>JAUTXW010003730.1:0-600000 GCA_030620095.1 Kuschelorhynchus macadamiae | reverse complement strand
GTGCTTTAAAAACTATGGATTTACCACGGATTTTCAATCATAAATACGCACGTTTTTAAGAATATTAGAAAAATTTTTCAATTCAATTTAGTTTACACATTGTGGCGTGAATATTGTCCAATATACCGAAAGAAAAGCGTTCATTAAATCAATTCGTGAAAGATTTTCCTGATTTTACGACTGACGGTTTTGTAAATATTGTGATCCTGTTACTGCGAACAAGAAATTCGAAGTGACACAACACATAAGAACTACAAAGCATCAGATCCAAAAAAGTAAAAAGTGTGTTCAGAAACAAGTTTTAATCACCACAGCATTTTCACCAGGACCGGGACTCAAACGGTCAAAGTTCAATGAGGATTTGTGCAAGGCGTTTATTAGTGCGGATATTCCACTGAATAAATTTAGTAATCCTGCCCTGAAGTCATTTTTTGAGCAGTACACAAATACATCAATTCCACACGAACCCACGTTAAGGGAGAACTGCACAAGTAAGATGAAAAGGTACCTAGGTATTAGAAAAAACTTCCTGTACGTCCGACCTCAAAAAAATGTGTTATGTATAGGCAATTTAAATTACATTTCGTTTAAAAATGGGTTCAAAAGGGTTCACGCGCTGCAGAAATACAAAGACATGAGTACGATTTACCATTTCAAATTTTGCAGTTACGTAGACAAAGAATCTATCCAAGGCGGTAAAGAGCCATTTTGTGGAAAAAAAAAATATGCGACGGCATTTGCGTCAAAAAGTGGTCGAAAAATGGTCGAAAATGGACAAATCTGCTTCTATTTTATAATTCTAGATTAGATTTTTTCATGAAAAATCGCCTTTAGCGCCCAACTATACATATTTCGCTATTGAAATCACATTGAAGCTAATACATATCTCTTATAGTTTTAACATAATATTGCAGCGGCGGAAGGCTTGCAAATGATCCATAATACTGCGTGCAGTTCCCCCTTAAGGAAAAACTATGTTCCATATTTGTACAATAAGACAGTTACCGAATTGCGAGAAAAAGTAGACGATAAAACTATATAGGTGTCACTAGATGAAACAACTGATGTGGAACAGAGGTGTAGAAGCAAAAAGGGATAAATCATATTTACTTAAAATGAAGAACTTAGACAAAGTAAATCATTCAACTGTTGTTGGATTTTTCAACGACTCTCTTACTCTTTTATGGCCCAGTGGTATTAAATACGATAGAGTGTTAGTGGCAATTACAGATGCTGCTCTATACACATATATTGTACCCTAAAATAAATAAATAGCCTTTATTTCCAACAGGTAAAAAACCCACTTACAGGAAATTCAATAACAAAATTAAATGAAAAACACAAGAAAAAAAAAATACAAAACAACTGTTTTTTGAGATACAACAATACTTAAATCTAAATCTAAATATGTATTACAGTACCTAAGTTAGTTGATCTAACATTTAATAAAAAATAGAAAATTAAGTAAGTAAATTACATGTATTAACAAAAGCAACTTAATGAGTCTTTGGATCACTCCAGATTTAAAAAGGAATCCATGATGCTACTCAATGAGTCAAAGTGCATGAGACACCGAGTTGAGAACTGAACACATATAGTATACCGGATTCTGTCTAAAAATATTTGATCTGGCTGTGCTGAGATAGAACACCGAAGTATGCCGTGTTTCGAGGCGGGGAACGCGAATATATAACTCCCCAAGAAGAAATGGACAGTCAACTTTATTATGAGTGAGGCCATATATTAGTTTTAAGCTTGGAATTTTTCTTCTTGTTGCTAAGGGTGATATATAAAATCTCTGCAAAGGCTGACCATGATTACAACCTCTTGGAGGGTAATCACCATCAGCCCTAAAAGCTAAATACTTTAGAAAACGTCGCTGTAAGGCTTCTAAAGCCTGAACATGGCAATTATAAATAGGATTCCAAACCACTGCGGCATACTCCAGCTTTGATCTTATGAAAGAGCAATATAATAATATCATTGTTTGTGTCTCAGTAAAATTTTTACATTTCCGCATGAGAAATCCTAGTGTTTTGAAGGAAGTTGTAATTAGATAATTTATATGGGGAATGAAGGTAAGTTTAGGGTCAAATTCAATGCCAAGATCTCGAATACTACTATCTGGTCTGCCAAGCACCGTACCATCTAGAGCATAATTATACATCAATGGGTTATTTCTGCGACTGAAGGTCATTACATAACATTTTAAATTTAATACAAGTTTATTGCTAAGACACCATTCATATACCAATGATAGATTTTTTTTGTAGGTGATCACAATCTGATAGAGCCTGAATTTTAGTAAACAGCTTTAAGTCGTCTGCATATGCCAGTGTATGACATTCAGTTATATTAAGGAGATCATTAATAAAAATGAGAAAAAGCAGGGGCCCCAAATTGGACCCCTGTGGTACACCAGAAGAGACTTTATATGATGATGATCTGAAGTGCTCATATTCGACAAACTGGGAACGTCCTAATAGTTATGATTTGAACATTATTAAGAGTTGTTGTGACATACCAAAGTTCTCCAGTTTATGGATCAGGACGTAAAGATCGATTTGATCAAAAGCTTTCTGAAAGTCTGTGTAAACAACGTCTAAAATGATACATGCCACATATCGAATTGCAGAACAAGTTCATGCTTGTTATCCACTAGTGAACGATCTGTCAATCACCAACTGCAACTAGATGGGAAACTTAGATAAACGCTTCCATTTATTACTCAGAACATTTCGAGGCAATAAAAAACATAGTCAACCAATTTAATGCGGGATACTCACATTGTATACAAGAAGCACAAAACGTTTTGCGCAAAGAAAATGTACGTGAGGATTTAATTTACATTAAAAACAAATCTTGCTTGTCTGATACTACAAAAAAATTGGAGATGAAAGGACTTTCTTTGTCAAAAAGCGTAGAAATGATAGAAAAATTGAGTGAAACTATAACTAACACTAAAAATAAAGTAATTTTTCAAAAATTACCTACGGTTTTATAAAAAAAATATTGGTTACAAAAATTTTAAAAATATTAGTGCAGTTTTGGACAATAAAGAGACGTTGAATCCAGATAATGAACAATTTTTAACAGTGATTTGAATTTGTTTGAATTTGTTCCAATTGTATCTTGTGATGTTGAACGAGTATTTTCTGAGTATAAAGTACTATTGTCAGATAATAGAAGAAAATTTGAATTTGATAATTTGTTACATCATATAGTTATAAAATGTAACCGCAACTTGCTGAATAGCGTAAACAATACATTTTAAACAAGTTTATTCTTTAGTTAGTTGGTTTAGTTAGCTATATATTAAAATTTTATTTAAAAAAATACTTTTAATATACAGTTGTATTAATGTAATAAATACTGGTAAAAATAGCGTCTTAAAGATACCTTGAAGTGTAAATAATATAATATTTTAATTGTTGTACTTTTGCTTTATTTCTGTTTTTTTGATCCGATAATAAATGCATTTGTAAGTGGATATTTTCCCTTGTTTCGGAGCATATTTGCATGCATATTTTTAAATGCGTAATTATCCTAAGCCTAGTCTTATTAATAATAAGCCTAAACAAGTATTCTTTGTTCCTGACACCCTGGCGACCCTAAGAAAAACAAGGATGTTAGGTATACTTTCACAGTCTTATCTTAGTTTTTGATAAGCTATCTTATGATGTCAGTCAAACAAAAAAACGGATATTATTTTGCTACCTCTTTAATTGAATTTATTCATATGAAATTTAGGTAATGCAGGTGATCACCTTACTTCACTGTCATTTTGACTGATTTTGGTTAAGTCTATTAATTTTGTTCACAATTTTTTCCATAATATCATCAATATTTTCGTTTCTACTTTGGTATGCCACGTTCTTGGGAAACCCCCAAAGAAAGGTATCCAAAAGTGAAAGATCAGGGCTATTGGCTGGCCAAGCGATGGTTCCATTCTTTTCAATCCATTGATTATGGCGTCGGTTCAAAGAGTCTCTAACATCACGCGTGGCATGTGGAGGAGCTCCGTCTTGTTACCAAACTAAATTCCGATATTCCTCCAAGGGCAAGGCAATTCTTCCAAAAGGTTTTCAATTCGGTTTTGAAGGAAAATATGATATCGTGGACCACTTAGTGATTCATTATAAAATATCGGATTTTCTGCAGCCCAGTGATGCGTATTGTGTCGATTAAATATTCCTGAGGTAAATGTGGCCTCTTCTGTCCAAACAATTTTTTTAAACAAATCAGGGTCGTTTTGTTGCCGTATTATAATTTGAAACACAAGTTGAAAGTGACTTTCTTTCTGTGCAGCTGTTAAATGTTGAAGTGGAAGTATGTGAAAAGGCCAGAGTTTATAAATTTGTAAAGTTCTATGAACCGTTCTCTGGCTAACCCATACATCATGTCATACAGAATGTCCCGAACTGCATCTGAAATTGATTCTTATAAAATAATTTAAATTAGTTCTGTCTCGATTTACTTTTCGTCTAGAGTTTCGTAATGATTTAGTTTCTTCAAATAGGTTTTTATGTTCTTCTTGCTTCACTGGCGTTTTCTTGACACTTATAATACAACGTTACAATCTGTAGTTTTTCATTTAATGAATATTTAATATTTCATTACCGCAAACTAATATATCTACTAATACGTCAAAATTACAGTGATTTTGAAGTAACGTGATCACCTGCACAAGAAAATATCGCAATAATTTTTTTTCACAATTTTTTTATATGTGGAGGGGGTAGAATATTTTCTACGACTTTTCTAAATTTTGTATACTAAATCAATTCTTCTATCCTTCATAGCAGCAAATTTATTTATCACATCCTCATAAAATGGATGAGTTGCCCTAATCTCCTCCAGAAATTCCTTTTGCATTGAAATATTGCCACGAAAAGTAAGTCTTTCTTGAGATATTGTATTTCTTAAATAAGTTTTTACACATTTGAAGCAAGAAAAACTTCTTTGCACTGAAGCAATTGTCGACTGTATCGTCAAAATAAGGGAAAACAATTTATATGCTTCGGTAAAAATATATTTATTTTTATTAATTTTTTTCACTTGCTCTTGTAGCGATATATTCCAATTACTTTAATTGGCAAAAATAAGACCAGCTCATTTTTAAGTCGTTGACTTTTTGAAAATATTTCCCCATATAACTGTAACAAATTTTCAAACGGGCCAGTCGAAAAATTTAAACTATTCGAAAAATTTAGCAGAACCTGCCAAACATGAAAATGTTAGTTTTTCACAGTCTTGAAATCTTAGTGTCATTTCCATTAAAATATGGTCCAATATTTCATAAAAAAGGGTTCTATACTTAGCCCTAATTTCTTCAGGTGAAAGCTTAGCAAGCTCACGTTTGTAATGATTTATTTCTGTAATAGAATTTGCTTTATCAAACATGGCATTAAAAAAATGTTCATTTCTTTTTTCACAGAGCGCCTCACGACAGCGTTTTATATTGTCAATGTCAAGCAATTTTTTTTTAAGAACGTCAAATAGTATGTCCGTCATTAAACACTAATGCCAGAAACGTGATTGATTTTTCATCAGATTTGTCACAATTTGTAATAAATTCAAAGACGTCTTTTAATTTATTCCAGTCTTGAACAATCATATTTACTAACTTCGAATTTGAAGTTGTAACAACACCATAAATAAATATAACACAAATCAGTCAAGTTAACTGCAAAGGAACTCGCCGGTTGCAGCGAAGTAAACAACCACCGCAAACTGAACGACACGTGGGTGTAGTGTACTGCGCCTGCAATTCACCGAGAGCGTTGTATGGCGCTGGGCTCGACGTCATGGGATACGCGTTGTCATGGCAACATAGTAGGAAAATCGTAAACTGAACATAGCACCTCCAGCAAAGTCAAAGCGGTTTACGCCACTGTTATAGTTGTTATAATAAAGTTCGATTGAAAGTTTTAAAGTAAAATATTTATTCGAGATGTACAGTTTATTTTTTACCAATTAGGTGAATAAATGAATGTAAAAACTAAAATTTTAAGAGATATATAATAAATATAGTTGGATGTTTGCTTGTTTATTTTTCCTGGTGAAGTAGCACTTCACCTGAATAGCCGCCACTGATTTGACTATATTCAATTAAATAGGTAGCAAAATGATTTCCGTTTTTTTGTTTGACTGGCATCATAAGATAGGTTATCAAAAACTAAGATAGGAATGTGAAAGTTATTTTGCTCTAGCTCTAGGTCTAACCGTTCAGGTGCTATGACGGCTCAAAGAAGCAAAAATGTCAATTTTCAAACACCAATAAATCAAAAACAGTTGAATATAAACTTATAGTACCCTTATTAAAAAACACTTAGAATCGACCAGAGAATCCAAAAATTTAATAACATATAGGAGGTTGCGTTTTATTATACAGGCGTAAGTGTTTTGTCTCACTCGTTTTTTTGAAACGAATCAAAATTTTACCAGTTCATCCAGTTTTAGTAATATTTGTTTTTACATTTTATTAAGCCGCATTTTTTGTACGGCTATGATTTAATTATAAACTCTCGATATTGTCTAAGTTTTTATGTTAATTTTATTAATTAATATTTATGGCGATATATATATATATATATATATATATATATATATATATATATATATATAATGTGTAAATTTGGCTTACATGCATTGCTATCTCGTAAACCGCTATAGCTACAGGGTGGGTTAAATTACAAAGTTTTAGAGAATTTTATTACTAATTTGATGACGTTTTGAAGTTTAGGATATCTTTTGTGGTTTTCAAGATAATTGGGAAAAATCAAAATGGTGCATTTTCAACTTTTGCCCGTAGCTTCTAAACGACTCGTATTATGGTTTTATGGTTTATACATTATTAGAGCACTTTTATTAGAGGAACATTATGCAGGTAAAACGAAGTTTCTAGCTTCAATTGTTTTTGAGATATTGGCATCAACTTTTTATTTTCTTACCGACGCCATATTGGATTATTGTATTTTTGGAAAGATCTTTTTAAGAGCTTTCCAATGATGTATAACAAGGTAAGATTATTATTTTTCTTGAGCTCTAAAAACCAAAATAATTGTTTTTTTTTAAGTAGGCTTTGATTACGCATGGCGGCCATAATGAAACAAAAGAATGCCGCATGTCAACAATCATTTTGTGTTCCTGAATAGTACTTGTTATCATTTTTTCATTGTGCCGAGTTTTTACAAAGTTTATTTGAGACGAAGAGAATTTGGATATGATAGAACTTTATTTTAAAGCAAATAGAAATACACAAGCAGCTGCGCGTTCATACGAAGAACAATTTCCAGACCGACATCAACCAAGCCAAAGGCATTTCAGATTTCTAATTGTTAACCTGTTAGCCTACGGGTCTTTTTTGAAACCGAAACCAAAGACCTATTCAATAGATAATGAAGCAAGAAACGCAGCTATAATAGAAAGTGTCAGGGACAACCCAACAACCTCAGTAAGAAAGATTGAAGAACAAACAGCAATTCCCAAATCAACCGTCCAACGAGTCTTGAAAAAACTTCACTTTCATCCCTATAAACCTACTATTGTACAGGGTCTTCAGGTAAATGATTTTGCTAGAAGAATCACGTTTAGTGAATGGTTCATCAACAAATGCCAGCAAATACCCAACTTTCATTCTAAAGTACTTTGGACAGATGAAACACGATTTACAAACTGTGGAATTTTCAATAAACATAATACTTATTACTGGGGCACCGAGAATCCTCATAATTTAGAAGAAAGACGTTTACAAACAAAATTTGGGTTCAATGTGTGGTGTGGCATTATAGGTAATTCCAAACAATGCACTTCTGCTTTAAATCACTCATAACAATTTGTATTTTAGATAACCGTTTGATTGGGCCGTTCATTTTCCAAGAAAATTTATCGGGTAACAGATATTTGCAACTATTACGGGAACAAATTATTCCAGAAGTTATAAATTCTGTTCCCCCAAACAACCTGCAAAATATTTGGTTCCAACAAGATGGCTGCCCGGCTCACGGTACCAGAGAGGTGATGGCGGTCCTCAGAAATACTTTCGGGGAAAATATTATCCCTAATAATGGCCCTGTTGCTTGGCCGGCAAGGCCACCGGATATTACTCCTCCCGATTTTTATTTATGGGGATACGCAAAAAATGAGGAACACGAATTTTCTCCGCCAGAAAGTCTCAGAGAGCTAGAAGACAGAGTCCGAGATGTTTTTGCTAATATTAACAGGAACACCTTAAGAAGGGTTACACGGGAGGTATTGGAGAAATGTCAAAAATGTGTGGAAAATGGAGGGAGGCATGTGGTGTAACTTATATTTTTTTTATGTGTTAATTTAAATTTAGTTTAGGTATTTTCAATAGTGTGATAGTTACATTTTAGTCACTAGGTATTCACTGTTAGTATAATATCTTAGTTGAAAATCTGAAACATCGATGGTTGAATTAATATTTTTACCCATAAGCTAACAAGTTTACAATTAGAAATCTGAAATGCCTTTGGCTTGGTTGATGTCGGTCTGGAAATTGTTCTTCGTATGAACGCGCAGCTGCTTGTGTATTTCTATTTGCTTTAAAATAAAGTTCTATCATATCCAAATTCTCTTCGTTGGAATAATTACCCTCCATTTTAAGTAGTATAAGAAACTCAAATAAACTTTGTAAAAACTCGGCACAATGAGAAAATGATAACAAGTACTATTCAGGAACACAAAATGATTGTTGACATGCGGCATTCTTTTGTTTCATTATGGCCGCCATGCGTAATCAAAGCCTACTTAAAAAAAAACAATTATTTTGGTTTTTAGAGCTCAAGAAAAATAATAATCTTACCTTGTTATACATCATTGGAAAGCTCTTAAAAAGATCTTTCCAAAAATACAATAATCCAATATGGCGTCGGTAAGAAAATAAAAAGTTGATGCCAATATCTCAAAAACAATTGAAGCTAGAAACTTCGTTTTACCTGCATAATGTTCCTCTAATAAAAGTGCCCTAATAATGTATAAACCATAAAACCATAATACGAGTCGTTTAGAAGCTACGGGCAAAAGTTGAAAATGCACCATTTTGATTTTTCCCAATTATCTTGAAAACCACAAAAGATATCCTAAACTTCAAAACGTCATCAAATTTGTAATAAAATTCTCTAAAACTTTCCTAATTTAACCCACCCTGTAGCTATAGCGGTTTACGAGATAGCAATGCATGTAAGCCAAATTATATATATATATATATATATATATATATATATATATATATATATATTTATATACATATATTTTTTTTCTTTGAATAAATTACGAATTTTAAAGTTATATAGAATGATGACACCCGTATATAAAAATTTTAAGTTCGAAAGTTAGCACTTCTGTACAACATAATATACAGGGTAAGTCTAGCAAGCGAGACCCCCCCTTTATTTCTATGATAATTGAGAATAGAAAAAAAAAACTTCATGTAAAATATTTTTAATATTCAGCGAACTTTATTTTGTGAGGAGCGTTCACTATACAGAGTGGTTCAAAAAAGTTGGGCGTGGTCCAACTTTGCATTTTTAAATGTAACCCTGTATTTTTTATTCTGGATATTTTTTGTGTAACATACTATTATCGTAAATTAATTAGTTTTCGCCAAAATAATACTTGAAACATTTTTTTATAGCTTTCTTGCCTTGCTGCAACATTTACTGTTATTATTGGCGCACTCAAAGGAGGTTTTGGAGGGCAACCCCCCCTCTGCTCTTAAATTTATTTGACTATCCTTGTACTGTTATCCATAATTTGAGTGAGATGTCAAAATTTCAAATAATACAAAAGAATTCACAGCCAAATTTAGACCAATATTACGATTCTCAAAGTTAATAAAAAGAATCGAAATACCCCATCTTTACATAACGCTTTTAAAACGTCCCCGGACATGGTCGAAATCGAATGAAATGTTTCGTTTCGTGTCGTCACTGTCTATCAGGAAAAGACGTCTTAACTTGAGCCTGTGATAATTTATTTTTTTTTTTAATTTTATTTATTTATTTATTTACGTATTTTTGAAGTTTATACAGAGAATACAGACCTAACCTAAGATAATTCGTTTAGCTTGAGACTTGAATCTATCTTGCCATAAATTAAAGAAGTCAATACCTTCATAGAATTTATTGACATTAGCAGATATTCTATTAACTGGACTAAATAATAAGTACCAAGTTCGGCAATATGGAATGTGCAGAAGAGACTTACTTCGTGTCTGGTAATTTTGAATGTGTAAATAAAAACACTGAAGACATTCTGAGCTTTTTATGTGGTAGTTAAAGATATTGAAGGCAAAGCAGACATCAAAGTATTCCCTTCTACGAACTAGAGTAGTTAAGTCTAAGTAAGTCATAGTTTGGTCACCACTGAGACACACACCACTCTGGAAAAGTTTGTACCTTGCAAATTTTATAAACTTATGTTGCACATTCTCGAGCCTATTGATGTGGGTCTGATAGTAAGGTGACCAAACTATGCATGAAGACTCAAGAACGGATCAGAATTTTGATAACTATACTTGTGTCTCTATGTCTCTTATAAAGCAATATTTTATTAGCCCTACCAATGAATTTGTGAAACATTAACCAAGCGCATCTTTTATAACAGAAACTTGATAAAGTCTCTAGTAGCTAGTGTTGAGGGACATGTCATTAAGCTGACACAAATCATATACAATATTAAGATCATTTTGTAGAATAATCATGTCGTGAGTGGACGTCACCCGACGATACAATTTCATGTCATCAGCGAAAAGCAGAAAACTTGAGGAGAGCAAGGATCCTAAATCGTTGATAAATAAGCTAAAAAGAAGGGGACCCAAGTGAGAGCCTTGAGGTAACCCGGAAGATGCATGGAAACATGAAGATAGATAGCCATCAATCTTGACTTGCTGCATTCTGTTAGTAAGGTAAGATTTCATCCATGAAAGTAAAGATCCAGAAACACCATAACTAGAGAGCTTTGAAAGAAGGATGTTATGGTTTACTTTATAGAAGGCTTTACTGAAGTCAGTATATATTGCATGTGTTTCTGCACTGCTTTCAAATGATGAATTTATAAAATTTGTGAGGAGAAACAGATTTGTCTCAACAGACCTACCGGCTGTGTACCCATGCTGTTGACTGATCACAATCTGATGAAATATATTCGACAGAATTTTTTTAACGCACTGTTCAAACAATTTAGGGATTGCCGACAGAATGCTGATTGGTCTGTATCTTGTTACGTCATTCTTACTGCCGGATTTGTGAATCGGACAAACATAAGAAAGCTTCCATGCCTCTGGAAAAACTCCGGAAGTTAGGGATTTGTTGAAAATGTAAAATAGGGGGAGATATAAGGTGTTAGAACAAAATTTTAGTACTCTGTTAGGAACACCATCAGGACCTGCAGACTTGTTGATGTCCACTTGTGTTAAAGCTTTCTCAATATCAGTTGGGTGTATAGCAATGTTAGAAACATTTTCAAATCGATCAAAAAATGTACTGACGTTAGAATTTCTCTGGGGGTTATAAACAGAGGAAAAATATTTACCAAATAGATTAGCTATGTCAATACCATTAGATGATTTTTCAGTGGCTAGAAACATTTCCTTAGGAATAGTGCCCTGATTAGACTGGGAATGAACTGAATTCCAGAAAATTTTTACATTACTGCTTATGGCACTTTCAGTATTACTTATGTACAAATTGTAGCATTCCTTCGTTAGGTTTTTGCATTCCCTTCGAAGTGTATTAAATACATTGTAATCAACTTCACTGTTCGAGAGCAATTTTCTTTTGATAGATTAGTTTTTTCAATTCATAAGAAAACCAAATAGGAAATTTCTCACTAGAATGATGTGCCTTCATGGGTACAAACATATTAAAGGAGTCGAAAAGTACAGAATAAAATTTATTGACAGTAACATCTAGATCCTCTGACATAATTGATTGCCAATCTACGGAATAAAAATATTCATTAATTAAATCGAAATTAGCGTTTTTAAAGTTATAAGAAAAATAATTCAGAGGTTCTAGATAGTTTTATTCACTGGTATGTATAACTCTAAAGCTGGGTGATAAGGATCACAACGTATCAAACCATCAGATTTTATAACTGAATCAGGCTCAAAGTTGGCAAAACATAAATCCAGGATTGAATTATGATCATTAGTTACCCCATTGTATTGAGACAGGCCAAGAGAAGCAGTATTATCACATAATAAGATTCCTCTTGTTGGCGTAACATTACCAGGTAACAAACCAGAAAAATCTTCACTAGTCGACCACATTATTTGAGAAAGATTATAATCGCCCAGAACAAGCACATTATCGAACATTTCACAGGCACTAGCAATGGATTTCAAGTGGTTTCCATACTGCAATACATCCATAGCAGGTAGAATGTAGACACAACCAATACAATACACCAAATCGCCCAATGTCACTGACACCCACGTTTCTTCCACTGATGCTTCACCAATTGCCAGGCGATGAGATTTAACGCAATTATGTACTGCCAGAAGAACCCCACCTCCACGGCTCTTAGCACTGTTTTGACTGCTCCTATCAGTACGATAAACCATATAATATAACGAGAGTCCAGAAATTCGGCATCATTGATACTGCAATCAAGCCAGGTTTCCGTGAGTGCAATTACTGAGTAATTTTCAGCACAAAAAGTATGTTTAAGTTTGGTTTTTAAGCCTCTTGCATTTTGGTACAGGAGGGTGGCATGATCTAATGAGACCGGTCGTCTCTGTCCCGCCTCTGAAAATTTGCTGTGGAAGCTTTAGCGCCCATACGGCGAGGAAGAAACTCCTTAACAGCAATGCCTGCCGGCCAGAGGTTAGGATCAAGTAGGCCCTTCAAAAGTGATTCTTTAACTCCAATTTTAAATGAAACCACATCATCATTTTTGTCCAATACTGAACATTTGACATCAGAAATGGATAGTTTGATTCTTCATATAATCAGAAATCTGATTATGATAATAATAGTAGGCTAAATATGTGCGTAACTATGGTGGTTGTTCTTTTGTTTGTGTTTACCTATCGCTGTCAAGTATCGAAATTATCTAGTTTTAAGAGTTGTTTATTTTCTACATTCATAATTAAAGATGAATAATAACCGACAGTTTTCCTTAAACGAACAAACTGATATGATTTTAATTATAAAAAATGTCGTAGCCAAATGAAATCAGCAAAACGTCGATATCAAATGAATTTTCCTGATAAAAGACAACCAAGCTGTCAGGTATTACGCAAAGTATTGCTTCATTTCAGGACAACCGGTAATAACAAGTAAGAAAAAATAGTTCATAATGAATGAGGAACATGAAACCAATGTTATTTTGAGTATAGTGGACAATTTAAATCCAAGTACCTATTCAGTAGCACATGATCTGAATATTTCGCAGAGCACAGTATCTCGAATTATTAGAAAACATAAGTATCATCCTTACCAACTCTGTCTGAATCAAGAACTTCATGGGGGTGATTTTTCAAAACAGGATACATTTTTGTAGAGATCTTCAAACGAGAGTTATTGAAAATAAACTATTTTCGAGAAATATTTTATACACCGACGAAACTTTTCTTAAAAGTAGTGGAGCTGTTAATAGACACAATATGCACAAATCCTTATTGGATGAAAGTTTGGTCTTTAAATGTATGGGTCGGAATTTTAGGATGGCAGGTTATTGGACCACATTTTTTTGACAGCACTTTAACGGGCAAAATTTACTATTTTTTAAGAAACGATTTGCCTACATACTTGGAAGAGGTCCCTCTACGGGTTCGACAAGTTATGTGGTATCATCACGACGGGGCACCTCCTCATTATTCCCACATTCTTCGCAGTTATTTGGATCAAACTTATCGAAACAAATGGATAGAAAGAAAAGGGAGTATAAACTGGCCGGCAAGATCACCTGATCTTACTCCATTTGATTTTTTCCTTTGGGGATATATCAAAGAACAAGTATATGTAATTCCACCAACTACCATCGAAGATATGAAAACTAGGATTAGAAATGTGTTTTCCAAAATTACTTCTGTAACACTTTTAGATGTGATGAAAAATAACCAAAGACAACTGTGTAACAGGAACAAAATGGAAACACGTTCGAGCATTTGAGAGTTTTTTGTAATATCCCCAACTTCATCCACTGGTTTTATAACGTTTAATTGTTTTTACGTTTTCTACCGTTAGTTAATTGTTACTTCCTTGATTATTTGTTTAGTTATTAATAAATAAAAAGTTAAAATCGAAATATTGTTGTTTACAGATAGATATTAACTGGTGCAATTTTAATAACAATGCTTGTTTCTGGTATTGGCTGCAGCTGGTAGTTGCTTAACAATCGTAGAGGGAAACTACAATTTTTTTTCAAATATCATTTTGACGAAAACTATTAAATATCCGATGATAGTATGTTATACAAAAAACATACCGAATTGCAAGCTCAATTCAAAACTGAAATAAAAAATACAGGGTTACGTTTAAAAATGCAAAGTTAGACACGCCCAACTTTTTTGAACCACTCTGTATAGTGAACGCTCGTCATAAAATAAAGTCCGCTGAATATTAAAAATATTTTATAAAGTTTTTTTTCTATTTTTAGTTATCGCAGATATCAAGGGGGGGTCTCGCTTGCCAGGCTTAACCTGTACATATACTGAACAACTTAAGTCAACTCAAAAAGCTTTATTGTCGAAGAAAATCTTATTGACAAAGCTGGAAAAAAAATTATCTCAATAAAAAGTGTACAATAAAAATTAGTATACTACAATCTTAAAGTAGATTAAAAGTACATATAATTAATTAGACAAACAAAAACATACATGTACTACTAAGACCTATTTCAAATGAGGAGGCAGAGAGCACACACCAATACAAACAACAAACAAATAAAAATACTAAAATCTCTCATTGAAAAATTCAGATACCTCATAGTATGCTTTCTCAATTAGCAGTCTTTTAACTTCCCTTCTGAAAATTCTTTCTGACTCATTGATCTTTATATTTAAAGGAAGATGATTAAATAGTTTTCTGCTGTTAAAGATGGTGGAGTTCCTTACCAAAGTAGTTGATGGTATAGGTAGCGCAACGTTATGTGTTTGTCGAGTCCTGTAATTTATTTCTTCAAATATAGTATTTTTGTACTTTTTATGAATAAGGCATACTGACTCAAGAATGAATAGGGATGGTAGGGTAAGAATTTTATTTAAAATAAAAAATGGTTTACACGAAACCCGTAACCCTAACTTATACATATACCTAATGGCTCTTTTTTGTAAAATGAAAACACTATTAAACAGTTGTCTTGAGCACACCCCCCAAAAACATACTCCATATCTAAGATGGGACTCTATTAATGCAAAGTGGCTATTTCTCACTATAGATGGATCTAATTCCCTAGCTAAAACTCGAAGGGCAAAACAATTTGAGCTTAACTTAGAATTTAATTGGCTTATGTGGGTTTCAAATTTAAGTTTACTATCTAAGTAAATACCCAGGAATCTGTTCTCTGATAAATTGCTAACCACAATGTCTTCTAAATATACATCATTTAGGTTGCACCTAAAGTTCATAATACTAGTCTTCGAAATATTGAGAGTTAATTGATTTGCGTCACACCATTGTTTTACTAGAATTATGTCATTATTCAGAGTATCATTAAGACTAGCGGAGTTGGTATCATGCCATAAAATGGTTGCATCATCTGCAAACACTGTAAATTTTCCTTTAATATTTAATTTTGTTAAGTCATTTACATAAACTAGAAATAAAATTGGTCCCAGAACAGATCCCTGAGGCACACCATAACTCATTTCCCCTCGTTCAGATGGCATCCCATTAAACGAGACACTCTGAACTCTATCCGAGAGATATGATTCAAACCACCTAAGTGCTGTCCCTCTAAAACCGTAAGATTGGAGCTTCCACAGCAGTATCTGGTGGTTAACGCAGTCAAATGCTTTTGACAAATCACAAAACACTGCTGCAGCCATCCCACCATCATTCAGTCCCAAATATAATGTCTCCAAAAAAGCAAAAACTGCGTCAGATGTACCCTTAGCAGATTGGAAGCCAAACTGTTTCGAACTAAGAATGTTATGTCTGGCGAGGAATGAAATTAACCTTTTCTTAACAATTTTTTCGATAATTTTAGACAGAGTAGGGAGCAATGCTACTGGTCTGTAATTTGAGAGGCTCTCTGCATCACCAACCTTGAAAAATGGCAAAATTGTAGCAATTTTTAAGCAGGAAGGAAAAGTTCCAGACCAAAAGGATTCATTTATAACTTCCACCAAAACTTGTAAAACTGACTCAGGTAACCTTAGAAATAATCTAATTGAAATCTCATCCCATCCTGCTGCTTTATTATTTCCAATCTCTGCAAAAATACTCTTCAACTCGTAAATGTCTGTTGGAGCAAGGAAAAAAGAATCTGTTACACTAGTATATTCAAAAAAATGTTTATAGTCTAAAGTTGCTGGACAGATTGTATGCAATAGAGCAGTAAAATTTATTTAATTCATTGCTTGATAATTTTGTATTTATGACTTTTGGTACCTTGTTTTTTCCCCTTAGTTCATTTACAATCTTCCAAGATTCTCGCTGTACATTTTTGGAATTTCCAATCCTATCTCTGTAGTATGAAGATTTAGCAAGGCCAATAATACTTCTATAAACTTTTCTATATTTATTAAAATATGATGTAAAAAAGTGATTATGAAAATAAAACTTTCTAATGTGGTGAAGGGAACGCATATTTTTAGAAGAGGTTCGAATGCCCTTTGTAACCCATGGTTTCTTGATTTTTTTAACTAGCGTTTTAACAGGAAAAGTATTATTAAAGGCCTTGTAGAGCTCTGCATGAAACACCTCCACGGGATCAGGCAAAAGCAAGACATAGCTCCAGTCCCTCCCGCTGCATAATTGCGAAAATCTATCATAATTATGTTTGGTATATAATCGTCCCTTTTTTCTAAACCTTCCCACATTTTTAGTTGTTTTTATTTTAAATTTACACAAAATGGCTTCGTGGTCTGAAATACCTGCATTCATCACCTCAAAAAGAACATTATTTTTTTCAAAGTTTGTGCACACATAGTCAATAATGGTAAAGGAATGGGCAGTTATTCGTGTTGGTTTATCGACCACCATACATAGACCATATGAGCTTAATAAACATTGTAACGTTTGTGTATTAATATTAAATGAATCTAAAAAATCGATATTAAAATCCCCACACAATACAATCAAAGTGCCACAATTTAACTGCGATAACACAATCTCCAACCTAAACAAAAATTCACTAACACTACCAACTGGAGAACGATATAAGCCAAGAATATATAGATTAAATTTGGAACAGTAACTTATTGAAAGCTCAAAAACTTTATCCTCGTTTAAGAAGTCAAACTTACTAATGTTTATAAAATTACAACAATACAAGAATATTTCCTTAACAAGAACAACTGTACCTCCATGTAAATAAGTTGAACGGCAATAGTTACTAATAATTGAGTAATTCTGCAGAAAGAATGGTTCTTCTGGCTTTAACCAGTGTTCACTCAAAACCACTATACTTGGATTACTAAGAGTTTCCAAAAAAATGGAGAGCTCATCAGTCTTATTTCTTACACTCTGAACATTTAACAACATTATGGAAAATTCTTCAAGAAAGGACTTTTCTCTAAAAAATCACAACTACTATTCTGTGTATTATTTGTAGGACTGCCACTAGCTATAGTGGAGGTATCAGTATCACACACACAAATCAAATTAGACTCACAATCATCCCGTCGAGTGATGGGACTCCCTGCCTCAACAGGTTGTAAATTTAAAATATTATCACTATTAATCCTAATTACATTATCATTAACAGGAGAAGGCAAAAGTAAGCTTTTTTGGATATACAACAAAAGTAATCTTCCAAGAGATTGAATATTATGCCTATATCTATTTCCGACCTTTACGTTATCTATCACTCTAACAGAAACATTATTCCTATGTATATAAATATAAAATAAATCATTTATTTTTTTACTAAGAAAATTATCAGTCAATGCATTATTATAATAGTAGCAAATAATTAAGTTTGTAAATTTACCAATTGCAAAAATCTGTCTTAATGCTACTAGGTTAGAAGATCTCATGTTAATACTAAGACATACAATTACAAAATCGTCCTTGCCGCAATCAAACATTTTGATACAAACAATTAAGTAACTTGAGAATTTACGCCATTTTTTGGAATATGATTTTTATTTTAAATATGTGTAGTCGACAAAAATTAATTATCTATGTCAATGACTTCCATTATTTTTCAATGTTTGAACATATGATCACCAATCGTTGGGGGGGCTAATTTCGAGGTTGAGGGGGCTAAGCTCCCCCTAGCCCACCCTAGTTGCGCCACTGAGGGGAAGTCAAAAAAAAAATCCGTTTTTCCTCCTCAGTGGAAGACCCTGTATTTTGTAAATAATTAATTTTTTTGCGAGTCAACCACATTTTTTAATAAGTATTTTTCAGTTAGTTGTGTAATTGAATCGAAAAAAATAGGTGTTGTTCAAGAAACAAAAAAAAGTTTGTTCCCAGTGTTATTGACACTGTATATTTATTGTATATTGCACTTTTCAATTGAAGAAATACAAATTATTATTAAAATTATGTTTGTGATATTAAACAATTAATGAAACTACAATACATTTTATTTTGTATTACATTAATAAAAATCATCCAAAATTATATTTCAATATACTTTAAAAAACCAAACTGAGTATTTACCTATTATTTATAATAAATCAAATATACCATTATACCAATATCCAGCAATGAACACTAAAATGTGAGGATTTTTAATAAATGGCAAGAAATATCTGTAAAAAAATACGTTTTTTTAATTATTGCATAAAGTATTTTAGGGAGGTAAAACACATACTTAAAAATGTATATATCATTTCTATTAACTCATCACAGACTATATACAAAAAATTAACATACAAAGCGGGAACTATTAAAAATATATTTTAAATAGACCTAATAAATAATGCTACAATTAACATTTTATTTCATAATAATTAAATAATAAAACTATGTACATAAAGCTTCATTCCATTGCTTATTATTTCTGCTTTGTTTTACTACTAGGACTGGCCAATGTCGTTAATGATATTCTCCTTGGAGTTTTCGGTGTTGAATTGATTGATTCTTTCGTTTGATTTAAAGTCTTACTTATCTCCTTACTCTTTTCTTCACTATCATCTTTCCTTGCTTCATCTATTCTTTCACTAATTTTAGCATCAGCACAATGGATTTCCTGTACCTTTCCTTCACAAGCCTCTTGTGAATCTTCCAGTTGTAAACAAAAATCTTCTGTTTTGTCATCTTCTATTAATATTTCCTTATTTGCGTTTTCTACTTGGACATTTTGTTTTTCCCCCTGCTTAAGCTGATAAGACCAAGCATCTCTTGCACTAACTTCTTCCAGTGATAGCTCAGCATCACATCTTTGATCTTCTTTTTTCGTTTTCTTTTTTTTGCTTGAAGATTTCTGAAGGAAGTCAACAAGAGCATTTTTAGATTTTTTAGGAGTTTGATTGCTGGTCCTTCTTTTAACCAATGATGAGACCTTAATTTTAGGTGGCCCATCCTCCATTTTCAAACTACTGGATTTTTCTTTTTTAGGGGTGGTATTGTAAGTTTTATCACTAGAATCACTTAAACATATAACATCATCTTCAGCATGAACAGATGTTTTTATTTTATCTTCTGTTTGGTTGGTACTTGGCTTTGGCTCACTCAATTTAGGTTTCTTTCTTTTTGGTACCAACATGTTAATTTTTTCTTTTTGCATCTCACTACCAGTTGAACAAAATGTATCAAGCTTTTTTGGTCCCCTTGAAAAGAATTCTTTAATATTTTGGGAGGCTTTCTGGAATCCTTTGAACTGTTCTGTGCTTAAGTCTTCCTCCGAATTAGATCTTTTGTCTTCATGCGAACTATTTGTTTTATCTTCAGGTTGACTTATGTTTGGCTGTGATGCAACAAATGAAGGTTTGATTCTTTTTGGAGTTAGGGTATTAATTGCTTCCTTTCTGGGCACTTCACTAGAATCAATTAAAGATATTACATTTTCTACCTCATCTTGAATAGATGTTTTTATTTTATCTTCTATTTGGTTGGTACTAGATTTTGTCTCATTTGGTTTGGGTTCTTTTCTTTTCGGTACCAAGATATTAATTTTCTCTTTTGGCACTTCAATGCTAGCTGAATGAGAAGCAACAAGGTTTTTCGGAACTCTGGAAAAGAATTCTTTAATATTTTCGGAGGCTTTCTGGAAATCTTTAAGCTGTTCTGGACTTAATTTTTCATCAGAATCAGAGGACTCATCATCTTCATGTGAACTATTGGTTTCAGCTTGAACTTGACTTGTTCCTGGCTTTGATTCAACTGGTGTAGGTTTGATTCTTTTTGGGGTTAAGATATCAACCAAATCCTTTTTTGGTACTTCGATGCTACTTGGACTAGGAGTATCCACAGTTTTTGGAACTTTGGAAAATAATTCCTCTATATTTTGGGAAGCTTTTTGAACATTTTTAAGTTGTTTTGGACCTGACTTCTTATTTGAGTCAAATGGTTCCACTCCTTTACCTTCACCTTGACTTGCATCAAGCTTTGACCCAATAAATGTAGGTTTGATCCTTTTTGGAGTTAGTATGTTAACTGGACTTTTTGATGCCAGGGAAAGTTCTTTATTACTTTCTTCAATGGTAGTTTTAGACCCTTCAGCAAAAACAGTTTTCCTAGGGACCAGTTTATTGACAGCAGTTTTATCCACTTTTATCTTTTGACAATCTTGCTGATTATCATTTTTAACTGGTGAATCTTGTATTTCAATTACTTCATTTTGGTGCTCCTTATTACTTGCTGGTTGGCTAACACTCTCATCCAGTTTCCTCTTTTTGGGTGTTTTTAGTGCCCACTGTTCTAGAAATCCAGGTCTCTTTTTAGTTTCTGCTTTTACATCTTGCTTGACTGAAGAAACCACCTGTAAAGAGATATCTATTAGTGTTGATTGTTAAAACCCTTTTTAGTATTGGTCATTAATTAAAAGTCAGTCTGATAAATTAAGAATTTCTATTTAAAATACAAATTAATTTACATGGCACAGTCAGTCTCAAAATGAATATAAAATATTAGGTTTGTGCTGTTTGATAAACAGCACAAATAAATTTCATCTTTAACTAGAAAACTTTCATTGTCTATTTAGAGTAACACACATGTTGAGTTAGAAACTGAAAATGATAATACTGAATATCATATTAAGCACTACCTTCTATAAAAAATTAGTATTAAAGAACCAAAGTTAATCACGTCTCTTTAAAAAGAAGAGGATCAGGACATATTTATTAGTTTATGGTTTATTGTAGTTTATTAAAACCATATTTAATATTCTTCAATTTGTAAATATAGTCAGAAGAATGTATTGTCAGTCAATCTTTCTATTTAAAAAAAAATAAGTTAATTTTCATCACCTCTTTCTTTATGTCCTTATTACTTGTATCAACATTTTCATCTTTATCTACTAATTCTTCACACCCACTGATTTCTAAAGGATTTTCTTCTGCATCACTGTCCATTTTTATCCAGGGCACTCCCAGTTCATCCATTTCAAAAGTCACTAGGCTGCAAAAACCATCAGTTGATGAGGCTACGAGTAACAATCCATCTTGGGACCATGTAAGATCAGTTAATCTTGTGTAATGAATGTCTTGAAAGCGAGCAAAAGGTAATACCTGTTGTGTGTCATATAAAATGATGTCGTGGTCTGTTCCTACTGCAAATATCATACGATATGGTAGTTTAACTATCGGGTCTGGACCTTCTTCTCTTAGTTCATATAAAATAGGACAACAGCGAACTACTGTACTGTTGTGTTTTGGAATAGGCAGTATAATTGCTGGCCTGGAAAAAAAGAAGGTATAGTTTTTCTAGGTTGCAAAAGAAAGATCTACTCTAAAGTTCTGAATTATATAAAGGCAGGGTCAGTAGCTTATTAGGGGCCTAGACTAACACTAATCTTTATACTGGAAAGTTTGTTTAATTTTTAACCATAAAAACAACATCATAATCATTACCTACTTTAGTAAAAAATTAACTCTATATGAAGGGTGAAGGTATTTAGTAATTTGCCTTTAAACATTATCCCATTCTATCAGAGATTTTGTATGCTTGTTTTCAAATAAAGCTAGCCATAAATGATATCTACTCACATATTTAACCCCCTGATAGCAACTATTTCTACTATGAGAAAAAAATATTTCATTTATACTTACGAGAAGAAATTGTCCAGTGTAAAAATAACTGTAGCATTAACTGCCTTGCAACTGTCAACTTCAATATATCCTGAAGGTACTATTAAAAGTGATCCATCTGGGGTAAATTGTAACCGCCTGAAGAATGATTTGAATGTGTCATCATGGAAATATTTAGCATCTTTGTCCCTTAGAAAGTGACCATCTGGGGCTGTTTCAAAAAGAAATAATTTGCTATTTATTTATTCTGAATAAATTACACCATATTAAATAAAAAATACAATTTAAATAATTTTTTATCAAATGTCCTTAAAATAGTCTATACGGAAACAAAAATGACTCTTGTTCAGCACTGAAATATCTAGGAAATTTGAAACTTTTATTGTTTTTGTAGATGCTACCAGTGAATTTTCTCCGTAGAGAATGCCATTAAACAATGACAAAGAGTCCTTAACATGGTTTCTATTGTGGTCGCTCAACGACTACAAATCTGGCGGTATTTCAAAATTACCTAATAACATCAGTTCAAGCCGGCCAACAAATTGATGTCGTTTACACTGACATATCCAAGGCGTTTGACAGTGTCTGTCATGAGCTTCTTCTAGCAAAATTGCAACAGACTGGCCTTTCTGGAAGCTATATTGAGTGGATTAAGTACTTGTTTAATCGACGTCTTCAGGTCAACGTGCGTGGCTCGTTTTCCAATGAGATTGTTGTAACATCAGGTATCCCACAGGGCACATTGGCCCAATTCTCTTTTTACTCTTTATAAATGACATTGTATCTTGTTTTAAAGTGTCGAAATGCCTTTTATATGCGGATGACTTAAAATTATTTTCTCCTGTTTCCCTTGACTCCAATCAACTGCAGTCTGACATTGAGAGACTTGACAAATGGTGTAACACCAATTACCTGCATCTTAACATTACTAAATGTAAAGTTTTCCGATTTTTTAAATGCCATAATCCCATTTTTTCCAAGTACTATATAAATAACATGTCTCAAAGTTGTTACATCTTTTAACGATTTGGGTGTCATTTTCGATGAAAGCCTCACATTTAATCTGCACATTGATAACATAGTACTTAAGGGTTTTAGACTGCTAGGTTTTATTAAAAGACACACTAAGCATGTCACTGATACTAAAGCGATTACTAGTCTCTATAACTCTTTAGATACTCCCTTCTTAGAATATTGCTCTACCATATGGAGCCCTTCGTATCAGTGTCACATCGACAGAATTGAAAAAGTTCAGAATAAATTTGCAAAGTATCTTTTGTTCAAGTTTAATTTTCCATATCAAGATCTGTCTTATAATACAAGAATTCTTCTCTGCGGCCTACAGACCCTCGAGTTTCGGCGAAGACTTCTGATTTTCTTGCACAAATTAGTGAATAGAGGGATTGACTGTGAAATACTACTACAGTCAGTCTCCTTTTTGGTTCCTATCAGAAGAACGAGACAATCACAGCTGCTTTTTGAAAGGTATCATCGTACTAATTATGGATTTAATGCATTTGTTGACCGACTAGTATATAATTATAATTGTCACTTTTCAGCATATGACATGTTCAGCCTTACCTCAATACAATTAAAAACGCAGTTGAATGGATTGATTATGTGATTGTCCTCGGTTTTTATATGTTTTGTCTGATACTTATGTCACCATTCTTTGTTTTGATTATTATTTGACAATATATATATTTTTAGTCTTATTTTACTCTTAATATTATCTTTCTTTATTCTGCGTATTCGTACCATTTGGAATGTTTAGCATTGCTTAGAGTACGTTTCTGAAGGACCACTTGTCTGACGCGTGCATCGGCTACATTCTTACATTAATAAATATTAAGTTTAGCCAATAATAATGACCATTCAAATGAACCCAGAAAATAAACATTTTAAGAGCCATTATTAACATAGTAGAAGTACACATTTTGTTGAAGTTTTTTTGAAATTTTCAAATTAATACTTGCAGAAAAGAGCATTGTGATGTTGGCCAACAGGGCAGAAATAAAT
Organism: Kuschelorhynchus macadamiae; assembly: GCA_030620095.1. Lineage (NCBI taxonomy): Eukaryota > Metazoa > Arthropoda > Insecta > Coleoptera > Curculionidae > Kuschelorhynchus > Kuschelorhynchus macadamiae. Next base: position 575,648 of record JAUTXW010003730.1, on the reverse strand, counting down.
AAAACAGTAGTTTTACATATTGGAAATTGGAATATTAATAGGTTAGTTTAGGTTATCTAAAAATTTAAAACAATGAGCAATATATTCTGAAGAGCAATCAACAACATGTCTGTTTTTTGTGTAAAGACAACAATATTCAAGCAAGTACAACTACAGGCCTGTAGCCCAAGTAGTACAATATTATTATATAGAAGAAACTTAAGGGGTTTAAAAAAGATATAACTAAAAATAGAGTATCAGAAATACAAAAAATATACAAATATTAAATATAAAAATATATACATAAAAATGTTATCTTAAGACATAAAACACTTAATTAAAGATTACGAAATAAAACATAGGATTTGACACACATCACCAGACGTCACACAAATAAAATCAAGAAAATGTCAATAGAGACGGTTGGGAACATGAAGACCATCCAAGGCTGACCTTACTGATGTGTTGAACTTTATTGAATTGAAATCAAATGGTAGATATTTATTAAAGTATGCCATGGACCTATTCATAACCTCATTTTTCCCAATATCAATACAGTTGCAATTCAATGCAGTTGAATGTTGCACAAATCTCAACTCGCTGTCAAACAAAACTCCCAGATCATTCACCAAATTTACCCGTTCAAGCTCATAGCCAACAATGGTATAAAATTACAAGACTGGAGATTTCTTTCTGCTAAATGAAATAATTTAACATTTCGCCACCTTTAGCTGTAAATGATTTTCCATGCACCATGAATCCAAACTCGTGATATCATCCTGCAAAAGACTACAGTCATTGGTATCCCTGATAACACGGTAAAATTTAAGGCCGTCCGCAAACAACAAAAAATGACAATTTTTGAATATAAGCCCCAAGTCATTAATAAACAGAAGGAATAGGGTTGGCCCCAAGTGGGATCCTTGTGAAAATCCAGATTTAACCACAAATGGGTCTGATGCAAAACCGTTAATAACCATAGTCTGAACCCTATCCTCAAAATAACTTCTAAACCAAGACAATAAAGGATCTTGTATTCCATAAAGTCTCAGCTTTTCAAGCAAAATGTGATTGTTTACATGATCAAAAGCTTTTTTAAAGTCGAAGTAGACTGCATCGACTTGCAAACCACTATCGAGAGCAGATGCCAAATAATTTGAGAATAGGCTCAAATTAGTTTGACAGGAGTGACCTGGAAAAAAACCGTGTTAAAAAGTGGAAATAGCATTTCGGTATGTTATAACCAGAACATCTGTTACTTTTTTTTTCGAGGATCTTTGCTATACAGTTCAGACCAGAGATGGGTCGATAATTGGATATAACGTTCCTGTTGCCAGTCTTAAAAAGTGGCCTGATAACTGCAGACTTCTAAATGGTAGGAAATACACCATTTCTGAGAGATAAGTTGTATATATAGTTGAGGGGCAATGCCAGAGTTGGGCTACAAATAAAGAAACATTGTGGGTAATGAGTCAGGACCAGCACCCTTTTTTATGTCAAGATCAATCAGTTTGCGGAAGACCGTATGAGAGTCAACATAGACATTGCAAAGATTGACATCAATCAAAGAAGGCTCTAATTTAACAACATAATATATGATGGTAAACAATAAACTACATACTATAAATTTAAATTTAAATTGGACCTAACATTGGACCACAAGGATTTCACTTTAGCCAATTGGGTTGTAGTCACAAAAGTCCATTTATCGAAACTAAAGTTAAAAAAAATTAATAGGGTACATTGTAAAATATATGTTTTAATTTTATAATGAAGCTTACCTGAAGTTAATTTTCCTTTTTGAATCCTAGCTTTGACTTGTTTTCCCATGGTATCAAATATTCTACATATTCTATCAGTACTTATTGTTGCTATGACTTGGTTTTTTGGATCCCAGGCAACACCCTTAAAATAAAAAGAACAATACCATACATTTAGAAACTGTTAAAATTAATAACAAATCATCTTGCTTTGCTGAGAGATTAAATTCAAAGATAAAAAAATGCAATTATATTCAGTTCCATAAGTCTCCTTCTATTGAATGAAATGTTTTAAGACAAAGGAAGTATAAAGAATATACATTATTTTACTCTTGGCAATTAATTTTGTGCCTCGTAGCTTTAAACTCTTACTAGCAATCAAAAATAATTCATCATAATTTTTGATAGATATTGCACCAGTAAATTACAATACTTTTAACTTATATGAAATTATATACATTCTAAATGTAGGTTTATGCTTAGCACACGAACAAACTGAAAATTTCCATACCTGAACAAAACCTTTGTGATCAGTTAATATATGATCCATCTTTCCCTTGTTGACGTCCCATAAAATGGCTGTATTATCCACACTGCCTGACAGAATCTTGGATCCATCCATTGACCAACAAATATCATATACATCTTCCTTATGTCCTCTCATAACTTTGTGCACAATCCAAGTTTCTTTGTCTTCCGTCTCACCTAATACAAAGAAAAACTCATGACTTTTTTAAATTTGTATTTTGCTTAAAACAATGATAAGGTAAATTTATACAGGCAAATAACATGAAATAAAAATAACACAAGAGTTAGAAATACACAAATACCATTTATACAGAAAAATAAGATAAAATAAAAATAACAGATGCCCTTGAAGATGGCTAATTTCCATTTTTTGTTTTTATTTTATCTGAAAATCCAACTGTGCAAATAGTTACATGCACATTACCAACAGTGACCCACCAGCAACCACTCGTTTAAGGATATCTTATTGGTCAGAGTCAAAATTGTCATATAAAAGGCAAAATCACCAGTCCTTCTATTTTATGTAATTTGTGTATAAATCCAGCACTTGCAGTGTATGTATAGTGTCTTTTTCACCTAAGAAATTTAAAAAAGAGAAATTGAATTAAACTTTTATTAAAATGTTAATATGCCCATCACTGTTACTAAAGGGTTGTCTATCAATTTTTTACTTCTAAAACTGTTTACAGAATGTTATCTGATTACATACACTCTGTTATTGATCTTATTACACATAATAAGTATATATAATAAAATCGAGTTTATATATAATATGGTAATATATGTAATAACATAAGTTTATCTCCAAAGTGCAATCTTATAATACTAGGCCAAGCACAAATGATTATTTCTCAGTACCCCATTGTGGCACACAGAATTTGTTGTTTTTATAGCGAGTTGATTGCAAATAATGAACACCCATTAGTTATATATACTAGTTTGTTAGGAAATTCTTTTTATTTTTATTTATAGTTTTATTGCTGTAATTAATAGCAGGTTGCTGAACAAATTAAGTAAATTAGGTATTTAATTTCATGATATCTGTAACTTACCTTCCAGCAAGGGAATATTGTCAGTTTTCAATTGCCAAATAATAATATTTGCATCATCATCTCCTGAAGCAAGATACTTTCCAGAGTTAGACCATCGTACACAGTTTACTGCCCTTTGATGTCTTGTAAGATCAGACACCAGTTCTTGATTTACTGCACCATTTGCTGCTATACTCATCTGCCATATCTAAAATTTAATATAAAGCTCCTATTTATTTGGGGATTCTAAAGTTTTTCTAACTGCAATGAAACCTTAAGTGTTGTTATAATAGTTCAATGGAACTATGTAAATAAAATAATGACATAAAATAAAGATAAACTCCTTTAATTGTAGTTTTTCTTATGACAACATAAACTATATATTGTTAATTCAGCTTCCACAAAATTAATCTTTACAAATACAATTAAAACAGTGTTTGTTACTTACCAATACGTGACAATCACCACCTCCGGAAGCCAACCTATAATAATCACCATTTTCAGGGTGAATATCGACACTAAGCACTGGTTCTCTGTTATGCCAGGAAATTTCGGGAATTGTGCACTTCATTTTCAATTTTCTAAGTAAAAATAAACAATAATATGTTCAAAAATACGAGCGGTACAATAGCAATGAATACTGTAAACCCTGTCAATGTTGTTATCCGGAATTTACCGCCAAAATTAATGTCAAAGTCAATGTCAACGAAAAAAAAATTTAATTTCTATTGTGAAGTTAGGAACTTCTATACAAAATCTTGTCTGCACGTTTTGCTTTTGGTACGGCTCAGAAACTAATTGCCAACTTAATTTAAAAGTATTTGAATATTGTTAAATTCTAAAATATGATAAAGTTTTTTTCTAAAACGTCTAAACGTCTTTTTTTATGGTAACTACAGCTCTTTCCCACCGATTTTTGGGGTTTTTCAACACTCTGGTATATTTCGAGCTACTAATCACTAATACGAAGTCAAATCTATTTGAAAATGTTTTTACTCTGAGGTATCATTTGTCAAAATCTCACATTTCATTTTTTAATGGATTTTCTTTCTTTATTGAGGAAACGTCCTTTGTTTTACCATAAATTTGATGGAAGTGATATTAAAGTGTAATTGTTAGAAAATATCTATTTTATTGCGGTTTTATTACTAAAAAACCACAATAATAGTGCAATCAAGTAAGTAAGAGGTCTGGCAACGTTGGCTGGGAGTGGGCCGTTTACGAATTAATGACAATGGCCGAGTTCACCGGCTGATCGCTCGTTGGCTATCGATCATCAAAGTAGCGCTCAAATAATAGCAATGGTTTGAACGGTTTTTAGAAATTTCGAACGCAGCAAATATTTCTTGACCTTAACCTTGATGAGAATGAGAATATGAGACAACGGGAACAAGGAAGGGCTGAAATTAAAAGAAATATCATAGAAAATTTGTATAATATATTCTGTATTTTGTGTTAAAAAAATCTATTATTGCTCTAGTGTATTAATATATTGTATAATTATTGCTCATAATGTTTACTTTACATGCCGCTATCTCGTTTGTTGTGTCAGCTGATCGTCGCTAAGTTAAGTAGCGAAAATAAAATACGACACAAAACATGGCGTCCGCTCAACGACCCGCTATCAAAGTAGCATGATTAAATAGTTCATGGTACCGATCTCAAAGCGATCACTGAGCGATCAGGCGAGTGAACGCGGCCAATAACGCAACTTTGTAGCGTAAAAACAAAAAGTTTTAAAATCGGATTTTTACTGATTTTTTAGTCAAAAAATCGCAATAAAATAGACACCTTCTAATAATTAGACAGTTTAATATCAAATATATCTTGGAACAAAGGATATTTTCCAAAGTAGGAAAAACCATCGGAAAGTAACATTTGAGATTTTGATGACAAATTCGGAAATGAAATCTTGACGAATAAATTCGACTTCAGATTCGTGACCAGCAGATCTGTAGTAAAAAAATACCTTTTTTAACATTAAGCTTCTATTTTACGTGAAATCTGCTAATGGAATATCACATACATAACTCAAAATCTCCGGTTCACAGCGCTAGATTATTTCTAATAAGAATACTTCAATGCGTTATTAAGGATAGCAGTGCACTTGTCAATTGATCCTGTTTGGCGACGAGATATTGTCTACCGCTTGAAGCGTGATTTACCTAAAATGGTAACTGGGATAATATACCTTCCCAGTAGTATGGCATAAATTCAGTTTGCCAGACATTTAACATCAAAACCGTTGACATAGCAGGTTATATGGACTAGCCCCGTCACATATGCGCAAGGGCTTGAAGCCAACGCGTGACAGAGACGGAGCTAATAAAAGCAGAAATCCCACTAGTTGATAGAAAGATAAATTTTTGCTTTTATAAGCTCCATCTCTCTCGCAACGAATAGGATTTTCACTCTAATTTGTTCCATCTCTCTCGAACTGCGTTGGCGCCAATAAAGCCTCGCAAAGACCAATCTATTATCCTAATACGTCTATGATAAAAAAACCTGACCTAAGCTAACCAAATTAAACTGAGGGGTATCAGATATACGCTATGTTCTTAACAAATAAGAAACAAGCTTTGGAGCGGTAATTACATTTGATTTTTAAATATTAATTTTCATTTTGTTCAACTAATTAGTATAATACCCAATATCAAATATAGTATATTTGATATTGGTTATTATAAGATATGCATAAATAACAATCTCTTTTTCTTTTTTGAAATAAGTTGTTATTTTATCTGTCTAGCAATAGTTAATCTTATGCCTTTAAACAATGAGCATTCATAAATACACGTAATCCTCGTTCCATACAGAGCCAGATGAGTTTCTCATCGAAAATTGCAAAACTTAGTAAAAATATTTTTTTTAATGGGCCAAAACGTAATGCTACACCTCTAAAATAAAATCGGCTTCCACAAAATAAAACAAAACAATTGCACGTAGTTTAAAACACCTCAAATTTCGGTAAAACTAATATCTAACACGTTTTTTTGAAAAAAAATCCACTAAAATACACATTAAATGTTAGATATCAATACAATAATCAATCTGGTGCAAACAACAAAATATATCTGCTACAAATAAAGAAATAGACGTAGATTTGAGGTTTTAAAGAAAAAAAATATTAAACTCTGTTTCCGCCACTTTTTTCGGCGAATTCCTGGATTTTGTTTTAGCTTTTAAAAAATAAAATGTATTCGATTGAAAAGCTTCCTTTTACCAAGATTTATTAATCTGCGTAAAAATGACGCCTGGAATTAATGAGAGACTCCTGTTCATCTCATTAAACACTACATTAATCAAATTGTTACAAGCAATAAAAATTACTTAGATTTTTTTTTCTTAAATCTACAAAATTTGAAGTGCTGGCAAGGTTCTCTTTTTTTATATCGCGAGGCCCGTTTTTAATTTAGTTAGTAGATTTTACCCCATCAAATAATTATTTTGTAACAAAATATGTTGCGCCTAAATAAGCCATTATGGGCATATAAAACAAAAATCGTCTTTATAATAATTTACTTGAATGCAAAGATACCCCTGTCCCACGATGGATACGGTCATGTCTATGCTTTAATATAATTTTATGTACAATCTATATAGCAGCCTCTGTCCGTATTGTCACATTTGAAGACAACAACCGTATTCTGTAAAGTAGGAAAATGTTATAAAGCTACTAATCTGAAAAGAATTGTACTATTTAAAGTGTGGAACACAATGCAAAATACGTTAACGGTTTACCTGCGTACTTATTTATGTATAACCAAGGCTTACGTCAAACCTTATTTTTTCGGTAGATCCAGTGTTGCCAAGCCTGGTGAAATTTCACCAGATCTGGTGATTTTATGCAAAACCTGGTGATTGGTGAAAATTTTTCCAAAAAAGTACATTTCTGGTGATTTTTTAAAAGTCGATCTCTGGTAGTTTTTTCTTTAACTAAAATCGGAAAAGGTAGTTTTTAATTGAATGCACGGACATTTAATTAGTCCAGTTACTGTTCCCCTTACTTAATGCTAGCATTGGCACTTTGGCCGCTGTGTTTCTAAATATGGACATTGATATCAATAAATTAGATAGGGAATTTATATTATTACAATATTAGATATATTTGATATTTATCTAGAAATGATAGGATCTGAAGACAAGTCTGTTGTACAAAAAGAAACGATAAACATCTAGTTTTTCCAAAATTATCAAAATTTATTAGCTTTCCCACATAGCAGTTCATGTGTAGAAAGGGTTTTCAGCACTATAAATTTTAATAAAACCAAACTGCGTATGACCTTGCTGTCTGCCGTTTGGTATCTACATAACAAGAACGTTAATATCCACCGATTTTAACTGTTAAATTGTTTTGATTTTCATATAACTGATCTCTTTGTTAAGTAAATACATTAACGATATTTTATAATCGTTAAAATATGTTACAATTTTTTGTAAACATTTTCTTGGTACTTGAGTTTTAATTTTACCAACAGTGTTTCCTATGTGTGTATATATTTTGTTATGTTTTGTGCCATTTTATAATAAAAAATATATATTGTATATAAGCTGTGTGGTTATTTTTTTAATTCAAAATTCATTTATTATCTGCAGGCTCCCCATTACTACATCTGGTGATTTTCTGGCAAATCTGGTGATTTCTATTTTCTCGGCTTGGCAACACTGGTTAGATCTTTTTTAAAATATAGGTTATAAACGGACCTCAAAATTTGGATTTTTTTTAATAAGAAATGTTTATTAAATAAATAAATTTTGTTAACTGTCGCTTATTTTATTTTTGCACTAGGCGTGACTGCAGTTTCGTACTACTAGTACGTTTTCAAACGCAATGAAAATATTTACAATCAAGTTAGGTATATATACAGACAAAAATTCTTATGATTATGATTAGGGAAAACCAAAAAAATCACAAGGTAACGGACGACTCCATTAAATCTTTGTTTATTAATTAGTGTTCTTACTTATTATTATTCGTCTTAATATTAAAAAAAAAAAAATGTTAGAAAGTATGGTAATTTTTTATCTCTAAAGTAAGATTAAATACTTCTTTTATCTGCACTTCTAACATACATTGTGCAGTATCTCTACATATTTTTCTATGGGACCTGAAGAAGAGACAGAAAGAGAAAAACGTTTAAACACTTTTTCATACTTGTCTAGAGAGTGGAATGTGGAATGCTTTTACACGTTGGCAGGACATTTTCTCTTAATTATACCAGAGACATAATAAAAATCCGAAACATACTGGAAAAAGATATTTATTAAAAAGTAATATTTTTATTGTGATGTCTTGTTATTAAGAGGGTAAGAATGCAGAAAAAATCAGTCAAATGACTAGCTAAATTAGAGACATAATTTAAATTATTATAACAGAAAATTATTTTACATAAAGTAACAGTAATTATTGATGTTTTTACACCATCACAGATTTTGACGATTTTAAAAAGACATAAAACAAACTTCATTTTTGTTTTTTTTGTTTTTTTATTATTACCGGCGATTGTGTAAAAAAGTAAATAATTACCAAACTACTATATATAAAATATAAATGAGATTAGTTTTAAATCTGTTATAAAACTTTCCTCTGATGTCTTTATTGAGGTACAGAAAATGGGACCAATATGATCTCTATTAACAGAAAAGAGAGCATGTAAAAAGTCAGTTTACAATCAATGATTCTGGAAATATTTTTGCTTCTCAACAGGATCAGGAATAATCTGAAAAAAAAAACACAAATACAATGAGATCTTAAAATTTTCATGGCCAAAGTAGTCAAAGTTAAAATAATTAATATAATGTAATTTATAGTAACATAAGATTATCAATAAAGTAATGACTGCATTTAAGTCGGCCTTTTCAAGCAAAAATGAATTTACTACTCAGATGGCTCTGAGTGGAAAACACCACATAAAAATATCAACATCAAAAATGATTCTAAACGGCAGTTAAATTTATTATGTGATTAGAAGTTTTGTTCAACTGACTATTAGACTCTGCTTCAAAATAAACTATATCCTATTTATATGGCATGCCTATATTTTTTTAAAACCTAAATTTAAATTTAATAATTCTAAATCATATATTACAGTTCATTATTGTACAATAATTTTTTTAATGCCAAAAAAATATTTATAAAAGTCAAAGTATATAAACTAAAACAGAATAAAATGAGCACAACAACATATTAAAGAATAGCAGTGACAATCAGAAAAAAACACAATCATTATAAATTCACCTGTCTGAATGCATCTCTAACATCAGCCCTATAGCACCGATCAGCAATGACCTTTATAGCTCTTCTTTTTAGTTTAAGAATCCACTCACAGTGTGAAGAATGACCTTTGATAGCATAGCATGACAGATTGGAAAACTCCTTAAAAAGCTTGATCAAGAGAAAACTCGGACGGTGCCTTTAAAGATTTCTTAATAGAAATATATTTTTCAACAGGAATTCAATCATATGATCCAAATGCCTATAGAATTTAAATATTGGTTCCAGATATCCGTGCTTGTATTGATATTGCTCAATCCGAATACCATTCTCTGGCCCTGAACCACACACCTAGTTCCGCCAAATCTTGCATGACATACTCGTCACCTTTGACGTTTGACCAGATACATTGAAGATTCCTGAGGAACACTGTATTCTTATTTGACTTCTTCTGAAAATTTGTCTTTGTATTATTTATTCATACATTAACGACCATGCCAATTTACAATATAAAAAAAATGCAAAGTATTATTAAGTATAAGTCACACAGTTATTAGGTACATCACACAAAATCACAATACAATGCACAATTAAAATCACAATTATTAAAATATATATAGCCACATACATTATTTAATAGTCTGGGCAGTCATTGTCTGAACTTATTAAGCTATGATAAATCTGCTGCAGTTTTACGATCTTGTAGTGTCAATAAACTAAGTTGACTTCTAATGTCAGCATAGTATTCTCTCAGGTACCCACTCATCTACCCTACAATTTGAAGAAACTTGCTTTGCACCCTCTCAATTGAGTCCACCTGTGTCACATATGATAGAGACCATATCACAGACCAGGGGCGTGCGGGGAAATTTTAAGAAAGGGAAGCAATTTTTAGAAACTTACCTATTTGTAATGTAATTCGATTCTTCGATAATTTTTTGCAAATTCGTCAATGACGTCATCATAAAAACGTCGATGCTCCGACATATTTTGGAGAAGTTTATTTTTAATGGACAACAGCGATGTATGCGAAAATCTCTCCTGGCCTGTTGAATTTCTCACGAAATTTTTTATACGTTTAAGTGTTGAAAAATTGCGTTCTACTGATGAACATGTGGCAGGTATTGTCAATACTAATTCACACAATTTCGACACTTCGTTGTAGGCATCTTCCAGCTCCTTGTCTTTTAAAAACTGCATTAGTTCCTTAGCATTATTTTTGCGCTAATGTTATCAGTTTCGTAAATCACTTTTAGTTCAGATCGCAGTAACACTCGGTCGAAGAACTGGCCATAATGAAGAAGAGATTTAAACGCATCTTCTGGAAAAGTTTTTCTTTAAATGCATCAAAATTGCAGAGCTCCAGGAATTTAAAATCATTTAAACTGTTAAATCCATAGTTTATTTGTTGCTGAATTTGATCGATTATTTCATAAAAGAGGCGTCTGTATGATGTTTGAATATCTCCCACCTTGTCTGTTCGAAGACGCTTGGCTTGTGGCTCTACATTTAACGTCATCGTTTTCTCTCAAAATAGGTCAGACATCTCTTTTTTGGCTAACATGGACTTAAAATCATCACTTTTTTAGGCAAAAAACAATATCATTTGTTATAGTTTGTAATATATTAAAAACACTGTCCGAGAACGGAAATATTTCTGAAAATATGTTCAACAAATAATTAAAATCTCGTTTCAAACAGTCCAAAAACCCCCTCGAACTATTTGTCGCTTCTGAGTCCCATGTCGCTTATGAGTCCCACGTTTCATTATTTTCTATTATATTCTCAAATAGTTCAATCAGTGATTCACGATTTTCAGATACTGTTAACACAAGTCTTCCATTATAGTTCCACCTAGTATGAGCTACTTTGGGCAATCGTTTGTGGGCAATAGAGTCCGAAGGTTGTACGTTTTGTTGACTTGGAAAAAAAAGCAGCTATGCCACTTAAAGTGACGAAAAATACTTTACTACACTCTTTAATGTGATTGATGGACTGGGATAAAACTAAATTTAATTTATGAGCAAAACAATGGACAAACACAGAAGTTGAGAAAGTTTTTCGAACTTTAGCTTGCAGACCCCCTGCTCCATCATAGCTTTGAGCAACTAATTTTTTCTCTCCATTAATTTCTTTAGTAACGTTATAAACTACGGTATATAATGCATCTGCTGTACGATTTTCGGACACATTCTTAAAACCTAAAAATCGCTCTTTAATACTTCCGTCTGTTTTAACGTAGCGTATTACTATAGATAATTGGCTAAAATTAGTGATAACAGTTATTTCGTCCAGAACAATAGCAATGAACCGCGCCTCGCAAATCTCCTGCTTAATTTTTTTTAGAATAATGGTTGCAACAGCGGAAATTAAATCATTCTGGATTCGATTCGGCGTTCCGCGAAAAACGCTAGACTGCTCTAAATGATTTTTTAAGCAATCATCATATGTAACCATTAAACTAAGTAAATTTTGAAAATTTCCTCTATTTGAAGAAACCCTTGTTTCGTCATGACCTCTAAATCCCAATTCGTGCTGTGCGAGAAAACAAACAACATCGATAAGTCTTCTTAATATTTGCCTATTTTTATCGACTAGTTCATTGTGTTGGCGGTGTCTAATTTCCAACTGTTTATTAAGGGCGTGTTCAATTCTTGTTTTGCCGAAGACTTTTTCTTTTATGACGGCCTGTAAATGCACTTTGGACATAATGTGTCTTTTTACAACTTTATGGAAATTGTTTAAATCGGAAAAACCAGTTTTATTCCAGAGACCTTTTTTATTTTCAAAAAGTTAACATAGCCAACAAAATAATTTACTTATATTTTCACACCCTGTTAGCCATTTAAGTTGTTTGTATTGTTTCTCCAGATAAAAATGTCTAATACAGTTTTTCATTTTTGTGGTTAAATTTTTCATAGGCGGTTTTGCCCTTTGGAAATTATTTGAAGCTTATCAGCGAGGTTTAATGTTCTAAATGTTCTATGTTTTAAAATCCCTTTATTATTAAGACACCCACCACACATACCCTTCCTACTAAATTCTCCAACATTTTCAACGTTATTACCGACAGCCGAAGTTGACGGTCCGTATTATTGTTTTCCATATCCGCACGTCCGACGTATTCACACAACACACGGATAGCCGTTCAAACACAGAACTTCCAACGATAGCTTCCGCCATCACTTAAAGCACGCGACTGAAATGCAAAAATTGCAAACAGCCGGTGGAAAGTTCAATAACGTGTGGCTCGATTCACAGGAAATCAAGCATACAGGACTTGGCTGCAGAGAAGCTAGCGGCCTGCATAGGTTCTATTCGATATTCTATTGTGGCTTGGTCGGAGTCAAGACCGCATTTATTATGGGCTTGATAATTAAGATAATATTTTAGCATTTTTAATATAAACTAAATTAATGGTTACCTATTTCAAAAATTACATTTTAGAAGATGTTTTGTAATTTTTTTGTGGAAGCACTGCTTCCCTTGCTTCTATGGATTGCACGCCCCTGCCACAGACCCATACTCTAACAGTGAATGCACCATATAACATTTTAAAAGTTGCAATACAGAAATCAGCTGTTGATCTTTGATTAAAACCAAGCAACTTTAATGCATTTACCTGATGTGAGAGTTATTTATTTATTTGAACATTAATCATAAAATTACAATATATATAATGAGTTCCGTCATTTAATGTAACTTAAGTCTAGGTATATAAAGTCAATAAAATAACATTACAATCATTAAGTGTACAGCAGATCAAACTAAGATACAACCAAGTGGTAAGTAATAATAAGAGTAAACATCATGTAAGATACATATCCTAGTCTCTATGATCCAAGAATTCCTTGATGGATCTAGCTTCTTTGATTTTACTGGGCAAGATGTGCTGAGGAAATATAAGATTACAGCAACGTCTCATTAAGTACTAACGATTTTCAAAATTGCTTCCAAACTGGTCATTGTTTTTGAATACATATAGGGCACATTTTAACAGATAGATAGATGTTAGTGTAAGTATTTTGGAATTCGTCATGTTTTCTTTGCATGTTTCCTGTGGTTTCAACCCAAAGATTAATATCCTGTTGGCATTCACTACTCGAACCCAAAGACATGGGTACTGCTTATTTAGTTTTAGTATGTCATAGAATTAAGCTTCGAACAGATATGGTCTCTTTGTGGATCCCAAGTGAGTTTAGAATCAAAAATTTTACCATTGATACAGTTTTATCTACATATATTCTTAGCTGCATTTTGTTGAAACGGACAATAACAGTTTTGTTTTTCTTTATAAATTTTATTAGTAAAATGACATTGAAAAATCTAATCTGAACATTAAATTGGGTCATAGAACGGTAGAATGGTCCAACAAAGTAAAAAATTCTGGGTTAATTATGGACAACAAGCTTACATTTGATAAACATGTTAATATTACTTGTCAAAAATCTTATTTCAGGCTCAAATCATTATATGAATATTGTACTGTTCTTCCTTCTAAAGCAAAATGAATATTAACTGAGCGCCTGGTTCTTTCAATACCCAATTAACTTGAGGTTGTTTATGGACTTTTCTTACTAACTTCAAAAAATATCAAATACAGAAATTACAGAATTCCTGTGTTAGGTTTGTGCGAAATCTTACCATGAGGGATCACATTACTCATCATGTCAATGAAGTATTTAAGTATAATATGGCACAGAGGCGATACATTCACCTGAGTTGTATCATTTATAAGGCAATTAAGATCAAAGAACCTCAATATCTAACTGAGCTTATAATTGTTAGAGGAGATATTCATCAGGTGAATGTTCGTTTCAGGGATGCAATTTCTATTCCAAGACATAGAACACAAATTTTTAAGAACTGCTTCAATTCATTTGGCTGCTTTAATTTATAACTCTCTTCCAGGTAATTTTGAAGTGTTAAGTGTACCTTCGTTTAAATTTAATGTTAAGAAACATGTTTATACTGGTCTCACCTTTCGTTGTAAACTGTGTTTTCACATTACTATAAATTCTTAATGTTACCTTCTTAGTTTTGTAGGGTGGTTATTAAAATATGATTTTTTTCGGTACTTTCCACCTTTGTATAGATACTGTTTTGTGTTATACAATAAAGATTATTTTTATTTTATTTTTATTCAGGACTAATTGCTTTGAAAAGCACCATATATATATTCTTTCACAGACTCTAAGTTCAATTTTTTATCAAAAATTATTCCCAAGTCATAAACTTCATTACAAATATTTAGTGCCCAGTCATTAATGGTGTAAGAAAATTCAATTGGATTATTCAGAATTGAAAATGTTACTTGAAAACAACACCATAAGAAAAGGAAATTAAGATCTTCCTGTAGAAATATCTAGTCACAAATGATCCCAAGCGAGCAGTATAATTTTATGTATTGAATTATGTTCTCCCAAATATCACTCAAGCAGACATATCACATCTCATCAATGCCATAGACCAGCTTATCGATGCCACGTGAAACACAGTGAAGGGCCTTCAAGAGATCAGAACATGTAACACTCAAAAACATCGACCATATAGTGCAACAGGTCAAGTGGTAATCGTTAATATGGATATAATATTTAGATGTCAAAAGAGAATTGAGAATTTGAACATTGTTACGGTAGTCGATCTGCCACCCCAGAATACAAAGTAACTGCTTGGAGCATAAGTTATTTACTTCCAAGAATTCATAGTTGTTGTTTCAACAGATATTCAAAAACCTTAAGAGCACTGGCACAACTGAGAGATTGGACAATAGTTACTGACAAACTTTAAATCAAGGTGCAGCTCTACATCTTTCATATAGTCAGCATGATTTGATTAAATTAAAATACAAAAACACCTAGCTAAAAATATTCTGCTTTGTTTCGAAACTTCCAAGTGGCTTAGAAATGTCCACTTAAATGTAGTCAATATTACAAAACAACAGGTTAAAAAAAAATACCTGGACATCAATACCCTAACAATACTCACAGTATCTTGACCCGGTTTCCAACCTGCGGGACATACTTCACCGTGTTTATCTGTGTACTGGAAAGCCTGCACAAGTCTTAAAGTCTCATCCACGCTTCTACCAACTGGAAGATCATTCATTGTTATTTGTCTCACGGTTCCTCTTGGATCAATGATAAAAAGACCTCTAAAAAAATATTTTGTATATCAAAATAAAATTAGAAAATACTGATATCAATATTATACTTTTACTTGTCCGAAAATAGCCTATATCTAACTATCTCATCATGTATATAAATTTGTAGTATAAGAAATTTCAGCTAAAACAACACAATATATAAAAACATTCACAACTGCAACTGCAAAGATTTTACAGTACGTAATTCATAGTACTAGCACGCAAATCATTATAAATACTGTATATAAATACTGTAACATATGTTGTTTGTGTACCACTGTTTATATTTACCACACTACCTTTTTTAATTGGTTAATTTATTTATTACATCACTTATACTTAATACAATATTTTGGATAATTTATTTTATTGAAGCCACTTTTAGAATCAAATTTTGTCAATATGACCAGGGTTCTTAGCAATTTTGAATTATCTAATTCCCTCTGACTTTTCTAGAATTTCCATGACAATTTCACTGAAATTCCACTTTATATTTTGAGAATTTATATTTCTTATAAAAAAACCCAACAAAACTAATGAATTTTGTCAGAAATATTAACATTCATTCAATTCAATGCACCACCTATTTGATAAATTGCATCATATACTTGTCTTTGGCAGATAATGAACTCCTCCAATAGATTTTCAACTAAATTATTTTTACTTATGAAAAAACTCAACTTAATAACATGCCAACATAGGACAGAAGCTTTCATGGTTTTGGTCCCAAGAACCACGATTTCTTAATTAATAACATGTCACATTTTTAAAGTAGTCATTTTGTCCCAAGAAATCATAGAAAAATGTTCCAATCGAGTAGTTTGATTGTATATTTTACATAAATTTATAAATTCGGTATCTATTAGAAGCTGGCTGTACTGTTGACGACTTTTTTCTGCAATTTATGTATTCTTTTCTGTACAAATACTCTAACATATTTTGGGCTCTTATATGTGAAACCCCTTAATCAAGCATGATGTTGGTTTTAAGCATGATACATATTTAATAAACTTATATTTAAGACAACAACATTCTGTTAACTTCTTTATTTGGTTTATCAAAAATATCTGACATTCTGACAAAAAATAAGTTTGTCCTTTTCAGGAACATTTTGGTCTTTTATTGCTTTTTTAGTGACAAAACCAACATCAGTCTTATTAGTTGGTAAAAGAATATCGATTTTTTTGATTAATTCGTTTAGTATTTGGAATAGATCATCATTATTGCTCTGAAATTTTGATCTATGGTTCTAAAATGGTAACAATGTGTGAAAAAAAATGTATCTTGCTCTTAAAAATGTATCTTTTAAAGTCTTTTTTGACTTACCAACTGAAACATTTGATGGAATCTTTCATCCAAATTTTAATGGGAGATAAAATTTCCAATGCCCTTTCACTTCATTTCTACCCATCTAATTTTGTGAATGGCCCAGAGGGCAAGTCTGAATATATGGAGGATGTTAAATAAATTTCTTATGTAAGGGCCACAAAATAATTTTAAGTAAAACAAGGCATGTTAAATAAATTATAGTTAATAAGTTTTATTATTTTTCCAGGTTTAGTATAAAATCCCCTGACTTTCTATTACTTTTTGTATATTCCTTGACTTTTCCCTGATTTTTAGTTGGATTTCTGAATTACCTGACTTTTCCAGGTTTTCCAGGTCACTAAGAACCCTGTAATGAGTAGTTTCTCATAAAACTGACATGCACTTAATGCAACCATGAAATTAATGTTTGGATTATATTGGAATGATGTAGACATTTGAATGAAGATGCTAGATAACATATGATGGCATAATTTGGGGATAACTTATATCCATCAAGCCAGCTCCTTGTAGCTAGCAACAAGGAGCCAGCAACAAAATTTTACAGCAGACCAGATAAACCTTTGACATAATATAAATATACAAGAAAAATAGTTACAAGATCTAATCTAATTGCAACAAAACTTTGCAAACTCTTTCGATAGGGGGTGGCAAACGTTAATGACAATAAAAAAATCATTTATTTCTAAAAATGCCATATCTCTTTTATCATTACCTCAAATTTAACAAAATTTTGTAGACAGGTGGAGTAATACATGGTCTTTTCATAGGTGAGGTGGCAAACGACAGGGACGGGGTAAAAAATTAATTTATGTTTAAAAATGCAAGGTCTTTCTTACATTAATTTAAAATTAAACGAAATTCTGCAGGTAGGTGGAGTAATATACCCTCAATATATGGTCTTTTTTTTAGGTGGGGTGGCGAAGAACAGGGGCGGAGTAAAAAATTAATTTATTTTTAAAAATGCAATGTCGTTCTTAATTTAACTTGAAATTAAACGAAATTCTGCAAGTAGATGGAGTAATATACCTTTAATATATGGTATTTTCCTATGTGGGGTGGCAAACGACAGGGGAGGAGTAAAAAATTAACTTATTTTTAAAAATGCAATGTTTTTCTTACATTAACTTGAAATTAAACGAGATTCTGCAAACAGATGCAGTAATATACCCTTAATATATAGCCTTTTCCTAGGTGGGGTGGCAAACAACAGGTGCGGATTAAAAAAATAATATACTTTTAAAAATGCAATGTCTTTCTTAACTTAACTTGAAATTAAACGAAATTTTGCAGGCAGATGGAGTAATATACCTTTAATATATAATCTTTTCCTAGGTGGGGTGGCAAACGACTGGGGGGGAGTAAAAAATTAAATTATTTTTAAAAATGCAATGTCTTTCTTACCTTAACTTGAATTTAAACGAAATTCTGGAGGTAGATGGAATAATATACCCTTAATATATTGTCTTTTCCTAGGTGGGCTGGCAAACGACAGGGACGGAGTAAAAAATTAATTTATTTTTAAAAATGAATTATTTCTTCTATCATTATCTCAAATTTAACGAAATTTTTTAAACAAATAGAGTAATATATACTTAATTCTTGTTCTTTTTTTAGATGGGGTGGCAAACGACAGGGGCTGAGTAAAAAATTAATTTATTTTTAAAAATGCAATGTGTTTCTTACCTTAACTTTAAATTAAACGCAATTCTTCAGGCAGATTGAGTGATATACCCTTAATATATGGTATTTTCCTAGTGGAGTTAATTAATTTTTAAAAATGCCATGTTTTTTTACATTAACATGAAATTAAAAGAAATTCTGCGCGAAAGTGCAGTAATATATCCTTAATATATGGCCTTTTCTTAGGTGGGGCGGCAAACGACAGCGGCGGAGTAAAAAATTAAATTATTTTAAAAAATGCAATGTCTTTCTTACCTTAACTTGAAATTAAACAAAATTCTGCAGGTAGATGGAGTAATATACCCTTAATATATAGTCTTTTTATAGGTGGGGTGGCAAACGATACGGGCAGAGTCAAAAATTGACCTATTTTTAAAAATGCAATGTTTTTCTTAACTTGAATTTAAACGAAATTTTGCAGGCAGATGCAGTAATATACCCTTAATATATGTTCTTTTTCTAGGTGGGGTGGCAAACGGCAGGGGAGAATGTATTTTTTAGCTTTGGTTTTTATTTTGTTTAAAAGGAATTAATTTTTCTGTCAATGTTATTTAAGTTTTAATTCCTCTGTAAATATGAATTTTAACATAGGACGGTTGTTCTTTTTTGTTGATTATTAAAAAGAACTATTTGTTGTTATCTACATGTATTACTTTAGTTCAATATCTATGTGAAAAGTAACATAAAGCAATTCGTTTTTATTTTATTAAGTATTAAAAGAAACTTATTATGATTAACTAAATTATTTTAATTTCTCTATATAAGTACCTACCAAATTAAATAAAAAATCTATTTATTGTGATTTGTTATAAAAAGAATTTTTCGTTCTTGTGTTAAACTGTAATAAACAGATTTGTTTTTGTTATCTTTTATTTAAAATTATTTTTTACATTTAAAATTGTATATTATTTATTACAGTCCAATCTGCTTTAACTGATTTGTTGATTGAACCGATAGGTGGTGGCAAAAGCTGAGTTCTACAAAAATGTTTTTTTTTTGTTATTAAAAATGTGACAGGCTAGATAACATTCGGAACAATACCTTGAATTATACCTCACTTTATTTAACTGAAAACATATAAAAGACTGCAAGAGCAACGAACAGAAAACACAAATAAACATAGACTAAAAAAAAATTCTTAGCAGTTTGTTTTTTGTTCTTTTGAAAAATTCTGTCTACCTTTGTGAAATATAATTTTCTGCATTCTATCGTACATGTAAGTCAAAATTAAAGCCACTTGATTGAAAAAAAGCCAGGACAATTTTTTTGGAAAAGTGGTTTTTACTCCGCCCCTGTCGTTTGCCACCCCACCTAGGAAAGGACTATATATTAAGGGTATATTACTCCATCTGCCTGCAAAATTTTGTTTAAATTCAAGTTAAGTTAAGAAAGATATTGAGTTTTTAAAAATATGTTAATTTTTTATTCCGCCCCTGTCGTTTGCCACCCCACCTAGGAAAAGGCCATATATTAAGGATACACTACTGCATTTGCCTGCAGAATTTCGTTTAATTTCAAGTTAATGTAAGAAAAACATTGCCTTTTTAAAAATAAATTAATTTTTTACTCTGCCCCTGTCGTTTGCCACCCCACCTAGGAAAAGACCATATATTAGGGGTATATTATTCCATCTACCTGCAGAACTTCGTTTAATTTCAAGTTAATGTAAGAAAGACATTGCATTTTTAAAAATAATTTAATTTTGTACTCCGCCCCTGTGGTTTGCCACCCCACCTAGGAAAAGACTATATATTAAGGGTATATTACTCCATCTGCCTGCAAAATTTCGTTTAATTTCAATTTAAGGTAAGAAAAACATTGCATTTTTAAGAGTATATTAGTTTTTTACTCCGCCCCTGTCATTTGCCACCCCATCTAGGAAAAGGCTATATATTAAGAGTATATTACTCCATCAGTTTGCAAAATATATTTTAAATTCAAGTTAAGTTAAGAAAGAAATTGAGTTTTTGAAAATATAATAATTTTTTATTCTGCCCCTGGCGTTTGCCACCCCACCTATGAAAAGACCATGTATTAAGTGTATATTACTCAACCTGTCTACAAAGTTTTGTTGCAATTAGATTTAACATAAAGAAGATATTTTTGTCCTTGGAAACATCCTGTAACTATTTTTCTTGTATATTTATATTTCAATTTTATTCAACATCAGTAATTACAATTTTAAACTTAAATTATACAAAGAAGACACCTAGGTGTACATACACCTGTGAGTGTTTCTATCTTAACCTAAATACCCTAACATTTTCTAATAATGATATACTCTCACTGACAAAACAAAGGAACAATTAGATTTACTTATAAAAATAAATAAACAAAATAAAGAAGAAACTCCCTACCTATCCGAAAAAGAATGACCCGATTTAAACAGATTATTTCTTGATTAAATTATAGCAAAAACTAAAGAATACGTAAGTGTATTTAAAAAAAAATTAAAACAGAAAAATAAAATAAAATCAGGAAAAAAAAATGCCCAACACATATTAATTACAAAAGTGTGAAAAACTTATTTCTGTTTTTTAATATATAATTGACTGTTAGTTTAGTGAATTTTTTTAGAGGTTTAATTTGTTTTATTTCACTTGGCAGCAAATTATAAAACTTTGGACCCAGACAAAAGATTGTATGTATACTTAGACTTTTATTGTACTGTGGTGTAACTACGTGTTTGTTTATGTTATTTCTGGTCTGATGATTAGGGCTTACCAAAGTTTGTTTGTTAAAGTTTTTGTGAACGTAAGTACATCCTGTCAATATATAAAGAGTGTTTATATCACATATCTCTTCAGAGTAGAGTAAACTGGTGGAATATAATTTTGGCCTTCTTAAAATTATTTTCACTATTGAATTTTGAATGACTTTAAGCATTTTGATATTTGTCACACAAGCCCCACCCCAGAATAGAATTCCATACCTTAACAAAGGTTCTATTAACGCTTTGTAAAACATGATTAGTAGTTTTCTAGAAAGGAATTCTCTAAGAAGGTAAAATTTATGCAATAGCGCCCTAATTTTTTTAGTTAAATATATTATATGTTGATCCCATTTTAGCCTTTTATCTACATAAGTCCCAAGATACTTAATGCTGCTGACTTCTAAAATTGGATCCATTGTAGCATCAATTTGTATGTTACTAAAATTAGGTCTATTTGCATCATTTATCGAAAAGGCAATATATTTGGTTTTCTTTATGTTTAAAGATAGTTTAAACGAATTGAGAAAATTTTTTACAATTACAATTAATAAACCTTGTCTTGATTTATTTTTTACATCTTCCCATGAGTCGCCATTGAATATTACTGCAGTGTCATCTGCATAGGATATAATTTTACCCTCAATGTCAAGATCGTTTAATGAATTTATATAAACATTAAAAATAATGGGACCCAAGACTGTGCCTTGCGGTACCCCAATTTTAACTATATTGGGTCACTAAGTATTCCATTGACCCTTGTATACTGTGTCCAATCTAACAGATAATTTCTGAAAAAGCTCCAGTACATTGCCCTGTATTCCATATTTTTCTAGCGTGTTTGGTAGAATAGGGTGTGAAACAGTATCGAAAGCCTTGGAGAGAAGGAAGACTCCAATGCATTTTTTTCCACAATCAAGGTTAGTAGTAATCTCCTTGACCAACTTGTACATAGCATCCATTGTGCTTAAGCCTGAAGAGAAACCAAATTGATTTTTTAATAAGATATTATTGCAATTTAAATAGGATTCTAATCTTTCTTTTGTACACTTTTCAAAAATCTTTCCTATATTAGATATTACACTTATTGGTCTGTAATTTTCAGTTTGAGACTTTGACCCGGATTTATGAATGGGACTTACTACAGAAATTTTAAATTGGCTAGGAACTTTTCCAGATTTATAAATTAAATTAAAAACATATACAAGAGGCTTAACAATATATGAGTGAAGGCATTTTAAAACCTTTGAGGTAATTCCATCTTTACCTGGCGAGCAATTATTCTTTAAAGAGTTTATATGTTTAACTATGTCATTTGTTGTAACGGGCTTTATAAACATAGAAGATAATGAATTAGAGGAAATACAATTGGCTAGGAACTTTTCCAGATTTATAAATTAAATTAAAAACATATACAAGAGGCTTAACAATATATGAGTGAAGGCATTTTAAAACCTTTGAGGTAATTCCATCTTTACCTTTATTCTTTAAAGAGTTTATATGTTTAACTATGTCATTTGTTGTATTTTAAACATAGAAGACAATGAATTAGAGGAAATACCCATGAGCCTTTTTGGATTGTTGATATTTTTATCCCAATATTTATAAAATAGTCATTAAAGAGGTCGGCTTTTTCTTTATTATCATTTACTGGAATATCATTTTCATTTTTAATATTACCAATTTCATAATTTTTAGTTATGTTTTCATTTGTTGCCTCTCTAACTATATTATAGATTTTTTTGATGTTATTATTATTTACATTTATTTTGTGCTTATAGAAATTATTTTTGGTTTGAATTATAATTTTATTTAGTCTATTACGGTAATCCCTGTATTCCATTATTCTTTCTGGACTAGAATTTCCCCTTAATAACCTCTTCATTTTATCTCTTGTTCTTATGGAGGTTATGATCCTGTTTGTTATCCATGGTTTGATCTTACGAAATTTGCTTTTTATAACAATTATATCCTGAGATTTATCAATTAAAACCTTTATATTTTTAATTAGGCATTCTACTGCTGATTCTGGATCTGAAAATTCTTTAATTAAATTCCAGTCTATCTGTTTTGCTTGATCATCCAACTTTTCAAAATTTATTTTATTGAACTTAATTTGGTTATTCTGGGTTATTATGTTAGTTTTGTCTAGAGATAAATTTATTATAATTGGCAAGTGGTCCGTTATATCATGATTTATTATATATATATATATATATATATATATATATATATATATATATATATATATATATATATTATGCCAAAGGTTTATCTGGTCCGCTGTAAAATTTTGTTGCTGGCTTGACGGATATAGATAATTTTACAACTTTAATATACCTACTAGAATTATAAAACTAAACTTTTCCAGAATTCTTTTATAAGAATATGTTTATGCTGTCTCAGCCAAGCCTACACTATTTCCAAAGTTTGATGTTACAAATTAGCCCTCGACGAAGCTAGTGGAGGGGTTAAGAGGGCATTTGATCATAAAAACTAAACTATATACTTGTGTTTTTAGTGTGAAAATTACTAAATACTTTACCTTTTGTTAATAACAATAAAGATGTGGTGTTTTCAATATGTTGAAATAAATAATTTTTTACAAATCACTAAACACAATACAATTTTCAGTCACACAAATTACCTCAAAGTATGCCCAACATCATCCAAAAATACACCATAATCTTTAGAGATACTATGGCTTAAATCAGACAATAATGAAATATTGATATTTCCCAAACCACCTTCTTTCCTTGGAGTGTTGATCCATGCCAAATGTGTAAAGTGAGAATCCACTGAACAAGCTACAACTTCAGCATTAATTTTCCTAAATTCTTCTACTCTATCACTAAAGGCTAATATTTCTGTTGGACATACAAAGGTGCTAAAAGAAATTAAATACATTACTAAAAATCACACTATATATATTTATAAAAAAAAACATAATTACTGTGTACCTAAATTGATAAAAATATCA
Organism: Kuschelorhynchus macadamiae; assembly: GCA_030620095.1. NCBI lineage: Eukaryota > Metazoa > Arthropoda > Insecta > Coleoptera > Curculionidae > Kuschelorhynchus > Kuschelorhynchus macadamiae. The sequence goes on along the minus strand of JAUTXW010003730.1, from coordinate 551,292 downwards.
ATCTTAGTTTTTAAGAACTTAATATGAATATTAAAATTTCTGTCTCTATTAAGATACTTCTAATCATTTATATTCAAAGACTAAATATCAAATGATTAATGAAACCTTTAAAGAGATTAATAGATTATATATAATACCCTGTCCAAAAACAGAATGATAAGCTTCTCACTGATAAGTTAATTTTGATGGATGACAATATATTAGTATTAAAACATTCTCTATTAATATCTATATTTCATATTTCTGAACATTATTTCTATACAATATACCTGGATTCAAATACCATTTTACTTTTGGCTTAATTCTAATAAAAGAGGCATATACATTTGAAAATCATGCTTATTAGTTTTTATGCCCCCCCCCCCCCCACTAGATACTACTATCTTTGAAATGGGATTGAGAGATTTTGCAAGGATTCAGGATAATAAAATGAATACCAAAGTCCTGAGATAGAGGTCATAAACAAGAAGGAATTGAGATAGACCAAAAACATGATGATGCTATATTGCAGGTGTGCCATAGCTAAGAAAGCCGCACAAGAAAAAAAATGATCGTAAAACCTAAGGGCATAACAAAGGCCTAAAAAATGTATATTAAAACAAAAAGAAAATAGTGTTTGGTGAATGGTAACAGAATTTGTTAGATAAATATTACATTAAGGTTATTGTATTAATTGTAATTATAATAAAAAGAAACTTGCTAAGCTTCAGTCAATATTGGCAATGAAGCTAACATAGTACAAACATATTAACAGACTGGCTCAAACCTTTATATATTTTAATACTTACAAGTCTAGTGGATAAAAAAAGAATACCAAATATTTCCCAAGAAAATCTGTGGATTTCAACTGCACAAATTCTCCATTTACTACTGCAGTACTTTCCCAAAAAGGAGCGGGTTTTGAAACTAAAAAAATATCAAATACATAATTTTTGTAATACCATTTACATTATAATTTATTTAACACTAAAATATATTATACTGGGTACTAAAATAATTTATTCTTTTTCTATATTATTTTCAAGAAGCTCTTGATTTTAGGCACAAACCTACTTTCAAATTAAACAGAAAATAAGAATTTGAAAACATGTTTTTATACAAAATATTTATAGGTCTGTATTGTACACTTACTGACTGCTTTTGTGAATTGCAAGTTATGTTGACTTCCTTTGATAGAATCCGTGTGAGGATACACAGTACCTCCAGCATATTTCACACATGATTCTTCTTCCCCAAGAGACAAGCCAAGGCTAAAGCTAAATAAAACGAGAAATAGTGTGTTCTTATTTCGCTGATTCTCACCCACGAATAGGTTCATCTTATACTTAATGAAAATGTATTTCTTTAACTAGAGATGAAAACAGACACGTTACCCATAAAAATGTAAAAAACGGATCTGAGATCTGATAAAAATATCTATTCAGAAAGATAAAGAAAAAACACTAAAGAAAGACCATCGCGGTCGACCGGTAGCTGTCTTTATCCAACAAATTTAAACCAATAAAAACAAAATTAAACCTAAACCTCTCTCTCTCTCCCTCTCTTCTAATTACTATGCCTTTCAGCGATCAGCCCACCATAACAGCTTCTTTTTTTTTATTACTGAATCTGCCTAAAGACTATTTGCCAGCTCAACTCGAGAGCACTTGGATATTGTTGATCTTTATTTTTTTTATAATTTCAAATAGTTTTCAAAAACATCAAAAAAATCGGATTTTTTAAAAGTCGTCATCAATTTAAGCAAATCCCCGTTCTGGAGCACACAATGTTGCTAATTTATAAGGTAACGGTACGCACCCCGCCAGACTTCGACGATGCCACAGTTCTTGTCCCTGTACATCAGAATCGTATAATTATTTAATGCGTATTATGGTTTTAATGATGATTTTGTCAACGAATCTGAGCTGACCTAACTCTAACGGAACAGATCTATCTAACACTACAGGTTTTGTTAAAAAAAATCCCTAGTTTTAATATATTCCAAATTTTATTCAATTCGCATAAAAATGGCGCGCTACCGCGCGCTTTCTTTATAGCAAATCTGACCAATCCTAACCCAACCTATAAATAAGCTGTACTTTTTATTGATTATAAGTTTTGTTAAAAAAAATTCACAGATCTCGCACCTTACGCAAGCATCCTATGTATTGAAAATGCCTAACACAATTTTTAAATTTAAAAAACTAATACAGTTACATCTGTCACAATATAACAAATTAATTACTATTAATTTATGTTTAATGTTTACCGATTTTGCGGGGTCGAATCGGAACACCCGAGGTGACATCCAGAGATAATGTTACATAAAAGTGTGTAGAATATTATCAATATTTTTTAGAATAATGTTGTATAAATATTTCTCGGAATAATTTCATTTTATTGGTGTTACGTCCGAGCTCGGCTATTCATACATTTCATTTATAGGTAAATATTATTTTTAAATAAAATAATTTCATTCATATCGTTTTATAAATAACGAAACAGTCAAATTTTAAAATAACATCAACTTACCTTATTCAACAATACAATTAAAACATTAAGAATAAACCACTGCAATGATAACCCGCATCGGCGTCACCAAATTATCAGTTACGTATCACAACCAAGATATTTTATTATTTTACTGAGTTACCCGCGACGCGACGGACGATTCGCTATTTACATTTCATATGTCGACGTCACATAATCGAATATTATCCGTACGCGCTGGTCGAGGTCACGACATCTTTTAAGTTTGCATAAAACTATCAGTTTTGCATTTTCAATACTAAAAAATTACGTCCTGGTCGAGTTTCAAATACGTAACAATCTCTGTTTATACTACAGTACTACACCAAAATACCGCGACCCAAACAAACCTATATATTAGAAAATGCAACGTCGGACTCTGGGGGGCTGTACACAGTAAAATCAACGTCCCCATCCCATGTCATTCTTGTGTCATTCATTATGAAAATTATGTCAATATTGTTTACTAATAAAGTGTCAAAAATGAATCGAAATTCTCTCCAGTAACAGTAAAAGTATTTTGAATATTTAGCGATAACAACACTGCTCTAAAGATAGTTTTATCTTTCAATAACTAGTTGCTTTAAAATTAATTGTTGATGGTCGGTATTTAGCTTTTGAGCGTCGAATAACCTTCAAAAGTTGATGTCATCACCTAGAATAGAGTCTTACAGGAACGTTAAACCTATATTTGAAATAGTTATAATTTAACAACAATAACGTATTCATATATCCATTTAGGTGAGCGAAAACTAAAGTTCTCGTTCACGCTGAGGGACCAACATGGTGTTTGAGAGTGTTATTTCTCAAATACTAAACAGAGTTTTAGGAGAGTTTGTGGAAAATTTAGATGGAAATCAGCTAAATATTGGAATATGGGGAGGTAAATACTTTTTTACTTATTTATAAACCAACCAAGAAATGTTTTTAAAACAATATTGTTTAAATTAACGTCTGAAAAATATTAATTTTGTTATAAGTTTTTAATTAAATTAAAATTTGAAAGTTCAATGTATTTGTTTTAAAATTAAAACAAAAATATATCACATTTTCATTTTAACTCCTGAGTTTTAAATTGATTGTTCAAATATCATACATTACTTAATTAAATTGGTGATTTGCTGATATCAAAAATATTCTTATAGGCACCAAATTTTGTAAAATACTTGTTTCTGTGTCTGCTCATTGCACTGAGTTAATCAAAAGAATCAATTAAGAATAGCTACCACTAATAAATTTATTACTTTTATTTGAAATTAGATGTGCCAAATGTATATTTTTATGTTTTAGGGGATGTGAATCTGAAAGATTTAGTTTTAAAATCATCAGCTTTGGAACCGCTTGATCTTCCTATTCAAACTGTATATGGAAAAATAGGTAAGTAAATGTTTTAAATAACAGTAAATTGAAAATAATATTTATTATCAACAAATCAATAGTCACAAAGCAATGTCACGAAAACTGTCTATAATCTGGACCTAGATAACATTAAGACCCTTTCATATGATTTTTTAATAAGATATTAAACCATTTTTTTATTTTATACATTTGCTGTTATTAGAGTAGATGGAATAAATTCAATTATCAGTATATATATTTAGTTTAAAAAATTCATTTAAAGATTTTTTTAGAGAAGAATTTGATAAATAGAAAGTTGTAATCCCATTTTTCTAAAGTATATTGTTTTAATCTTGTAATATTGATAAAGACTAAAGCTGGAATTAATTCAGACAAATAACATAAAATAAAAATAACATAAGAGTTAAAGTACAGGAATCCCATTCGACATTTATACAGGCAATTAAAATAAAATGACACAACAGATGTCCTTGACGATGTTTTATTTTATCTGAAAATCCAACTGTGCAAATAGTTATAGACACGTGTCCAACAGCAGCATGTTTGATTGGCAAAACTGACAGCAAGTAGGCCTTTAAAAAGATGTCTTATTGGTCAATGTTATTTTATTTGCTATATAAAAGGCTAAAATCACGAGTTCTTATTTTATGTTATTTGTCTGTATAAATCTAGCTTAACCTAGGTATCTCATTTTTAGTTGTTATTTAGGAAGAGATCTGAATAAACAGTTGCTTTTTAAATAGTTTGTTCATTGTTGGATTTCTCTTGTATTTATTTGATCGATCTAATGTAATATACTTAATAATTTAAAAGCTCTTTGTAATTAATTATACAATATTATCATGTACATTATTCTAAAAACAGGAACTGTTATTGCCAACTATTAGTTGTGTTATATTGTTCATTATTTGGTTGGGATGCTTTTAGCTAAATACTAAACACCTCATTAAGCAAATATTTATAAAGGTAGTGATTCATGTTTCATATAAATAGACCACAGAAATATATTTTAATTGACCTGATTAACACATGGGTTATGACAGAGGAAATAAAGTTTGTAATATAGGAAATTCGAATGGCAATATTTATGAAATGAAATCCTACATTTTTATGTAGCTATTAAATGATTTAATTGGGTTACATTCATAAAATGTCTGACAGAAAGCAGCAAATCTGATTGGGTAGATTTATATGTCACTTTGTAGTGTTGCTATAAAAATAATATATATAATTATAATTTATGTTGATCTATTTTTAGTTTACTTTAGTTCCATAATTTAATAATAATAATAATTTTTATTCAGAACCCCAATACCCATTAGACTTCACAATAGAGAAACCTTATTTTAGATCACTTGCTGTTTTAATTTGGTGAAGTCCATCCCTTAATATTAAAGTAGGATTGATTTTAGAACCTAACCTTTGATTATCCCCTTACTTTCAGATATTTATGGTGTTGACTTTATAAGCCATATTATAGAATTAAAAATGTCATAAATGAATATTTTTTTTGTTAGAAGCAAGGTCACTGCTCTGTGATATGATATGTTCTTTGTAACTCTGTTTTATAGTTCAATGAAATAGAGTGCTTATACTTTATAATGAAAGAGATGCACTTTTGGCACTGAGTATGAGTTGGATATATCTTTTATACAATAGGCAAATAAAAATATTTTGTATTTTGTAGAATTACACGACCAAAAATTACACTCTTTTGAATCACCTTATGGGACGCAGAGTTCTGTATTTTTAACATAAGTGGTTCTACATGTTCAGTTTTACTGCTTTGTTTTGGGGGGGATCTGAGAGACTCAAATGTAGATTAACAACCCTGCTAGAAAGGGAGCATACATTGTGAACATATGAGGCCTACTTATTCTTGCATTTTATGTTTATCTGTCAGGTTCTACATAGAATATTAGTTTAATGGCCACTAAGTGGCAGGAGTAGGAGGGATAAGGAGATAGCTTGAAAGAAAGGGTCATCTCGTGGTATCAGTACTCCCAAGGGGCACCAGTTGAAGAGAATATGTGTGAAAAATGTCTCCAAACTGAAATAAGGTGTGAATCATCTGGGAGGATCCCCCAGCTCTCCTGAGCGGAGAGCAAACTGGCAACAGTGCAGTGCAAGAAACATATACTAGAAATTGAAATTGGGAACATACATATTACAGTACCTAAGTTAGTTGATCTAACATTTAATAAAAAATAGAAAATTAAGTAAGTAAATTACTGTTAATGGACCAATATGGAACATGTATTAACAAAAGCAACTTAATAAGTGTTTGGATCACTCCAGATTTTAAAAGGAATCGATGATGCTACTCAATGAGTCAAAGTGCAAATTGCACGCATGAGACAACGAGTTGAGGACTGAACACATAAAGTATACTGTCTAAAAATATTTGATCTGGCTGCGCTGAGATAGAACACAGTATATTATGCCGTGTTTCGAGGCAGGGAACCTGAAAATGCAACTCCCAAGAAGAAATGGACAGTAAACTTTATTATGAGTGAGACCATATATTAGTTTTAAGTTTTGAATTGTTCTTTTTGTTGCTAAGGATGATATATTAAATCTCTGCAAAAGCTGACCGTGATCACAACCTCTTGGAGGGTAAGCACCATCTGCCCTAAAAGCTAAATACTTTAGGAAAAGTCGCTGCAAGGCTTCTAAAGCCTAAACATGGCAATTATAAATAGGATTCCAAACCACTGCGGCATACTCCAGCTTTGATCTTATGAAAGAGCAATATAATAATATCATTGTTTGTGTCTCAGTAAAATTTTTACAGTTCAGCATAAAAAATCCTAGTGTTTTGAAGGAAGTTGTAATTAGATAATTTATATGGGGAATAAAGGTAAGTTTAGGGTCAAATTCAATGCCAAGATCTTGAATACTACTATCCGGTCTGCCAAGCACCGTACCATCTAGAGCATAATTATACATCAATGGGTTATTTCTGTGACTGAAGGTCACACATAACATTTTGATACATTTAATACAAGTTTATTGCTAAGACACCATTCATATACTAATGATAGATTTTTTGTAGGTGATCACAATCTGATAGAGCCTGAATTTTAGTAAACAGCTTTAAGTCGTCTGCATATGCCAGTGTATGACATTCAGTTATATCAAGGAGATCATTAATAAAAATGAGAAAAAGCAGGGGCCCCAAATTGGACCCCTGTGGTACACCAGAAGAGACATTATATGCTGGTGATCTGAAGTGCTCATATTTGACAAACTGAGAACGTCCTAATAGATATGATTTGAACATTATTAAGAGTTGTTGTGACATACCAAAGTTCTCCAGTTTATGGATCAAGATGTAGAGATCGATTTGATCAAAAGCTTTCTGAAAGTCTGTGTTAATAACGTCTAATTGTCCCCTGGAATCCAGTGACTCGCAGGCGGTCTGAGACAAGGATGCCAGGTTGATCGTGCAAGAACGTGAATCTAGAAAGCCATGTTGATGGGAAAAGAGAAGCTTTCGAACCCCTGAATATAACCGATCATACAAAATAATTTCAAATAGTTTACAAAAATTACAGAGTATCAAGATGGGTCTAAAATTTTGTTTCAATGTTTTATCACCCTTCTTAAAAATAGGTATGACTTTTGCTGTTTTTCAAGTATCCAGAAAAATGCCCTTATCACATATTAAGTTAAAAACGTGTAGAAGTGGGACAGAAAGGACTCCCGCGCAATCTTTTACTATGAAACTGGGAATTTCATCAACACCGGCTGTTAGTTATCTTTGAGTTTTTTGCTAGCTAGTATTATATCTTGAGAGGATATTGTGTGAATGCCTATTATATCGGAGTTTAACACAGGGAACTTAACATAGTTATTGGGAGAAGAGAAGAAATTGGAAAAAATTTGCAAATGCATTAACAATGCTTTGAGGATCTGTATATTCGTTGTCGCCCTCCTTTAGGGTACCAGGGATGCAGGTATGACCCTTTTTGCTTCGGACAAAAAACCAAAAAATTTTTATATGCATCATCACTCTGAGCATGAATAAGACGTCTGAGCGAGCAGAGTCTCCGATAATGAACCGGCGTTTTATATTTTTTGTATTCTTTATGTGCTTTTTCTTTTTTATATATATATTTTCTATTATATCATGCAAAAACCAGGGTGGAAAGCGACGGCGTCGTTGCCGTTTTAGCGGAGTACAGACTTGAAAAATTGTATCCATTACTTGGTAAAGTGCTGTACAGCATGTATTGACGTTCTGACTTTCCAGTATTGACGACCAGTAGGCCTCAAGAAGCAAGCTATATAAACGAGGAAAATTTGCCTTTCTGAAGTTGTACTGTTTAGGACTGTTCTTATTAATAGGAAAATTATTAAATGAAGGATGAATAGCTTCAAAAGTAATGAAAAGAGAGGGGTGGTGTGTGTCTTCTGCAAGAAAAGGAACATCACCATATCATACAACCTCGCAAGATATGTTTGAAAACACTAGATCGAGTAAACGGTTATTTGAATTTAAAACGTTATTGGCCTGTTTGACATTTAATATATTTGCTAAGTTACAGATTAAGCCGCATTTCGATTCAATTACAGTGTCGCTTACATAATCTGGTATATTAAAATCACCCATAATAACTAATTTATTGTCTAGTAGTTGCTCGGCAGCAAGAATGCAGTCAATAAATACTTCCAGTTCAGTGTTGCTGATGTGAGGAGGAATATAAACAAGTATAATAAAAACAACAAAATTAAAGAAGTTTATCTTACAACCCACACAGTCCACGTTGGGAGCACTATCGGCGAGGAAGGTTAGATCAAGCCTTAGGGAGTTCCAACGACGATTTACACCCAGCATGACACCTTCACCTCTAGAAAGGCCCATAGCCTGATGGTGTCGGTCCGCTCGAAACACTACATAGTCCGGTGGAAACAGCTCTGTATCAAAAAGAGTGAACTTGCCTTTAATATTAAGTGCAGCCAAATTGTATAGATCAAGAAAAAAAATGTTACAAGAACAGGTCCGTGTGGGATGCCACAGTTATCAGACAATGTTTTATTTAAATATATGTTCTGTGACAGTTAGGATCTAAACCAATTCAGGGAAACATTTCTCTGAAACCATAAACTTTGAGTTTCTGCAACAGTATTTCTGGACTTGACATAGTCAAATGCTTTTGTCAAGTCATAAAATACTACTGCAGCAACATCTTCGTCATTTATTCGTCATTTAAACTAATGTATAACCTGCCAAAAATGTAAAAATTGTATCATTTATACCCCTTTTCTCTGAAATCCAAACTGGTTTACACATATTACTTAAATCTACATAAAAAAACAAGTCTACTTTTTTATTAATTATTCAATATTTTTGTTACTAATTTTTCAAAATCCTCATTTTATTCTGTTAATTTAAGGAAACTTGGTTTTGAAAGTACCGTGGACGGCAATATACACAAAGCCAACAATTGTCATCATAGAAGATGTCTACCTTTTGGCAGAACCAAACCAACAAGTGGCCTACGATCCTGTAAAAGAAGATAAATGGTTAGTTCATTTGAAATATAAACCATATTTTAATAAGGTTTATATTTCAAAATTTTGTTTAAAGAAAAGATTTTACTATTATTATTATTATTATTAGCTTAAGCAATAGTAAGCGGTTTACACCGATGAAACTATTGAAATTAGTCAAAACGTATTTTTAGGTTGCTCCGTATCAATATAGCTTTTAAATGTGTTCACTGTTTCAGCCATAACAGCTTCTTCACTAAGCTCATTCCACTGGTAAACAACACGATTAACAAGAAAGTATTTTCTAGGGTTTTTAGTGGTTCTTTTTGTCTTTAACTTCAAAGTGTGTCCACATAAATGTACATTTTCACGCATTTGAAACATCTCTGTTGGAGTGGAATAGTAGTTATGTAAAGTTTTATACCTCTCTATGAGGTCTCCTCTCAACCTTCTAGTTTTTAAAGTAGGCAAGTTTAATTTTAGTAAAAGTGATTTGTAGCCATCGTCTAACAAAGTTGTGGAAATTTTGGTAATTCTCCTTTGTACCCGTTCCAAAAGATCAATATCTTTTATAAAATATAGATTCCAAACAGAGTGTGCATATTCCAGTTTTGGGCATATAAAGAATTATAGATCTTAAATCACAAATTTTACAGAACGGTTTTCAAACTTGTGCTGAATGCAGTAAGTAAAGGCATTTGCTTTCTTAACAACTTTGCTTGTATGATTGTCCCACTTAAGGTTACTTGTATTGATAACCATGAGGTTTTGCTGTAGTACATGTTTTAGAACATGTAGGGAAATTCCAGGCAGTTAGAACCGAGGCTACTAGTACACTTTGATTCGTTGATCATTCTTTTATTGCACCAAGTTTTATTCTTGTAGTTCAACGTGTTGTGTGTCTGGATTTGAATATAGTTTTGGGTCATCTGCATAAAATGTAATGGTGGATTTTATACTTGCTGCTAAGTCATCAATATACACCAGGAAGAGTAGTGGTTCAAGAACTGATCCCTAAGGAACCCCACTCAGGACTGGATGGATTGATGATAGAGTTCCATTTACTCTTACTTGGTATTGTCTTCCAGTCAGGAAGTCTGAAAGGAAAGTTGCCCCTGTTGCCACAATGGTTTAGTTTGTGGATAAGCAGATCATGTGGCACTGTGTCAAAAGCCTTTTCAAAATTCTTAAAGTTGACCTACCAGGAAGAAAGCCGTTTACGCCACCGTTTTCAATAAAAAAAGGAGTAAGGTCATTTACAAGCATTTTTTCGATACGTTTATCAGAATCCTATATTGTCCAACATGTCTTTTTACTTGAATATTAGGTGCATAATCCAAAAATGTTTTGTATATGATTCTAATGGTAATATGTTTCTAAAAATGTAGTCCCTTTGGCTACATTAAGGTTATTAAAATTAATTAGAACTATCTACATTATAGTATTTTTCTCAAACATTAGATCTGATTATCAGGTTGTTTTATCGGTTATATACCATTCAATTGGTATTTTGTATCACCAAATAAATATTTAAAAGTTGAATGCAGGTAAAAAATTGTATAAAAGATGTTTTTAGAGTCATTTATGATATCTAAATTTTTGGTAGAGCAGATTTAAGTTTTGTTATATTTTTTATCTGTTATTTATTTTGATGTTTTTGGTATAGGTTGATAGAATCTAAGAGGAAAGAAATAGAGAAGATTGAAAATGCTAAAAAAGCAGAAGCCGAAAAGGATCAAATTCCTGGAGACCCAACCTTGGTGCAAAAGATTATTCAGCAAGTCATTAAAAATGCCCAAATATATATAAGAAATATTCATATCAGGTAAGTTTTTTATTCTTTTTATCTACTATATATTTTAAGACTGTATTTTTTCTTTTAAATATGTTTTAGTGTTAATTGGTACATTTTAAGCAACATAAAACCAAAATATCTAACTTTATTTTATTGTTCTAAACTGAAATTTTGTGAGTCCCATGTTTATGTATATACAAACATATTGTTTTCAGGTATGAAGACAAAGTTACCAGTCGTCATAAGCCATTCTCCATAGGAATTACTCTTGGTGAACTAGTTGTTGAAAGTACAGATTCAAACTGGAAAAAAGCTATAGTGGAAGAAGTGGATAAAATCTACAAGGTATTTAGAATTCTGGAATTATGCATTCACCAGTATAAGTTCCTCCTGTTGGCGTGTTTCTTTAAGTTTGGTGCCTAATAACTTTCCTAGCTTAACTAAATTATTAATGTTAATCAAACAAATAATCAATAGCAGTAAAATATTAAATTAATAAATTAAAATTAAATTAATTAAAATTACAATTTGTTCATTTGTAAAGCATATACTTTACTATAGTAACAACATGTTTTCATCCAAAGTTGGTAAATAAGTGTTTTTATGTCATTATTTACTTTAATGTAAACACAGGTGTATAAATGGTGAGATTTTTTTAAAATAATTGATTCAAACTCTATGTATTTAAAAATATTTTTCATATCCAGAAAATCTCTTAATTCCTTTTTCAGGGAGTTATTCAAGGTTGTGTTAGTTTGAACTAATTGTAAATGTAAATTATTTTTATTTCTGGTATTGTGATAATGTACCAAATCATTAAAAACAAGACCTGAACTAAAAGGTATTTATTTATTTACTTGCACAATAGATGGGTTCATCACATTTGTAGTAATGAAAGGGCCTGTAAAGAGCTCCTGACAAATATATAAATTTACTATTAAGGTTTTCACAGTTTGTTCTTGAGTTAAAACTAATTAATTTTTGCAGATAGTACAATTAGAAAGTTTAGCGATTTATTGGAACTGTAATTCCCCAACTTATGCACGGATGAACCCCACAGAATTAGTTGCTAGAATGAAGAAAGAAATTGCTTCTAAAAATGTAAAACCAAAGGACTATTTTTACAGTAAGTAGCATTAAATATTGCGAAATAATGAAAACTTGTATCATGGATTCTGAAAGTTGTTCAAGTAGACCAGGAAGATCTTTTAAACTTACCCAGAATCTCACCCCCAATGTCCATCATTACCTGATTCTTTGAAGCATCTCCTTACCTTTATTTTTTTTACAGAGTGTTTCAAAAATATGGACTTTCGCTTATTGGGAGATTCCTTAGCATTAATGAAGGCAAAAATGTTATATAAATGTAGGTCCAAAAAGATATATTTTTTAAGATACAGGTTGTTAAAAAAAAAGATATTTTTTTGTTTTGTTTTTCCCTGTATATTCAAACCACATTATTAGATGACAATGAAATTCGATATAGTAAAACCATGTGCAATAATATTTTTTTTATGATAATTTCTTGTCTTTGCCAACCAAATGAATAAGATTATGCATTTTTTTACTATTATTTGGCGTTAATTTGTCTGATATAGGCATTTTTGACAATTAGATCAATGATACTTATTCTCTGATCAATTAACTCAAAATTGAAGTAAATGTATTAAAAAGCAAATCGGAAAGGTAAAAACAAGTATCAAATCTTAATTTCTGTGGTTGTTCATGTCAGATGATTTTGACATTTGTAAGAAAGAAAGAAAGTCTTTTATTTCTATAGACACAACATAAAAAAAATTACACATCTGAGAAATATGTCACTAAAAATGAATAGTAAAAAAAAATTTAATGTAAGGACGTAGCCGATGCACGCATCGGACAAGTGGCCCTTCAGAAACGTGCACTACAGAATGCTAAACATTCCAAATGGTACGCATTCGCAAATAACGTCAAATAAATAAATAATGAAGTCAGTAACTCTAAGAAAAAATATGTCAGATCAGCAAACAAAAACTACCAATGAGAAAGATTTTCAATTGAAATAAAATAATACATGAATAATGATAAAACTACACAACTACATAAACAAAAACTAACATCAATATGGGCCAAAAAAAATTACAAAACCAATCCAGTTAACTGCCTTTTCAGCTGCAAAGTGCTTAGTCTGAAAATATCATATTCTGAGAAGTGACGATTGTAATTGTGAACCAGTCGGTCAACAAACGTGCTAAACCCATAATTTGTATGGTGGTACCTTTCAACAAACAGCTGTGATTGTCTTGTTCTTCTAATAGGCACTAAAAACGGGACTGATCCAAGTAGCACTTCACAGTCAATCCCCCCATTCACCAATTTATGCAAAAAGACCAGAAGTGCCTTCTTTCTTCTAAATTCAAGAGTTTGAAGGCCGCAAAGAAGAGCTCTAGTATTAGATGACAGACCTTGATATGGGAAATGCAATTTATGTAAGAGATATTTTGAAAACCTATTTTGCACCTTTTCAATTCTGTCGATGTGACAGTGGTATGTTGGACTCCATATTGTACAACAATATTCTAGAATGCTACGAACCAATGAGTTATAGAGACACCCAATTGCTTTGGTATCAGTTACATGTTTTGTATGTCACTTTATAAAACCCAGAAGTCTAAAACCCTTAAGTACAATGTTATCAATATGTAGATAAAAAGTAAGATTTTCATCAAAAATAACACCTAGGTCCGTGAAAGAACTAGCAACTTCAAGGTTTACATTATCTATGAAGTAGGTGGAGGGTATGGTAATAATACATTTGTGAAAACGGAGCACTTTACATTTCGAGATGTTAAGAGATAGATAATTAGTTCTGCACCATCTGACGAGCCTTTCCATATCAGACTGCGGAGGATTGGAGTCTGAGGAGACTGGTAAGAAGAATTTTAAGTCGTCTGCATATAAAAGACATTCGAAACAGGATATTATATCATTTATAAAGAGCAGAAAGAGAACTGGACCCACATGCGAACCCTGCGGGACACCCGATGTCACAAGAATCTCCCTGGAGAATGAACCGCATATGTTGACTCGCTGGCGGCGATTAAATAAATATGATTTGATCCACTCAAAATATTTTCCACAAAAACCAATTTGCTGTAATTTCCATAACAGCAGCTGACGGCAAACACTGTCAAAAGCCTTAGAGAGGTCAGTGTAAATAATTTCCCAGCCTCAACCGATGTCACTAAGTAGTTTTGAAATATTGCAAGATTGGTAGTTGACAATAAAAACCATTTTGCATCTCGTAATATAGTGTTTTAAAGCTTTATATGATATAATTGCCTCAAAGAGCTTTGGTATATGTGAAAGTAAAGAAATACCTCTGTAGTTCTTCACATCACTTTTATCACCCGATTGGAAAATGGGCAGAAGTGTAGAAAACTTCCAAAATTCAGGAAAGGAACCCAGATTAATGGATCTCTGAAAAATTATACATAGAGGCTGAGATATTGACTCACAGCATTGTTGCAATAGAATAGTAGGAATTCCATCACAGCCAGCCTTCTTGGAAGGATCAAGGTCCTTTAATTTATTAAAGATTTCTGCTCTGTAAAACAATATGTTGATAGTATCTTTCCTGAATAACTTATTGGATCAATTTTACTAAAGTCTAAATTATGGTGGTAAGTATAGCAAGACTGAAAGTGAGTAGCAAAAGCATTTGCGATGTTATTTGATCCAGTGATTTCTTGCCCGTCAAAATTCATAACTTGTTGTATATAAAATTGTCAGACTACAGATATCAATAAATATACATTCTAAGATGTACATACAAAACAAACAATAATTAACATAAACAGATCAAGAACTCTGGAATAAATTAAGGTGCATTTTAGATATTAGAGTTAATATTTCTTGTAATAATTATGGTTGCCTTTATTTGTTATTGCTTCCCTTTAGAACAAAATGTATTAATTCAAATTGAAAAAGTATATATTGAATTTATCGGCTTGAATTAAGAGTACATTTTTTATATAAAATTCATCAGAAAATAAGTGATCATCAGCTTGTCAAAAATGCGAACACAAAAAGTTATGGGCGGAATAATGTAAAACATATCTTTTGTATGCCACTGCTCAGAAATACTGTCAAGAATATATCATAAAAAAAATTATTTTTGTACATGTTTCCACTATACCAAGTTTCATTCCAATCTGATAATATGGCTTGAATATACAAGGACAAAACCAATCTCCAAAATCTTCTTTCAAAATGAAGGGGGTGTGGACATATGTATAAATAACATTTTTGTCTTCTATTTTAAAATATCATGTATAAATAATAATATTACAAAAGATATGTTAAATATTTAAGTGTGTTTTTTTAGTTTTGGGACCAATCACAGCAGGAGCTCGACTAAGAATGAATCAAAAACCTATGAACGATCCTAAACCATACAGCATCCCAATGTATCATCTCAACTTAGATATGGGAAAACTCTTTATAGGCATTAGCAAGGCTCAGTATAGGGATATCATAGCTCTTGCTGACTCTATGGATCGTATGGCAAAGGGAGTACCTTATAGTAAGAAAAACTTTCATAAAAAACTTTTTTTCTACAAACATATTATTTCCCCCACACATTTACATCCGCTCACGGGCGCACAAACGCACATATGCAGATATTTTTTCAAAAAATATATTTTCGATGTTCCACAGCTTTTAAAACTAATTTTTCTAAAATTCTCAATATTTTTCTAGTATAGCCCATATATTAATATAATTTATTTATCTGGTTATAATTACTAGTCATGTACGTACAAATGTATTTTCACATGTCAAAAACATATAGAACAAGTATACAATTAAAAATAAGTTATTTTCAATAAATATAAAATACAATAAAATATAATTTAAAACATTAGCAAATCAAAACTTCTGTTGCATGTCATTAAAATCTATGTAGTCACGTCAAAATGTTGCCGCATCATCACTGAGAAATTACAGACATTTCTCTTTGAGGAATGGAATAGTCAAACTTTTCAAATGTTAGACAATTTGTTTCATTTATTCATCAGAGTATTTCAGTAAAATTACTAAAAATTTTATCAAAAATAATAAAGTATACAGATAGTAAGTTGAGAATTTAGCAAGATTACTAGGATCTTTTGCTCCAATCTCGTGAAAAGTAATCAGAAAATTTGGTTCATATTTTAAAACAACAGGTCAATAGAAACGAATGTATTGTATTTAAAATAACAATGTGGTCACTTTTTTCTCCCAAGGTACACTGACTGTATTATGTTAATATTCAGTGCATTTGATGCTCACTATAAGAATTCAGTTTATTAAACTCACTGAAGTATTATAATATTGTCAGTACTTACCTCTCTTACGGCATTTAAAGACAAAATAAAACACCCATTATCCCTTTGTCTTTCAAAGTGATTGATATCAGATGAGATAAGTTGCTGAAACTGACTGCTTACCATCATATCATCTAGTAAATAACTAAAATGACGAAGAACATAATAAAACGACTATTGAGAAAACACTTTTCGAATATGGAAATTATTTCAACCAAATTTCGATTCAGTTAAAGCACCTGGACTATTCTGCCCATTTAATTTCTTTTTCTTCTGGGGACTATAGGGAATAGGCCCTTTGTCTTTATTTAGTGCTTTCTTACCACATTTAACTATTTCTATACTCTCAAATGCATCCAATAATCTATTATTAGATACATTTTTATTTAACTTAAGATTATTTATTCCTACTCGGTGATTGTTTTCCAAAGCATGTTGGGCAACGCTTGACTTTTCTGTTCTTCCGTATCTTAAATGTGCCAGGTGTTCTTTAAAATGAATGTTTATGGAGCGTTTTGTTTGCCTAACATATTTTAGATCGTAGTCATTACAGCTAATTTCATAGATGCCGCTCCTCTCCTTCAAGTTGACTTTGTCTTTAGGGTTTCTTTAAAACCTACGTTTTTAAATACTTTTTCTAGACCTCTCGTATATCTAGGATCATATGGGATTACTATGAACTTATTGGGAACCTCAGGTGCTTGAAAAGTAGTGGCAACTTTTAACATTTTCTTATGCTTATGTCATTTTACTAATTTATGTACAAAATTATCATTATATCCATTACTTTTAGCTATATTTTTAATCCGATTCATTTCATTGTTAAAACAAGTGAGTTAAGAAATGAAATACTGCCATTTTGTGTTGATAGCAATGAAATGACCTGGATGTTTTATACCTATCAGTATTAGTAAGTTTCCCATAAATATCAAATTTTAATTTATCGTTATTTCTAATAACTAATGTGTCGAGAAAAGGTAATTTTCCATTGTTCTACTTTTCGTATGTAAAATTAATGGAAGGATATTTATTGATTAATTAGTATCAAAAATAGCAAATATATCGTCTACGTATCTATGCCACACACTTGGGAAATAATTGAGTTCTTTTTTGAATTTGGTTTCTAATCTACCCATAAACAAATTTGCAAGGAACGGAGATAAGCAATTGCCCATCTCAGTTCCCTCAAGTTGTTTATAATATTTATTATTGAACTGAAAACAATTTTGGTTCACACGTAATTTTGTGAGAAGCAAATATTTCCTCAATAATTTCTTTCTTCAAATTATTGAATTCAAGTAGTTCCTTTAGGTACTCTAAAGCTAGTGGTATGGGTACACTAGGAACCAATGAGCTTACATCAAAAGATATTAAAATTTCACCTTCTTTTAAGTGAACATTCTTAATTTTATCTAATAGTCTCAGTTAGGATAAGTTACTTTAGTTTATATCATCTGCTGATGATGCTAACTTGGTTAGCGAAACGCGCGTCCAGAACGTAACAAGTTGTGGTGTAGTGTGGTTAGAACTCTTGTATTTTGATCTATCTTTCATCACAGGTTCCATTGTTAAGAGATCCTTTTTCTTCATTATTTTTATTATATACTTCTTATTTTTTATCTCTGACAAGAGATTTTACCACTTTGTGAACTAAATTTATATTTACTATGTTTTTAATATAATTTTAATTTAAGGTTTACACTTTATCGTTTCATCTCAATGCACACAGGCTTATTAAAAGTCAGCAATATATATAAAGCTATTCTAACTAAAATCGCTAATGTGAACCCTATATAGAAAACGCCCTATCCGAATGTTATAGCTCTCTGTAAAAGACAAGAAAGAATTAATCTCAGACTTAACAAAATTAGTAACACAACTTAAATCTCAAATTATTAAAATCTAATGTAAACAAATTGAAATTGACACTTGAAACAAAAAATCTCTGAAAATCAGTTTATAAGTGGTATCTATCAACACTGTGATGCCAACACAAGCAATGGTTAATTGATCTAAAAGTGGGTCGCCTTTTTGTCTTTGGTATTTATGTTCTTGAAAACAGGAAAGACTGTACCTCATATAGTCTCCAGGCTTTCAGCGAATTTTTCGTCTTTCTTTAAATTAGATTGGCAATACAATTTGTTGACCTGCAATGGACGTTTTACTAATTTACCTATAAGTGAGTTGTTATGTAGGAAAGTAACAAAAATAAAAATATATATATATATATTTTTATATATATATATATATATATATATATATATATATATATATATATATATATATATATAAACAATTTTTTATTCTCAAGTGTGTGGTGTATGTGTTGTTTTTTCTAAAAAGTTGCTTACTTTTAGGAAAGTATAGGCCTAATGTATCTACTTACAAGCACCACTATAAAGAGTGGTGGCATTTTGCTTATAAATGCGTGATAGAGGGAGAAGTTAAAAGGAAAAGAAATAATTGGGATTGGAACCATATGATTGCACATAGAAAAATGGGTAGAGAATATGGAGAATTGTACATGAAAAGTCTTCAGAATACTGTAAGTAATGGAAAAATATATTTTCCACCTAATTTAATTCTATTCGTATTTTCCAATACAGTGGTTGGTTAAGGAATTGTTATTAGAGTAACAAAATTTTAAATAATTTAAATTTTATTCTAACAAATCAAACAAGAAAAACAAAAACAAATATTGATTATCTATTGGTTAATGATAGGAAAATTGAAGATACCGAAATTATATGTGAAGAAATGGGCAGTCACTTTGTAAATATAGGAGTACAACTTGTAAATAAAATTCAACCAATAAGTGAATATATTGAATCCACAGAAGAGAAGACTTTTATTGATCTGGAAGATATCTCAAATGATGAAATGGAAGAAATTATTGATTGTTTAGGTGCTAAAAAAGCTGCTGGTTTTGACAATATTCCTATTAAAATTATGAAATATGTAAAAAAATAATTAATTCATATATTAATTTTTTTAACAAAAATTTCTATTCATAAAGGTATTTTTCCAGAAAAAATAAAAATTTCTAAGATAATTCCAATATTTAAAAGTGAAAAATGCTTTGAATGTAATAATTATCGACCAATATCTATATTATCAGTGTTTTCTAAAATAACAGAAAAAATTATTAATAATAGATTAAATCAATATTTGGAAAATGAAAATTTACTGTTTAATAAACAATATGGCTTATTCAGCAGATTCAGAGATACATGAACAGCTGTTATATATGTCATAACAGATATTCAAATTAAAGTTGATGATATATATATGTATATATATATATATATATATATATATATATATATATATATATATATATATATATATATATATATATATATATATATATATATATATATATATATATATATATATATATATATATATATATATATATATATATATATATATATATATAAAATTATCTAAGTAAGCGCATACAGTTTGTACAAGCAAATAATGCAATAAGTAATCAAAAAGAAGTAGTTTGTGGAGTACCACAGGGATCAATATTGAAGCCAGTTTTATTTTTAATTTATATAAATTCAGTTACTAAATTAAATTTAAAAGGCAATATTCAATTGTTTGGGGATGACACAACAATTATTTATTTTGCTGATAATTTCAATGAATTATTTTTTGATATAAAACATGATTCACAATTAATTTGTTCCTGGCTTAAATCTCACAAACTATCATTAAATTTTAGTAAATCTTCTTTTATGTTAATAAGTAAAACAAAGATAAATTCTGGCATTTCCCCAATAGTAATAAACATTAACAAAATTAAATATTTAAATACAACCAACATTTTTAGGATTAATTATAGATGAAAACTTGAGTTGGAAGAATAATATTCAGAGTATAAGAACCGCTATAACTCCATTAATAGGAGTATTATACAAAGCAAGATATTTCGTACCATTAAAATTCTTAAAAAATATATATTAGTCTTTAATATATTCTAAATTTCAATTTGGAGATCTTCTTGTTCGCCGCATATTAAACCTTTAACTCAATTGCAAAATAAAACTCTAAATTCTCTAAAAAAATCTTCTATTAACCTATATAAACCTAACGGATTTTTAAACTTACAAAATATTTATAATTTCAAAATTTGCATTTTAATTCACTCTATTATTAATAATGGAAAAAAATCAAATATTATATTTAAAAAATCTAATACTTTATCTAATCACGATACAAGACATTGCTTATAATTACAGACCATTACAATAAAAAGTAACTGGGAAAAAATCAATTCTGCACAATAGTTTAAAAATATATAATAACTTACCAGAGACTATAAGACACAACAAAATTATCAATATTTAAAACACAATTAAAAATGCATTTTTTATAGAAATAAAAATGAATAGATTTTTTAAAAATATTTATTTCAACTTAGTTTTTATGTTATATTGAATTATAACATAGGAGTTTTTCATTTATTACAACTTTATTATTATTATTTTCTATTGTTATATGTTACATTCCATGTTATAAACTTGTAAAGTTGGTTTGGAATAAAACAGTTTAAAGTAAAATCCGAACATGATAGGTAAACTGTTGCTTATGATTGTTGATTTTTAAAGTTTGTATTCTATTTCCATATAGAAGAATTACTTATGGGACAAGAAACCAAACCTAAATAAATTTAAACCGAAGACTTGTAGATTAATTTTCATCCAATTCTTTGCTTTAGGTTTTAGAAATATAAATAAACTATTTAAATAAAAAAAAATCTGAATACATAAAATGCCTTGATACTGAAATGTGCTTCAATCAGATTCAGATGTGATTTTCCTAAAACTTTATTGACACTAGTCGATTTGAACTAAAACTAGAAATGTGCAAGGTGTATCAAAAAAAAGATATAATATTAGCATTTTAACACCCTCTATCTGGTTAGACAAAGTGCTGGCATACCCCTGTTTATATAATATTACATTCCATATAACAAACTTGTAAGGTAGGTTTCAAATAAGACAGTTTAAAGTAAGCGTAAAAAAATGTCGAAATGTTGCAAACATTTTTGGATCTTCCCATTCATTATAATCAGCATAGCCTTTTGTGTAGATGAAGAATCAGTATTGCCAGTTCTTTTTATGGAATCAGAATCTTCTTTACAGTGCACAGCATGGCTTTCGGAAATCTAAGGATACAGAAATTTCTCCTATAGATATAAAGGATAGTCAGGTGAATCTTTACCAAAACAAAAAGTGCTGTTTGTTATTCCTAGATTTGTGCAAAGCTTTTGATACTGTTGATCATGAGACTATGTTACAAATTTTATTTAACTCTGGAATTAAGGGAAAAGTTTATAGTTACAATACGAAACAGTGAAAGTTCGAGACAAATTATTAGTTGTTTGGGGGCCTACTTGATTTATTTAATATACATTAATTCTATTTTAAATTAAAAGTAAAAGGTAATGTGAAACTCTGTTGAAAACACAATGATATTATATTCAATATCATCTGATAATAAAGCAATTAAATATTCTAAATCAATAAAAAATTTTAGGACTGTACATAAATGAAAATTTAAGTTGGAAAGCATATTATATAAAGAATCTCAGAAAAATATATCACCTTTAATTGGGCTTTGGTCTATTCTAAATTTCAATACTTCATTTCATTATGGTGGTCTTCGTGTTGAAAACTATTGAAACCTTTAAAGAAATTACAAAATAAAAAAATTACTTAAAAATTAAAATATATATAAACAAAAGGAATATTTAGATCTTGAACATATATAAATTAAAATTTTGTGTTATAATGCATTCTATATGTGTAAAGGAAAAGGTATCTAATCTAAAATTGAATTAAATAAATTCAGTGTTTAATTGTGATACTCGACAAACAGATTGTTTAAAATCAATACACATTATAAAAGCAACATTGATAAAAGATTTCTTTTGCACCAATGAATTATAATAATTTATAATGTATATGTAAAAAAATTAAAAAACTGCCATATTTTAATGACACATTTTAAATTATTTTTTCTTAAGAAATAATATCTAATCTCTTTTTTGTATTACTACATAATGTATTTATATATATTGTTTTTTTATAATTATTGTTGCATTATTACTTTCAATAATATAATAAAATAACTATACCTATTATAACTTGTGTAAGTTTCTTGGAAGTGAATAAATAACTTGCATAATTTGATCTGATGTTTGACGTAATAATTATTTTCAGTGTTCAGCTCCTGAAAAAGGACGCTTAGAAGAGTGCGAAAAAAAATTAGATCTGACTAGTATTGTAATAATTAGGCAAAGGATTGAACTCGAGACTGAGAAACTACAAAAACTTCAGACAACCGAAAAAACCGGTTGGTTCTCTGGGTGGTGGGGAGGATCAAAATCATCCAAATCCAACTTGTCAGAGATGGACAAGTCCACGAATTTACGTAAGCTTTTTTTGTACTATGTACGATAATTAGAATATTTGTAAATTTTTTCAAAATATTGTTTTTTGAAACCATACATTAAATGATTATATTTTAGTTAAACAGTTTGAAAAAGAAATGACGCCTGAAGAGAAATCCAGATTATATAAAGCTATTGATTATCAAGAGAATGCACCTGCTGCAGTTTTTCCTGAAGAGTTTGTAGATAAGTCGTTAAGCTTCTTGTTAAGGTTAATATATTGAAGTATAAAATACTTTTACTAAATAATTTTTGCGTATATTACAAATGCCAAAGAAATGTTGAGTTCTTAATTTTTTTACATTTTCAAATTTTTTTTCTTTAGAACACTCGAGGTAGAATTACGAGATGACGCAAACCACGTGAAAACAATTCTTGTAACGTCACTGAAAGGCGTTAAGATTAAGTTGGAAACAAGAATTTCCGCGGCAGCAATGAAGTAAGTATGATGCTTATAAACTAAAATGTTCAAAGTATGTGCATGTTATGTTTCTGTAAATTAATTATTAGCCAATCTAA
Source organism: Kuschelorhynchus macadamiae (assembly GCA_030620095.1). NCBI lineage: Eukaryota > Metazoa > Arthropoda > Insecta > Coleoptera > Curculionidae > Kuschelorhynchus > Kuschelorhynchus macadamiae. The sequence continues at coordinate 527,807 of JAUTXW010003730.1, read as the reverse complement.
TGATATGCGTTAGATTATTTATCAAGTAATAACGTCTAAATTCATTTTTTGTGCATTCATTTTTAATCAAGTTTTGGTTACTTCATGGTATGGCTGTATTTTTCACTGTTCTGGCGGAATATAAAGTGTGCAAAATGGAATTTATGATTAATATGTTATAATTATATATGCTAGCTGCTAGCTTCATTTAAATAATTATCTATATTTTAAAATTATAGGATATAGCCATTATAAACAAACTATTTTTTGATATGTTCAGGTTGTGCGGAAGTAAATAGAATTAGATTGTTAATATTCAAAAATGTCCCACAATTTGCAAATATGACAACAATGAATAAGATATTTATGGTATACATTTTTTGTTGAATAGGTAGGTATAGTCAAAAACAGTGTTATCGTGCTGGTCATACGATGTATCAACGACAAACTTTTTAAGTTTGTTTTTCTTTTATTACATGTAATCATATCCTCTGCATAAAATTCGGAAGATGAATTAGATAGACCTATGAGGTTATCATATGAAAAAAGAGGATAAACATATAAATACCAGCAGTTGCAAGAATCTTTGAGCGATGTCAGTCAGATTGACAAGTCAGTGACAAAATGAGTGATAGAAAACAATTTTCGGGTTTTTTGCATCTACAAGCGAAAAAATGGTATTACATATAATAAAACATTACGAAAATGAAAATTCACCGGCTAATATCCAGAAGACTGTGCAGAAAATTTTAAAAATGGATGTTTGTAATGCAATTTACGATTTATACACATCAAAAACTAATATAACCCTTCAAGTTTTAAAAGAAGTTTTAAAAAATCGAGGCATATTGGAAATTGGACTAAAATTGTCAAAATTAATGAAAATGTTGGGTTTTCAATATAAAAAGGACTGTAATCGAAAATTTTTATGCGACTTGCCACATATAGCAAGTCAGCGTATCCAGTTTAATGTTAATTCAAAATTTAGAAAAGTGGTATTTTTAGATGAGACTTAGATATTTTCTAATAGAAGTGGTTCGAAATCTTGGCAGGAGTCTGTAAAAAGTGTCAAGAGAAAAAAGGGATGTGGGACGGGAAAACGGTTCATCATTTTGCATGCAGGTTCTTCAACAGGATTTCTCCCAGGTGCAAGTTTACTGTTTTCTTCAACATCCAAAAGTATGGACTACCATGATAATATGAACTGTGAACTGTGAATTTATGACTGGCTAATAAAACATAAACAAAATCCTTTATCCAATATGCTGAAACTAGAACTTCTTTTAATCGCAAAATCTATTAAAAAACCAACAATATATGCTGTAGATAAAATATTACGGGAAAATGGACATGAGGTCTTACGATTGCCGCCATACCATTGCCAGTTTACCGCAATAGAATTAATATGGGCTGGGGCAAAATCATATTATGAAAAACACGTGAACGATGGTCTTACATCAGATGAAGTGCAAATTGTTTGGCAAGATTCTTTAAATTATATTACGCCAGAGTACTGGAAGAAATCTGTGGAACATACGGAGAAATTAATATAATATGGGTTTGGTGGAATCGAGAACGAGTTCTAGATGTCGAAGTAGCACCAATAATCATTGCGCCATTTGAGCACGACTCAGAAGATGAGGACTTTTTAAGTGATAATGATATTTCTTAAATAGTTTCTGAAGGATTATATGAGTCTTTGACGTGTATAAATCATAAATTGCATTATGAATATCCATTTTTGCATTGTAACTTAAGTCTTTTGCCTTTGGATTTTTTCGTGTACATTTCTTAATCTTTTTCGGAAGTAAATTATGTTTTTTTTCATGCACAAGTTTCTGTACATTCCTTATACCGATTCTCAGAGCTTTTGCCACTGGCTGCTGAAAATTAGCCAGTGAATTTTAATTTAAAAATTTTTTTATTAGATTTGACCCCATTTTTTTGCTTACTTTTTTAGTACATTTGTAATTTTGTAGACAATAAATCAATAATTATAGAATACTTGTTCCAATTTTAAAGTGTGTTTAAAATAAGTAAATCTTGTTATTAATTATTTACTTATAATTTTAGACTGAAATTTGAAGAAATCGGATAAGTAGTTTTTTAGCTATTCCGCGAACAGACAGACTGACGGACAGACGTACTACCTACAAACAGGCGAAATTGAGAAAACATGTTTTCCGGCATCTAGGGACCCTAAAGGGAGAACTGCACGCAAAAAGTGAAAAACCAGCGACAAGGTCTAGTCAAGTTCAAAGTAAGATGAAAAGGTATTAGAGAAAACCTACTGCACGTCCGACCTCAAAATAATGTGTTATTTATAGGCAATTTAAATTACATTTCGTTTAAAAATGGGTTCAAAAGGGTTCACGCGCTGCAGAAATACAAAAACATGAGTACGATTTACCATTTCAAATTTTGCAGTTACGTAGACAAAGGATCAATGCAAGGCGGTAAAGAGCCATTTTGTGGAAAAAAAAAATATATGCGACGGCATTTGCGTCCAAAAGTGGTCAAAAAATGGTCGGAAATGGACAAATCTACTTCTATTTTATAATTCTAGATTTGATTTTTTCATAAAAATTCGCCTTTAGCGCCCAACTATATATATTTCCCTATTAAAATCACATTGAAGCTAATACATATCTCTTATAGTTTTAACATAATATTGCAGCGGCGGATTTTTATTTTTATTTTTAGACATTCTATTTTTATTTTTAATCCTATTGTCATTATCCATTTTGACGTGTGTAAGAAATGTAATTTCATTAACATGAATAAATTCAGTATTTCAGTATTTCAGTATTTCAGTATTTCAGGAAGGCTTGCAAATGATCCATAATACTGCGTGCAGTTCCCCTTAAACGTAAAGAGCTGAAAAAATCTCAGGAGGGAAGTAATAACTATTATCACAATACAAAAAAAAAACAAGTTTTCTTTGCACAGGGGTGGTCTGCATTTAAATAAGTGACACTGTATAAGTGGTTAGATTTTTAGGTCAAGCGGGGCTCATAATTTTTGGTGATTGATAAAAAAATCTCACTTTCATTAAGTGGCTGTATAAACAGAACATATCCTGATTGTTCCACTGATTCGAACCGCCTTCCGACTTTATTAAGGCGCTTGCCATTTTGTGTATTTTTGTTTTTGCCAACCAAAAAATTTTAACCAAATACATATTAAGCGAATTTTCTTATTTAGTCCCTCGGCATTTAATATATAAAATAATATTAAGTGGCTATCTTAATAATATTGCGTAATAAAATAAAAAGAAACTATTTTCTTTCTCCCTGTATATTTGTAAATAGCCCATCGAGGTTTAGTAGCTCGATAAAAGAATCACACAACATTTTGGTATTCACTGTTTTTTCTGATTTGATTCATAATGTATCATATGATAAGACCGCATTCAACTATATTTGTTTTGCTATTGTTGGAAGTTTTTAAGAATGTAGTCGTTTCAGTTTCGTTTTGTGATTTGTTAGGTGAAACAAAAATCGTCAAATACTAAAATACCATTTTATTTCTCTCCCAATGAATATGTGGATATGCTTCTGATTTTCCAGGAATCTAAATAAATGTTCATGCTGTTGTGAGGCTCTACAGGCAGAGATTTCCAAATCATCGACAACCGGCACGAAGTACATTTATATCTGTAGAAAAAATTATATGCGTAGGAAATTTCCATGCCAAAGTAAGCATGACCTTCACAATGCCCCTGCAAGTGCGATGGAAATATGTATCAATGTACATCATTTTAAAATGTAGTAGTAGCATCCTACCTATTGACTATGAGAGGCACATGGTATTTGTTGCTGAAAAACAAGTTCATATGAACGACAATCCCGGTTTCCTGGATCGAATCTTGTGGAGTGGTGAATCGCAATTCCACAAAAATGGCGTAAATCGTCATAATATACTATACATAAATACACTATTAGTCGCAGGAAAATCCACGTTGGATCAGGGAAGGACAAGTGTCCTTAAAATTCTAAATTATGATAGTTCAAACTCCATGGGTAGAAAACGTGTGGTATGGACTATTTAACGGACACCTAATAGAGCTGTTTTTTAACGAAGGCACATTGACAGGTCCAAGATATTTGGATTTCTTGCAAAATTCACTTCTGGAGCTCTTAGATGGTATTCCCTTGGCTAAAGAGCGAGACGTGGTGGCAACAAGATGGCGGCCCCGCTTATAATTTCCATACAGTCACTAATCACTTACAGGAGGTATTTGGAAATAATTGCATAGGGGTCCTCTCAGGTAGCCAGCGCGATCGCCAGATATAGGCCCTTTGGATCTTTTTTATGGGGCTATTTGAAAGCAATTGTTTATGAAACCCAAACTATAAATGTAGCCGATTTGAGTCAGAAAATAGTGGAAGCTTGCAATACAGTAACCTCAGAAATAATAAGGGCTTCCTGTAATCGAGAACTTATTCATAGATTTGAAGCGTGTATGGCAAGTGGTGGAAGACAATTTGAGCAACTTTTGAAAACTAATCAACGTTTGTAAACTAAACAACTTCATTGTAAACTAATCAACTTTTTTTATAAAAAGGTTGGGGTAGTTTGTGAAGGGTTGCTTGATTGGGGGTGAAATTTTAATGTCCCTTTTCAAAGGGTGTTATATCGAATTCCTAATTTATTTCAAAATTTTAACTTTGCAAATAAGCGATTTATTCGCTGGCTAATAAAATGTGGGATAGCCAGTTTATATTAGGTACAGTGGATTCCATACTGTAGCTGTGTATTTAAGACAGGCCTAACTAGTGTATTAAACAGGATAATTAATGAAGAGGCTTTAAAAATCCACTAGTAATATGCAGCAAAAATTTTTTAGCGCGTTGTGATTAATTAGCTCTATGTGTTTATCAAACGTGAGTCTGAAATCCAAACTTACACCCAAATCACTATGAGGCCTTAATATTTTCTTTGCAAACATGATACACTGACTTATCTAAATTAATAAAAAGCTTAATATTTGTACAGTAGTTTAAAGCAAGTTAAATCTGTTTGCGAATGTCTAAGTTCAACTCCGTCATTAATAGTTTAAAAGATTTTAAGGTCATCAGCGTACACACAGTAATTGGAGTGAGAAAAACACTCTTCGATATTGTTTAGGAAAATACCAAATAGTTAAGGATAGGTGTGACCCCTGGAGGGTCCCCCAGAGGTAATAACTGTATAATTTGATCGAACACGGTTCAGAGCTACATACTTACTGTTGTCCTTTAAATAACATTCATATGAGCCAGAACAAATTGCTGTGTACTTCGAAATTTCCCAGTTTAATTAAAAAATTATAGTGTTCTTATCTTTTTAGAGCTACCGTCGCTATAGACCATCTCAAAACTGATGGTTTGAAACAAGACGACTTCATGCCTGTGCTTGTAGAACCAGAAGAAAGGGAAGTGAAAGGCGTGAAAAGTTTACTTGATGTTACATTTGAAACAAATCCGTTAGATAAAAGGTAGGTGAATAAAATAATAAATAAATAGCCTTTATTTCCAACAGGTAAAAAACCCACTTACAGGAAATTCAATAACAAAATTAAGTGAAAAACACAAGAAAAAAAATACAAAACAACTGTTTTTTGAGATACAATACTTAAATCTAAATCTAAATATGTATTACAGTACCTAAGTTAGTTGATCTAACATTTAATAAAAAACAGAAAATTAAGTAAGTAAATTACATGTATTAACAAAAGCAACCCGATGAGTGTTTGGATCACTCCAGATTTAAAAAGGAATCGATGATGCTACTCAATGAGTCAAAGTGCAAATTGCACACATGAGACACCGAGTTGAGGACTGAACACATAAAGTATACCGGACTCCATCTAAAAATATTTGATCTGGCTGTGCTGAGATAGAACACCGAAGTATGCCGTGTTCCGAGGCGGGGAACGCGAAAATACAACTCCCCAAGAATAAATGGACAGTCAACTTTATTATGAGTGAGGCCATATATTAGTTTTAAGCTTTGAATTTTTCTTCTTGTTGCTAAGGATGATATATTAAATCTCTGCAAAAGCTGACCGTGATCACAACCTCTTGGAGGGTCATCAATCAAAATCAAACCATCTGCCCTAAAAGCTAAATACTTTAGAAAACGTCGCTGCAAGGCTCCTAAAGCCTGAACATGGCAATTATAAATAGGATTCCAAACCACTGTGGCATACTCCGGCTTTGATCTTATGAAAGAGCAATATAATAATATCATTGTTTGTGTCTCAGTAAAATTTTTACTGTTCCGCATAAGAAATCCTAGTGTTTTGAAGGAAGTTGTAATTAGATAATTTATATGGGGAATGAAGGTAAGTTTAGGGTCAAATTCAATGCCAAGATCTCGAATACTACTATCCGGTCTGCCAAGCATCGTACCATCTAGAGCATAATTATACATCAAGGGGTTATTTCTGCGACTGAAGGTCATTACATAACATTTTGTATGTGTATGACAATCAGTTATATTAAGGAGATCATTAATAAAAATGAGAAAAAGCAGGGGCCCCAAATTGGACCCCTGTGGTACACCAGAAGAGACTTTATATGATGGTGATTTGAAGTGCTCATATTCGACAAACTGGGAACGTCCTAATAGATATGATTTGAACATTAAGAGTTGTTGTGACATACCAAAGTTCTCCATTTTATGGATCAGGACGTAGAGATCGATTTGATCAAAAGCTTTCTGAAAGTCTGTGTAAACAACGTCTAATTGTCCCCTGGAATCCAGTGACTCGCAGGCAGTCTGGGACAAGGATGCCAGGTTGGTCGTGCAAGAACGTGAATCTGGAAAGCCATGTTGATGGGGAGAGAGAAGCTTTCGAACCCCTGAATATAACTGATCATACAGAATAATTTCAAATAGTTTAGAAAAATTACAGAGTATCGAGATGGGTCTAAAATTTTGTATCAATGTTTTATGACCCTTCTTAAAAAATAGGTACCCTTCTTAAAAAATAGATAAAATGGGATTAATACATTTATTTACAGACGTTGAACTGCTTTATTATAAAATTGTGCTTCTAATGTACTGAAAAGACTTTTCGTAGTACTAATTTACGCTCTACAGGGACTTGCACTTAAAACTCCAAATCCCGTTTTCTTCGAAATTAATGGGATATCAAAATTGTTGTTATTTGCACCAAATTCCTTGCAAATTAGATTCTGAGGTATAGTGTATGTTTTACTAGAAAAATGACTTTTTTGTCTCAATTTTTATTGTTTTAAAAAATGTTACAACAGAAATACTTAATTGAAATTCTGAATTCTACTATAAGACCCGCTAGATCTCAGAAATAGATGTTTTTAGTTTCAAATTATTACATTTTACTCAAATAACCAAATATCAGGATTTGCAGTGTAAGTGAAATGAAACTTCTTGTATATCTCAGACTATAGTAGTCAAGTGGGTGCAAATAGTAAAAACGTCTTAGCAGTAGACTTATTTTCGAAATTTGAGATATTTGAACCTATACCTATACTTGTGAATACAAACTCAACGTTAAAAACGACAGTATACAGGGATCAAGGGTTTTCCTACAAATATTTTAACAAGTAATAGTCTGGACGATTTTGAGCAAGAATTCCTATGTAACATTTAACAATATGGCAACGTTGCTACATTGTATATGATTTCTTTTTGTTAGATCATCGGTATTTTATTTACAACCATACAGCTGACAGGATGCTTGGACTAATTATTTGTATATTTTTAAGTATACAACACTACAGGTATTTTAGTTTTCCATTTATAGCACAAAGAAATAAAAAAAAAAGGAATTATGAAAATTTAAAGCAAATACTCACTTTAAATACGCACGCACAGGTAGCACAAAGCCAATTTTCAATACTATTTTTTGAACTTATTTAACAGTGTATTATCTTTATATTGTATTCTTCAGTTGCAAACATTTTAAAAAGCACACTAGATATTTAAACAAAACGCTATGTAGCTGTTTTGAAAAACAAGCCATCTTTTTATTTTGCTGTCGTTCACTGAACATTGAACCCCTTTATAATAAATGATGTTGGCGATTTTTGTAAGATCTTGTTAAGGTAAAAATTGAGCTCTCAGTGGAGTTCTTTTTCTCCTAATTTGGTAGTGGTAACGACAACATTTCCCTAACTATGATTAAACTCTGCAAACATAAAATCCTATATCATGTAACTCATATAATCAACTGCTGCCTGGAGTTGGGATACTTCCCGTCATCTTGGAAGCGCTCACTTGTTTGTCCTTTGCCGAAGATATCCAATCCTCAGTTTGTCGGAGATCTTCGTCCGATTAGCCTAATCCCGACACTATCCAAAATTCTGGAAAAGATAGTCTCCTTGCAGATGACAACTTATTTGGTTAAAAATAATATCCTCCCGAAGTATCAAAGTGGTTTTAGAAAAATGTTCAGCACCACCTCTGCCCTTTTAGACTTGACTTTTTTCGAAGCCTTGACAAAGGTATGGCTGCGGTCTTGGTGGCTTTAGACTTTTCAAAAGCTTTCGACACTATAGATCACGACCTTCTATGTGGAAAATTGCACTATTATGGTTTTGATGAAGCCGCAGTTAATTTTTTCGGAAGCTATCTCTCGGGGCGCTCACAATGTGTAGTACTTAGTGGTGAACGGTCAGAGTATCGAGAGGTAATCTCGCCAGGGTTCAATTTTAGGGCCCCTTCTATTTACTCTTTACACGGCGCATCTTTTCGAACAAGACTTAAATTGTTGCCTCCGTTCATACGCGGATGATTCCCAGATGTTGTTCCCTTTTTGACTACAATGATATTAATAATGCACAAATTATCATTAATAGTGATTTAGAAACTATACTTGAGTACTCAAGAACTCATAATTTGAAACTAAATGCTAACAAAACAAACATAATAGTTTTTTCTTCGGAACGTAGGAGAAAGCATGTACAGGATAATCTTATTATAAGAATAGAAAACGTTGTCTTGAAATATGCGCAGAAGGTAAAAGTGTTGGGTGTCACAATAGATGAGAGGTTAAAGTTTTATGATCATATATCAAATTTAGTTAGAATTGCATATTGTAAGCTCAGATTCCTTTATACTAACAAGTTAATTTTAAATTTTAAAGTGCGCAAAAAATTGTCGGAAAGTTTAGTTATGTCAGTCCTTAATTATTGCAACATTGTTTACTATCCTTGCCTTGATGTCATAACAAAAAAAAGAGTTCAAAGTATTCAAAACACATGCTGTCGATTTGTATTTCGACTACGTAAGTATGATCATATATCCCCTAAATTTGTCGAACTAAATTGGTTAAAATTTAACAAAATCGTACACCTTCATTACTTTGCATTTCTCCATAGGTTGTTTATAAATTCTGAACCAATGTATCTCCGTGAAAAACTTATAGCTAGAAGCGCAATACATGATCTAAATATACGCTCGTCTACCACCCTCACAATGCCGATTCACTCCACCGCCCTCTTTCAAAACTCTTTTACATTCAACGCTGTAAAATTGTATAATTTCCTATAAATCAAAATATCAAAATCGGCCTTCATCATAAGCAACTCATTACTCTGTTCTGATTTTTTTTTTCATTTCTCCAGTTATCTTATTGTCCATCATGCGACCCGGTTATTTGTTTATCTGATATTAATTATTCATTAAACTAACATTACTATTTGAAATTCTGTGTATGTGTATGTATGTATGTATATATGTATTTGTATATGTATATATATATATATATGTATGTATGTATGTATATATATATATACATATATAATATAATTTATTTTACATTATTTATATTGTTATTTTTTATTATTATAGATAATTTTGTTATTTTAGGTAAGTTTACTATTAATAATTTTTACTAAAATGGTTAAGTGTAAGAGTAGCCTTAGGCTTAACTTCGCCATTTACATCTATTATCATCTTATCATCACTATACCACACCATTGTAAAAAATTATTTAAATAAAAGCCGTTAAGTAAGTAAGTAAGTAAGTAAGTAAGTAATTTAAATCGTGAAGATATTTTAATTATAATGTAAAAATAATATAAATAAGATTTTTTACACAATAAAATTAAGTATATCTCAAAATTGTTAAGGAATAGACCCAACATTATATAAGACATTTTTTATCAAAATGGTCCATACTATCACATCATAATTGCTCATCAGGCTTTTACGAAATTACAATGAACATTTTTCGGATTTTGATATATTCCAAAATACTTTAACGTACTTTAAAAACTCAGTGAAATTCAGAAATGCTTGATCATCTATTTTAGTTTATTCCTTTCTTCTCGTGACTGAAGACTTCTGCACCAGGTTTGTTCTGAAAATAAATTTGGTCATTAGCTTCTTGGTTTTTCAAATATTTGTATTGTGTGTATGGGTCTACAAATGTTTCCAATTTGTGTAATCTTATCATATTTTTTTCAATTTGCTATATATATATATATATATATATATATATATATATATATATAATTTTATATTTCTTAGTGTCTGATGAGTAGTGTTATTGTACTATTTGGAGATTGCTCTCTGTGATGTACTTGACTGAATAAATAAAATATTTGTAGTTATATTTCTAACACCCTGTATATTATAAATTATCGATACCGGTTTTAGTCATAGTAACCAATATCAGATTTTAAAAACTATGTTGCTTAGCTGCATAATACAATAAAACAAAACGGCACAGACTGGTATAGGGGACAAGGACATATAATATTACATATTATATGTTAATTACGTTAAATAATTTAATGGGATAAAATGCCAACAATGGGACACAGAGATTAGTTTGATTTTTTTTATATTTGTTTTAGATGTGATCAAAGGATTCATGTTATAGCGAAACCACTTCGAATTGTGTATGATGCTGTTACTATAAACAAGATTCTGGATATATTTAAAATACCTCCAGATTCTTCACTTGATCAGTAAGTATATGTAAGATGGAATAAGTTCATCAATATGTTAAAAAAATTTGTCATTCAAGATATGCTTGGCAAAATGCCCGTACATTAAGAACTACGATTATTAACTCCCTGTAGAAATAATATAGTAAAAACACAATGAAAAAATGAATCACTTATGTGACAAATATACTATAAAATCATTTTTGCGGCATATGTTGGATATCCTAAATAAATCTGCCAACTTTTTGAGAGTTCTGTGGTAGATAATCCGTTGTTTGTAAACAAAAGTTAAAATTATTTATAAGAAATTATTTGCGAGGGTCCTCTCTTGGCATGTTTTAAAATTAAAATAAAAGATCTTACAACGTTGTGCAAGTTGATACCAAGAATCTTGGCATAACTTTTTGTCACTTTTAATGTGTAATAAATTCAAACGTATTACTTTTTATAGGCAGCCTGAAACCCATCACTTAGCAGCAATTTAGAAATCAAAAACAGTGTGTCTATCTCGCGCCCCAAAGAGTCTTACCTGAATTAAGTTCTTATCTCAGTCATGAAACTATATTTAAGAAGTTACATCTGACCTTAACGCATATTTAAAATACACATCTTTTTAAAACAAGTTGGTTATAACATCTATATTTTGTATGTATTTAAATAATGATTTTTATGACTAAAACTAGTACTTTTAAATTGATCTTTAGTTGTTTTTCCCCGAACATTATTGATATATATATATATATATATATATATATATATATATATATATATATATATATATATATATGTATTTATATATATTTATATACCTTTTATATATATATATATATATATATATATATATATATATATATATATATATATATATATATATATATATATATTATTATTTTTCTTTCTTAACATTGTGCAATGAATAGTCAAAAAGAATGTGATTTGCTGAAATGCTTTCTTAATCATACGTCCTTTTATATAATGCAATACTTACATTATTTCTTGTAATAACTAGTAACATTACTAATTCTGATTTGTAAAAATAATCTCTGAAATCTGGCAACACTCAAAGAATAACTGGATGCTTGTGTTATATGGCAGATGACAACAGGTCAATTATTTATTCCTAACCTGCCATAAATAACACAATTTGCAATTATAAATTTAAAAGAAAATTATCTGACAAAGGGTTTTTCATTTTCATATAGCCTATATATATAAAATATTTAAAAAGTTTACATTTTTATATTTTAAATAAACTTTCCAGAATCCAAGCTGCCTACTCTTCAAAAATGACCGACGTAAAGGAAATGACTTCGACTGGTCTTCAGTATGCCATCGAACAACACACTCGATTGGATTTAGACATAGTTTTATATGCCCCCCATATTGTCATACCATATGGAGGAAAGTTCGAGGAAGTACGAAACGTACTAGTCGTGGATTTGGGTCAGATTAAGCTGTATTCGTCTGGTAGCCGGTCGTCTGTAATGGAGGTATGGTATAGTTTTTTTGATGCGATTTTCAAATCTTTTATTCCTGAAAACTTTTACATTATACAAAGAAAAGGGCAAATGATTTCAGATACTTTTGACTTGTAAAAGTATGTGTCATAAGAAAAAACTTTTATATAAATTATTAATTAATTTAGGTTCTTGTTTAAAATAGTCGCCAAATTAATAAAATACATATTTAGATATTGAATGACCCATATTTCAGATCACACAATTCGGCATCACCTGCCGCTCAGTTATTTTTCTCTAATTTGCCACTGTGAACAGATAAGAAGGTCCCATTATTGAATAGAAAACTATTTTATTTGAACTTCGTAACGTAAATACCTAGAGTTTATGATACAGTGATCGTAAAAATTAGTGTTAGAAAATGTATACAAAAGTTGAATATGCTTCTTTATGCTGAAACTTAATAAAGCGCTTAGTTGCAACCGTTTATCGAGAAAGATTTCCAAACAGAAGACAAAAGATAGAACATTTGGGTCAGTATCAAGGCATACGAGAATCAGGAAATGTACTTTACGTTTTTATTTTTGATATCATATGAAGATGTTAATATACTGGGGTGGTGAAATGGTTGGAGAAAGCAATCCTCACAATACAATTTTTCCATAGCGGAGCAGTAAAAAACACGCCAGATACCCTCCAAGCATTTTGTGAAAACTTGATTCGCCATTGCCGTGCTTGGATAAATAAGTACTTTATTTCCAACAGGCCAAAGCCCAATTACAGGAAACTGTATAATATGACCGTAATAACAAATAATTTATATAATATTTAACAAACAAAAATATCAAAAAAAAAGAAAAAATATCAGGGTAGGCACCATCTTCCTTGAACATAAGGTATTTAAAGAATCTCCTCTGAACGGCCTCAACGGAAATTTTATGGCAATTATATATAGGATACCACACGATGGAACCGTAGTCCAACTTGGATCTGACGAGAGAGTAATAAAGAGCCAGTGAACTGTTAAAATGCTTACAAGTCCTGATAACAAACCCCAACATCTGGAAGCACTAGATACCATCTGTTCAATGTGAGGAACAAATGTGAGTCTATCATCAAATACGATTCCGAGGTTTCTCACGGTTGTGAGTCTGGACAGAATATTGTCGTTTATAGAGTAATTGAAGATAAGTGGTGACTTGATTCTATGGTAGGACACGACGTGACATTCGGCATCATTTAGGCTGAGCCTATTAGATGAACACCAATCACTAACTATATCAATATTTGACTGCAGTAGAAGGCAATCATTGAAAGTGTCAGTGCGATGAAAGATTTGTAGATCATCGGCATAGGCGAGTTTGGAGCAGTTTAACACTCGAATCAGATCCTTTACAAATATGTTAAACAGGAGCAGTCCAAGGTTAGAACCCTGCGGAACACCAGATGTCGGTATAAATGACTCAGACCGAAAACCGTCAATCTCGACAAACTACCTTCGATTACATAGGTATGATTGTAAGAGTGTAGTGAGGCCTCTAGAAAAACCGAAGAGATTGAGTGCTTTTTGTAGCAGCTTGTGATCGATGATCGAAATCTGCATAGATAACATCGACCTGACCTCTGCAGTTAAGAGCGACGCAGACATTATGTGAGAAAGAGCACAAATTAGAGATGCATGATCTCTTTGACATGAATCCGTGTTGCTCAGGGTTGGTTCTGATACTGGAAAAATTGGACTTATGTAAGATCATCTCAAATATTTTGAAAAAGTTGCAGAGAATAGAAATGGGCCGATAATTTTCGATTAACGTAGAATCACTTTTTTTAAGGACAGGCAACAAACCCGAGCAACCTTCCAGGCATCAGGAAAGGCGCCAGACCTTCGTATGAGATTATATATATGGCATAGTGGATTACATAACGCTCGTGAACAGTCCCTCACAATGAAGCTGGAAATCCCGTCAGGGCCAGAATTGATCCTGTTCTTGAGTCTTTTACTCATTTCGATTACATCATCAGTAGTAATTGACGGGATGTCTACGGAGTCAGAATGTGCTATCATAGGAATGTCTTCAATAGGCTGTGGAGATGTTTTATAAACAGTCTGGAAAAACGCAGCGAGGGCTGAAACAACACTGTCCGGACCAGAGTGGGTAGTGTCATTGGAGTCGGTCATAGCAGCTGGAATGCGAGAAGCGCATTTTTTTTCCTTGTATAAAGGACCAGAAGTTGGAGGGATCAGAGGTTATGTTGGATTCAGCGCGGTGAATGAAATCTCTATAGGCTTTGTCAGACTTCAACCTAATTGACTTACGCAGTGTCCGATAGCTGGCCAGGTAGATGGGGGACTTTCAAACCTTGAACCTACGATAGACCTTCTTCTTCTCGAACACCATATCGATAATTTCTTTCGTAAACCAGGGAGGAAACCTCCTACGTCTACGTAGTTTAATAGTGTACATGCTGCAAAAATATCATTTAGAATGGCATAGAAGTTTTGACAGGAGCTGTCAACGTCGGAGCCATTAAGAACTGGAGACCAGTCGGTGCCAAGCATTAGCTCGTACATTACAGGAAAATCAGCCTTTCTGAAATTAAATTGTGGAGGCTTGTTCCCGTTCACGGGAAAGTTGGGAACATGTGGGAGAGCACCTTGGAAGCTGACCAGCAAGGACGGATGATAAGGGTCCTCATCAACAATAGGCACATCATTCCTCGACACACTGACTTCAAAGTCAGTGAATACCAGATCTAAACAGCGATCACTGATGTTAGGTATAGTGTTGATTTGCCTTAGATTAAGAAAATCGCTAACAGTAGACAAGGATCTATGCTTGGCATTGGGAGGAAGGTCGGAGGTATATGATGGAATGTTAAAATCACCAAGGAGTAAGATAATTTTGCCCCTAATCATATCCACTAATGAAAGTGGTTCCAAAAAGCTGTCTACTTGGTTGTCGGTAGCTGATATAGCCTGTAAACTGAGGGTTCATGCATGCCCTTTGTTATACATGATACAGAGCACCCTTCAGATACCAGAGTGTTTAAGGGTGTCCAACGCCCACAAAAACTAGACAGGATGGTGATCTGAACTTATTGGATTGTTCCACTATGATGTGTAGGCTTTACCTGGTCAGATCGTTTGGGTTTAAAAAAGACCCTCTGTTGTCTGATATTCGGTTCGAGGCCACTACTGATTTTGGAGTTTATAGTATAGGCAATGATATTATGTATTGTGTTTAAAAGCTTGAATTTCCTCCAGTATTTTCATTTGCTCAGGTCTGGGTAACTCTCTCGTTCCACTCTGAAGGTATCTCCTCGTGGGTCCAAGCTACAGCTATGGCAGGTTCTAGCAGATTCGTGGTCTCATTTGGGCATAGTTTTAAATATGCGGCTGAGAGGTTGCCGGGACCCAGAGGCGTGCAGTGAAATTTTAAGAAAGGCGAGCAATTTTTAGAAACTTACCTATTTGCAATGTAATTCGATTCTTATACTATATTTTGGAGAAGTTTATTTTCAGTGGACAACAGCGATGTATGCGAAACTCTCTCTCCTGCCCTTTTGAATTTCTCACGAAATTTTTTATACTTTTAAAAGTTGAAAAAATGCGTCCTACTGATGAACTTGTGGCAGGTATTGTCAATACTAATTCACACAATTTCGACACTTCGGTGTAGGCATCTTCCAGCTCCTTGTCTGGTAAAAATTGCATTAGTTCCTTAGCGTTTTTTTTGCGCTAATGTCATCAGTTTCGTAAATCACTTTTAGTTCAGATCGCAGTAACACTCGGTCGAAGAACTGGCCATAATGAAGAAGAAGAGATTTAAACGCATCTTCTGGAAAAGTTTTTCCTTTAAATGCATCAAAATTACAGAGCTCGAGGAATTTAAAATCATTTAAACCGTTAAATCTATAGTTTATTTGTTGCTGAATTTGATCGATTATTTCGTAAAAGAGGCGTCTGTATGATGTTTGAACATCTCCCACCTTGTCTGTTCGAAGACGCTTGGCTTGTGGCTCTACATTTAACGTCATCGTTTTCTCCCAAAATGGGTCAAAGTCATCTCTTTTTTGGCTTAACATGGACTTAAAATCATCCACTTTTTTTAGGCAAAAAGCAATATCATTTGTTTTAGTTTGTAATATATTAAAAACATTGTCCGAGAATGGAAATATTTCTGAAAATATGTTCAACAAATAATTAAAATTAAAATCCTGTTTCAAACAGTCCAAAAACCCCCTCAAACTATTTATTGCTTCTGAGTCCTACGTTTCATTATTTTTTATTATATTCTCAAATAGTTCAATCACTGATTCACGATTTTCAGATACTGTTAACACAAGTCTTCCATTATAGTTCCACCTAGTAGGAGCTACTTTGGGCAATCGTTTGTGGACAATGGAGTCCAAAGCTTGTGTACGTTTTGTTGACTTGGAAAAAAAAATCAGCCATGCCACTTAAAGTAACGAAAAATACTTTACACTCTTTAATGTGATTGACGGACTGGGATAAAACTAAATTTAATTTATGAGCAAAACAATGGACAACCACAACACTTGGGAAAGTTTCTCGAACTTTAGCTTGCAGACCCCCTAATTGTCCTGCCATCACTGCAGCTCCATCATAGCTTTGAGCAACTATTTTTTTCTCTTCATTAATTTCTTTAGTAACGTTATAAACTACGGTATATAAATATCGCTCTTGAATACTTCCGTCTGTTTTAACGTAACGTATTACTATAGATAACTGGTTAAAATTAGTGATATCAGTTGTTTCGCCCAGAACAATAGCAATGAACCGCGCCTCGCCAATCTCCTGCTTAATTCTTTTTAGAATAATGGTTGCAACAACGGAAATTAAAGCATTCTGGATTCGATTCGACATTCCGCGAAAAACGCTAGACTGCTCTAAATGATTTTTTAAGCAGTCATCATATTTAGCCATTAAACTAAGTAAATCTTGAAAATTTCCTCTATTTGAAGAAACCCTTGTTTCGTCATGGCCTCTAAGTCCCAATTCGTGCTGTCCGAAAAAACTAACAACATCGATAAGTCTTCTTAATATTTGCTATTTTTATCGACTAGTTCATTGTGTTGGCGGTGACTAATTTCCAACTGTTCATTAAGGGCATGTTCAATTCTGGTTTTACCGAAGACTTTTTTTTATGACGGCCTGCAAATGCGTTTTGGACATAATGTGTCTTTTTACAGCTTTATGGAAATTGTTTAAATCGGACAAACCAGTTTTATTCCAGAGACCTTTTTCATTTTCAAAAAGTAAACATGGCCAACAAAATAATTTACTTTTATTTTCACACCCTATTAGCCATTTAAATTGTTCGTATTGTTTTTCCAGATAAAAATGTCTAATACAGTTTTTCATTTTTGTGGTTAAATTTTTCATAGGCGGTTTTGCCCTTCCTTTGGAAATTATTTGAGGCTTATCAGCGGGTTTAATGTTGAAAATCCCTTTATTATTAAACACACACCACACATTCACACACACTCTTCTTACTAAATTCTCCAACATTTTCAACGTTATTACCGACAGCCGAAGTTGACGGTATTTGCATATCCACGTCCGTATTATTGTCTTCCATATCGCACCATGCACGACGCGACGTACGTATCACACAACACACGGATAGCCGTTCAAACAAAGAACCTACTCCAACGATAGCTTTCGCCCCCACTTAATAAAAATTGCAAACAGCCGGTGGATAACCTCTGGCTCGATTCACAGGGAATCAAGCATACAGGACTTGGCTGTACAGAAGCTAGCGGCACGCATAGGTTCTATTCGATTTTCTATTGTGGCTCGGTCGGAGTCAAGGCAGCATTTATTATGGGCTTGATAATTAAGATAATATTTTAGCATTTTTGATATAAACTAAATTAATGGTTTCCTATTTCAAAAATTACATTTTAGAAGATGTTTTGTAATTTTTTTGAGGAAGCACTGCTTCGTAACTAAAATAAACTAAATTAATAGTTTCCTATTTCAAAAATTACATTTTATAAGATGTTTTGTAATTTTTGCTTCCCTTGCTTCCATGGACTGCACGCCCCTGCCGGGACCTGTAGATTTAATCATCCTCCATGAACGTGCAACCCCACAAATATGTAAGTTAGGTAGAAGACGTTGATTTTGTGCAATAAGCGTACAAGTATACTATGGGCTTACTTTGAAGTATACGAGTCGGCGGCGACCATCTACGCGGTCACTAGATTTATAAATACAGGGTGTTTAGTTAAGGACGTTCACTATTAATATCTGGAAGGTCCTTGTTAGCGTCTTGAAAAAAAAAAACAGCATAACAGAAGTGGCCAAGAGCAATTGACTAAAAATATTTTTAAGTTTCCAATTAACTTAAAATAAATTGAATAAGTAGGTCTTTAACTGATTTTTATTTAAAGATCATTAGACCAGATTCGTACCAGCCAGTAATTTTTGTGTAAAAGTTAAAGTCAGTAGAACAAGATTTTTTTTCATTAATTTGATATGTATATGTATGACCACAAGCTTCGCCACCATCAATAAATAAAAAGGCAAATTGACATTTTGACAATGGTTACTATTGTACTAAACAAGCCAAGCATACGAGCTTAAATTAGTTGCATTTTTGATAGATTGTCATCAAAAAAGTGTGTTCGAAGCTAGTGAGCGATTCAGAAGAAATCATTTGTACTCCTCAATTGAGAGAAGCCACGGAAAGTTTGGAAAATATTTAATAATCGAATTAAATTGAAACATTTTCGTTATTCAGTAAATATCGACATTTACCTGGGTGGAAAGTGATCACTTTCCACCCAGGTAAATGTCACTTTTCATCCAAATAAATGCCAAAGTCAGTAATATGTTTCTTTCAAACTTTTAAACGTCAATACGTGGTTGTAAATAAACGTTTTTTTTTTTGACATCTAGAGACCCTGAGACGTGAAGATTTGAAATCTCCGATGGTGATTTTTCCCGATTACAATACTTCCCGTTTTACGAGGAAAGTAAAAATAGAAATTCTACTTTTCTCAATAGGTAATGGGACAGTATATGAGTTTTCAGATGTAATAAATCATTCCTCTTTTAAATCTATGTAATACTAGATTTGATCAGACCAGTTTTTAACATCTTGTGCTTTTTACAGGTTAGGCAATTATACAATGTGGGACTGAATCAAGATGAAATTTTCGAAAAAATGAAATTACACAGTTACGATAAGTTCAAAATGGAGCTGACGGATCTTCAGGTTTTGGTTGCCCAGGGTGAAGAGAATTGGAAACAGTACCTTGAGCAGTCCGCTAGTACCGAAATGCATTTGTTGAGACCCTTGAGTTTGAGTGTTGAGTATTCCAAGTGTCTCATTACTGACGACCCAAGGTAAAGCATTTTAAGGAAATGTTGATAGTACACAAAAATATTTAAGATATAATTTTGGTGAAATATACTTTTGGAATTTACTTATGAATCTATCACAATATGTGGGACTAGGCAATTTTTAGCGCATGAATTCAAAAAAATTAGTTCTGTATTAGTATCTGAATGGAATTCTGGCTCCGTTAAACCGTATTAATAAGAAATAAAAAATACAAATCTGCAAATTAATTTGCAGATTTGCAGATATAAGGATTCATATAACCTCTATGGTTTAAAATATATTATTAATAATTAAAGGGTTTGGTGCAAAACCTGGTCAGCTGCAATTTTCCTCAAAATTGACATTTCCTGTAAATTTAGCATGCTGCATTGTTTGGTATAAAAAACAGGTTTGAAACAAAATGCATGACTATGGATGGAGCCCTTCAGTTTTCTTCTGATTCATTTAGAAGCTTTGTAATAAAACGTGAATGTTTAGGGGTTAAGTTATGTATACTTTCCAAAATTTTTCATCTTAAATCTATGAAATTTCTGGTTCTCTCTTTGTATACCACGTCTTTTCAATGACCCTATAATTATCTAATGGAGTTAGGTTAGGTCTGATTTAATTAAACTGAAATATAGCAAAATGGGATGACAATTTTTGAACCCGACGTTGATCCAAATATTTGCAAATATCTTCAAATGCTTTTAGAGGCCGTAAAAATGGATAGAGATTAAAAATCATAATAAATATCACAGCTCAAATTTTCTAAGTTCTAACATAAATTTTATGCCAAATGAACGCAATTATAATAAAAATAATAAATAGGTTAGTGAAACGTGACATCGGAGTAGATGGTTTCTTTGATATATAGGGGCCTCAAAAATAGTTTCAATTTTATTTTTTGCTTTATATGGCATACCAGGTACTTATTTGGAGTGTTCTTTAATGATATTCGAATATTTAAGAGTGCGATTCTACATAGAAAATTAATGATAGTTTGCTTTATAAACTATGGTCCAAAAATATGCTGTTACAAAAATACGGGGTGTTAAAATTTAGTAGCCATTCTTGAGGCCCACCGCGGAAAATCTAACGATTTGGTAAACAGTGTAAATAACTGCGAATCATTGTACTGAAATGTGCTGGGGCATGTACTACATCTTATTTCTTATTGCTGTCGAAACAAGCAGCAAAGGCAGTGGTTCTTAAGTCATCCTGACAGGAATTATTTCGTCCAGAATAAAATGTGTGATTCAAATTGCGGTTTTTGCATAACATTAGGAAGATACCACTTACAAAAAGTCACACTCTTTAAAAAATCTCCGAGAATTAATGCCTGGACTTTAAAATTTGGTAATAACAAAAAATCAACTAAACTTCTGCAAACAATTTGGTGGCAAATATTGAAGTTTCTAGCGATCTTCATCGAACTCGTTTTTAGGATGTTCTTTGACATTGTGCAGCACCAATTTCTCAATTTCAGGTGTTCTTACGTTTCGAGGTCGACCTTCAGATGTACATTTTCTGACACTACTAGTTGCATCAATAAATATTAGAAAAGGTTCAACTATCCGGCAAAGTATGATTGGGATCTCTGGTGATAACTGCTTTTGACTTGCTCTGCATTAACGTCGGCGAGGCCATACACCTATTGCATTTCCGCGATTTCCACATTTGAATAATTCACCATTTTTAAGAAGATTGTAAAAATAAGATATTTATAGCGAATAAATTTGAATGACAAAAACTTGTCCAAACTGAACTGGGAATTCAAAAATAATTTTTTTATTTGGAAAAAACTATTGGCGTACCGTTCTTATCTTTAAAAATAAAGTCAGTGATACACTGTCAGATAAATATACAAATATTATAACGTAGGGCGATTTCAACATCGATTTTAGATCATCATCCGCCATTTTGTCAGAATTTGCTTGCTGATCTGGAATGAGCGCTAAATTTCTGATTTTACTAGAGTAGTAAACGGTTCTATTAGTTGTATTGACAATGTATTAACAAATATTTCCGAAGTACACTTTACTTCTGGTGTGGTTGACCCATTTCTGACCAGTATGGTCAATTGATTTAGCTATGCTTATAAGATAGGGCGTATTTCGACATGTATCTAACTGTCAAATGTTAATATGTATATATTTTTCTTTATAATATAAAAATATAAAATATAAAATCAGAAAAGCAGCCAAATAAGTGGTTTAATGATAATCTAAAAATAATGAGAGAAGAACTTTCTATTGTCATATTAATAAGTAAAGCTTCACATAATATTGCTTATAAAGAATTATATAGAAATATGAATAAAAGATATAAAGACACAGTCAAGTCTACTAAAAGGACAGCTTACAATAATTTTATTAATACCTCTCAGAATAAACAGAAGGATATTTGGAAAGTAGTAAATTATGAAAGAAATCTTACTAGATGCCAACATAGGAGCAATAATTTAACTGCTGACAATTTTTATGAATTTTTTACTTCCATTGTCAGTGCTCCAAATGCCCTTCCTTCTTTTGTTTTTTTACCTATCACAGGGACCGAAGTTATGCTCTAAAAACCTTTAACTCCTGCGATTTTATGATATTAGTAGCAATATTCTCAAAGAAATTAGTGTCTAAAAAAAGTGTTAACTTACGCCACTATTTTGAGAATAATCGTTTATTTGAGTCATTGCAGTTTGGGGTTCTCAAGGATCTGCTCAAGTTCTTCTTATCAATACAAGGATACAAACTGTGTTCTGTAATGAGTAATTATCCGAGTTTAAATCTGTAGAAAGCGGTGTGTTACAGGGCTCTGTTCTGGGTTTTATTATTTACATTAATGATCTATTTTGTGTGCTACTGTGTGTGCCTATGATATGACTTTGATTTTATTTAATAGCGAATTTTATGTATTTCAAAGCGAGATGAGCGAGCTTCGAGATCGTGCCAGGCTCTCGTTTACACAAAATTATCTAAAACTTAATGACCACAAAACTCAGGAATTGGTTTTATCAAATAATCGTGATCATATTCAGTACAATTGCTAGGGTTACATTTGGATGACTAGTTAAGCTGGAATTCGCATGTGTCGTCCTTGCAAAATAAGTTGTGCTCCTCTATATTCGCATTTAGACAACTTAGTAGAAGCATTGAATCAAATACACTTTTATGTGTATATTTTTCACTCTTCCACTCACGTATCTCTTATGGGTCCACCTCTGTGGAGGTTCATCTGTTTAACGAAGATTTTCAGGCTACAAAAAAAGTTATTTCGCAATATCTCAGGGGTTGGACTTTTTATCATATTTTAAGTGTTACCTTTGCTCTGTCTTTTTATTTGCTACCAACTTTTAAAGATTCATAAAAATGTTCTCTTATAATACTCGACTTGCTAATTTGATAAGACCCCCTAAATTTAGATTGGAAAAATCAGTGAAAAATGCATTAGATTTCAAATTGTATAATAAATTGCCAGATTCCTTAAAATCTCTCCCCATCTTTTAAGTTTTAAACCTAAGATCAAGAAGCACTTACTCCAAAATTAATTTTATTCAGTATCAGAATATATGGTTGCTCCCATTTCAGTTAATCTATAAAATTTTTAAGCATTGTTATATTTTTATTGATCTTATAAAACTGTTACTTTTAGTGGATTGTTTTAACGATATGCTTAACTGTGTTTTTTGTTAAATTATTGTATGGTTTTATATTATTTTTTTTGTATTCTATTTTTTATGTTCGTACTATTTTAACGATTTGTTATGACGTGCTATCATTGTTTTTTGTAAACAAATGTAGTCAATAGACACTATGTCTATATCTATTAGCATATCATTGAGGAACAAACTGTATAAAGTAGTGTCGCTTGTTTTAATATGTTTTGTTTCTACTTGTTCAGTAATTAGTATAGTCTGGTCATAGTTGGGTAGGTCTGCTACATATATTTAATTTTACTTATTTCAAATTAGGTTGCCACATCAGAGGGTTACATGTGAATTACCTTCCATTGATTTTTCAATATCAGATGCAAGGTTGATGCTACTTGTCGCACTTTTAACTAGCATTCCATTGCCCGAAGCCGAAGACGAATCTCCTCTTCAGCCATTAAGGGTAAGGTATTTTTTAATATATATTTTTTTCTTTGCGGGTCCAAAGGTCACTAACATTATGAATCAAATCAGAAAACACAGTGAATACCAAAATGTTGTGTGATTCTTTTATCGAGCTATTAAATCTCGCTGGGCTATTTACAAATATACAGGGAGAAGGAAAATAGTTTTTTTTTTTGTTACATTACGCAATATTATTAAGATAGCCACTTAATATTATTTTATATATATTAAATGCCGAGGGACTAAATAAGAAAATTCGCTAAAACATTTTTTTATCAATCACCAAAAATTATGAGCTCCGCTTGACCTAAAAATCTAACCACTTATACAGTGGTATTCATGATTATTTTTTTTGTATTGTAATAACAAAAAAAATTTATTTTGCAAAAATATTATACACTTTTGTTAAAAACACAAGATAATTAGTTATTACTTCCCTCGTGAGATAGCTAAAAAACTACTTATCCAATTTCTTCAAATTTCAGTCTAAAATTAAGGGCCATGCATGCGATTTCGTTAGCCCCGAGTTTCTGGTAAAGCGATTTTACCGATTTTTATATATCAAATTTTATCTTATAATTAATAAAAAAATTTACTTATTTTAAACACGCTTTAAAATTGGAACAAGTATTCTATAATTATTTATTTATTGCCTACAAAATTACAAATGTACTAAAAAAGAAAGCAAAAAAATGGTGTCAAATCTAATAAAAAAATTTTTAAATTAAAATTCACTGGCTAATATCCAGGAGCCAGTGGCAAAAGCTCTGATGATCGTTATAAGGAATGTACAGAAACATGTGCATCAAAAAAAAATCCAAAGGCAAAAGACTTAAGTTACATTACAAAAATAGATTTCATAATACAATTTATGATTTATACACGTCAAAAACTAATATAATCCTTTAGAAATTTTTTAATATTATAGACTAAAAAATATCATCATCACTTAAAAAGTCCTCGTCTTCTGAGTGGTCCTCAAATGGCGCAATGATCATTGATGCTATTTCGACATCTAGAACTCGTTCTCGATTCCACCAATCCCATATTAATTTCTCCGTATTTTCCACAGTCCTCCGGCGTAATATAATTTAATGAATCTTGCCAAACAATTTGCACTTCATCTGATGAAAGACCATCGTTCACGTCTTTTTCGTAATATGATTTTGCCCCAGCCCATATTAATTCTATTGCGTTGAACTGGCAATGGTATGGCGGCACTCATGTCCATTTTCTCGTAATATTTCATCTACGGCATATATTGTTGTTTTTTTAATAGCTTTTGCCATTAAAAGAAGTTCTAGTTTCAGCATATTGGGTAAAGGATTTTGTTTTTGCTTATTAGCCAGTCATAAATATCACTTTTCTTCCAGGATGAAGTAGTAGGTTGTTTATTTAAGATTCTTGAATGATAAGATGCATTGTCCAGAATGATTAAAGATGAAGCATCTAAATTTGGAATCAGTTGTTCTTTTAACCACTTTTCAAACAGTTCACAGTTCATATTATCATGGTAGTCCATACTTTTGGATGTTGAAGAAAACAGTAAACTTGCACCTGGGAGAAATCCTGTTGAAGAACCTGCATGCAAAATGATGAACCGTTTTCCCGTCCCACATCCCTTTTTTCTCTTGACACTTTTACAGACTCGTCCTGCCAAGATTTCGAACCACTTCCATTAGAAAATATCCAAGTCTCATCTATAAATATCACTTTTCTAAATTTTCAGTTAACATTTTCTGTGTATTTCTTTAAAAACTGGATACGCTGACTTGCTAGATGTGGCAACTCGCATAAAATCTTCGATTACAGTCCTTTTTATATCAAAAACCCAACATTTTTATTAATTTTGACAAAGATTTTAGTCCATTTTCAATAATACCTCGATTTTTAAAGCTTCTTTGCGAAACTTGAAGAGATTTATATTAGTTTTGATGTGTATAAATCGTAAATTGCATTACGAACATTCATTTTTACATTGTCACTTGAATCTTCTGTCTTTAGCTTTTTTCGTGTACATTTCTTAATCTTCTTCGGTAGTAAATTATGCTTTTTTTCATGCATAATTTTCTGCACAGTCCCTATACTGATTCCCAGAGCTTTTGCTACTGTCTCCTGGATATTGGCCGGTGAATTTTCATTTTCGTAATATTTTATTAGATTTAATACCATTTTTTTCGCTTGTGGATGCAAAAAACCCGAAAATTGTTTTCTATTACTCATTTTGTCGCTGACTGGTCAATCTGACTTTAAAGTAACATCGCTCAAAGATTTTTCCAATTGCTGGTATTTATATGTTTATCCTCTTTTTTCATATGAAAATATCATAGGTCTATCCAATTCATCTTCCGGATTTTATGCTGAGGATATGATTACACGTAATAATAGAAAAACAAACTTAAAAAATTTGTCGTTGATAAATTGTATGACCCGCACGATAACACTGCTTTTTACTATACTACATTGGTGCCTACAGGAAATTTTCCTGCAAAAGAAACAGCCCTAATTTTTTTTTTTTTAATAAACATAGTTGTATCATCACTGAAGAGGATCTGAATTTTTGCTTTCCACCGGATCGCATTAATATAGTGGTTTCTATTAGACCGATCGGAACAAAAAAAAAAAACAATTTCTTTATTTTCGAGTTTCAAATAAAGCTGATCTGGTTTCAGACATTCTATATACATAACATAATCTACAAAAAATTAAAAAAAAAAGGCAAATTATAAGGAATAAAGGTTTCAAGAAGTAGACCGATATCATGTAGCTTTTTTATTTTGCTGCGTTTCGGCAAATGTTTCCTACCATCATCAGGCTAAAATGACACAATAACATTTAGGTGAACAAATTAAGAAATGAAAGATATGTAATTGTTTTTTTTTTTTTTTAAGAATTTGGATAATTGACGAGTTTCATATACATTTTTAATATCACCAACAAAATATATTTTTTTTTTATAATTATATAATATAGTTTGGTGGGAAACCAAAAATATTTTTTGTATTTCTTATATATTAGAAAAAAACATTTATTATTTTTTATAAAGCTCATAAAAAAACGTTATCATCAAAGAGACACGAAATTATTCGATATTTTTACTATAAACATAATTTTTGGGAGGTGTGCACCACTTTAAATCATACTTTATTGCACAACTCCCAAAAGTATGTTTATAGTAATATCCAATAATTTCTTGTCTATTTGATTATAACTTTTTTTATGAATTTTATAAAAAATAATAACAAATATCTTTTCTATTATATAAGAAACACAAAACAATTTTTTTCTCTTAGTTACCCACCAAGCTATACTATTATATTATAAAAAAATATATTTTTTGTTTGTCATATCACATGTATATGAACATCGTCAATTTTTAAATTCTTAAAAAATAAACTTCCACTAGTATTTTTTTTCTTTTTACTGTTTTACATTTCTTAATTTGTTCGTCTAAACAAACATTGTGTCATTTTAGCCTGATGATGGTAGGAAACCTCTGCCGAGACGTATAAAACTAAAAAAAAATACATGATATTTGGTCTATTTTTGGAAACCTTCAAAACTTTGTCATTTTTTCTTTTGATTTTTTGTAGATTGTGTATTGGATATAGACATCTGAAACCAGATTTAAAAAAGATACTTCTAGTGGCACTAATAAACATACCAAATTTTAAGTCTTTTTATTTTTACTATATTTTTACTTTTGTGGAAAAATGACGTTTTTGAAAAATTGAATTGAAACACTTTTTGTGCGAACGGAATGAATCTAATCGCATGTTTATTTTTTTTAAATGTAATATTTTTATTCTCTTCAAAATAGCACTAATAACTATTTATTAAATAAAACATTCTATTTAATTTTTCAGTTCAAAAAATTAGAAAAAGTGGCCAAATCTGTTTTTTTTATTTCAATATTTGTGTTTTGTTATCAAATTTAGAAAAAAAGCGATTATACTCAAAAATAAAATACTTATAAAAACTTATTAAGAATAAGAAATTTTAATTAACAATATTTTATTTTTAGATCAAAAAAAAATTTTTTTTTGAAGGCGATATTTACTGACATCTTAAAATATTTTTTTCTTCTTACAAACTTTGCAACTCTTTACGGATTCCTTGTATCCCTAGGGTACACGAGGAATATTTCTTTCAAATTTAAAATCTCTAAATTGTCTGTCAGTCAGTCACGATCATTGTTTTACCCCGTTCACCCCCTTAAAAGTTGAATTTTCAAAAACAATGGAAGTCATGTCATTTTTTAAATGTGTTCAGATTATTTGTACACGATCGTTCTGCGTGACTGCAGCCTTAAAATCAAAGACCTAAAATTGATATGCTTATGAGAGATCACAGGTTTTTATCAAAATTCATTAACCACAAGTAAAATTTTAAAGCAAATTCGAAAATTCGTGTGTGTTTTTTTGCAATTTGTGTATTGGACATACAACTCAAACCAAAACCAGCGTTCTTTTATCGGAATTTTGAAATCGAAAAAATTGTTTTTTCCAATTTAGTTAATAGAAGACGCTATTCTTGTTATGGAAAATTTCGGGTAGATTAACTCTACTATATTAGTTATATTTAGATAATGGTTGATATGCTCTAAACAAAGGTATTTATTATTATATTAATTATTTAATTTATTGTTAATTTAATGTCTTTAGAAAAGCAAGTTGAGTACTTCTGCAAGCAGTCTGCGCAAGTGGCAAGATCCTCCGAAGATCTCAACTGCGGTAGGAACTGGGCGAAAGCAGGCGGACGATAGGCAAGAATGTATTCAGTTTCAACTTATGGAAGTATCAGTCCAGCTTTCGGGTAAGATTATAGTAATGACTAATCAAAAATACTATATTTTAATAAAACTTATTTGTGTTATGTCTCTCTTTATCTCATAAACACATTTAAACATACTTTTTCTTGCTAACATGTAGATCCAGGCCTGCATATTGTTACAAAAAAAGGTAAATTGACCTTAACCCAGAACTTCTCTGTAACGAATTCCCCTATACGCCTATTTATATGTGCATATAGTTATTTGGTAATAAGTTTTTGCATCTCTGTTACCAGGGAAGTAAAATGTAATTCCAATTAAATAATTTATTAAAACATAACTATAATAAAATTTAACTTTGTTATTTTAAATTGCAACCTCAATTATTTTTTTCTTCTCTTTACTCGACTTCCAATTCACTTTCGACTCAACCCTGTTTAACTATAAAATGTTACAGGTTTTTTTTTAACTTAATCTATGATATAATGATAATAACAAAACCCATATGTTATGTAATCTTTTTAGTGGAAAATGATTTGGGGCATATGGTGAATAAGGTAAGGTGATACTATGGCACCAAACGTATAAATCGATGATAGACTTAAACAAGACCACTACAGGAAAAAAAACCCATTCAATTTGATTAATAATTGATTTTAAACTTTTTATCCGTTACATTAGCGCCAAAAACCTGAGAAACATCTAGACAGACCATTTTTATTTTGGCTTCGAAGCTTCCATATGGCTCGGCAGAGTATAAACGACTTTCGTAAAATTTTCTATGTGAGCCTGTTGGCTCAGTGGTAAGGTGATCTAGTTGCGTTGCATTTGAGGTGATGTAAAAGTGTATCTGTATTAATTTTTGTTTTAACAAAACCTATAGTGTTAGGCTAACACCTTTAGGGATCCGAAATGACTTTACCACTGAGCGAGAAAAAATCGAAAATCGTAGAAAATTGGAAACAATACAAACTTACGTGCCACTGCAATTAGTGCAAAACTGATTCGTTACTTAATCTAGCGAGTGGCTGTGTGTCAACAACCAAATTCTGGAAATCAAGAGAGATCCGTGGTCAAAAAGCTTGAGGAATGCTGCCATAAACCATCATTAAAGTCACTTACAGGGCATGGAGAAGCTTTGAATCCAAAGTAGAATTGGTCTGTCTAGACTCCCGTCAAAACCCGGTTATTATACGTGTTTTATTGATGTTTATATGTAGCCCTAATGGATGTAAAACTTGCTAAAAAGATTATAAGTGAAAAATGAAATTCCTAAAAATAGTAAATTTTTTAAAAAGAGAAGTAATGTTATGATTTCAGTTAATTTTTAATACAAGTGTTTTTAATTTCAATACCAGTCAAGCAATTGCCGAAACATTGATTTTAATATAATATGCTGTATCATAATCACAAAAATACTTTCCACTTGGTGACTGTTAGGTCTTGCTGGATATATTTTTTATGGTAGGTCGACAGAAACAGCTACGGGTGGAGTAGGTGAACTTTATCATGAAGAACTTCTTTGAACTCCCTTGTTAGTGAAAAGAAGGCCTACTTTTTATTCGCTCTTAAAAACTCTCGTTCTAACAGTAGTGTTATCGGAAAAAAACAAAATACTTCAATAAAGAGCTATAAAGATCTTCAACCCATTAGTTTACTTTCTGTTCCCCTTAAGATTACCGAGTTAGTTCTTCCTCATCAACTAACAACCTTTTTGGAATACAATTCTATTTTGCCTCTCAGGCAGTCTGGATTAGAAGGGGCTTTGGTGCTAGTGCCAGTCTTTGCTCCATGGTTGACCATTGCCTGCATGGCTTAGATCGACAAAAGCTCCCTTTTTTAACTCTACTTGATTTACTAAGGCTTTCGATACCATTGATTTTGAGAGTCTGCTGGCCAAATTTTATAACCATGGATTCGCAATGAAGTGTTTAACTGGCTGACTAGTTACACGACTCGGAGATTTCAGCAGACTATATTGGATAATAACGAAGCCAGTGGTACATTAATCTCAAGTCTAAGAGAACTTCACTCTGGAGTACCTCAGAGATCAATACTTGGTCCGTTTTTATTTTCAGTTTTTTCGGCGGATTTAGGTAACATCGAACAATCTTGTCAGGTACATATGTTCGCTGATGACATTCAATTAACATTTCAATTTGCTCCCGAGGAGAGTAGTGATGCTTGCTTGTGTATTAATAATGATCTAAGCTTTATAAGGAAATGGACAGATAAAAACTGCTTGTTTTTAAGCCCTTCAAAATCATTGCATGTCCTGGTTGGTACTCCTAAAAT
This sequence comes from Kuschelorhynchus macadamiae, assembly GCA_030620095.1. Classification (NCBI taxonomy): domain Eukaryota; kingdom Metazoa; phylum Arthropoda; class Insecta; order Coleoptera; family Curculionidae; genus Kuschelorhynchus; species Kuschelorhynchus macadamiae. The sequence continues at coordinate 496,914 of JAUTXW010003730.1, read as the reverse complement.
GCTACATCTTTGCAGTAGTCTTCCTATCCATGTTTGTGGAGTTCCAATTCCTACTGTACAGTCCGCAAAAAATCTGGGACTTATTATTGATTCTAATTTGAAATTTGACAAGTATGTCAGTTCTATATGCCAAAAGCCATATCTTAGCCTCAGACAACTTCTTCCTTTTAAATATCTTCTTGATATTGAAACTAAAAAAGTGCTTGTTGTTTCATTAGTGATGTCCCATTTTAATTATTGTGACATTGTGTGTGGTCAAGGTATCATGGTGTGGCTCGTCATCAGCTGCAGAAAATGATGAATCATGCTGTTCGTTTTATAACTCCTGTATCGATTTTCTCAAATTATTATATTAAACCAATAAATTGCGTTTCATTCATTTTGATTGCTTTGTTGTTAAATTTTAAATACTGGTATTCCCTTCTTATTTAAGGACAAAATTAACTTGTCGCACCGAAGTTCATTTGAGGGAGTTGAAGACGTTACAACAATAAGACTAAACTAAAACAGCAGTTACTGACGAATACCTGATAATTTGCATGTCAACCTGAATACATTTTAGTTTGAATAATACCTTTTAATGATATGTCACCATAATTGTGATTTTAGTCTAATTGAATTTTATTAGTAGTATTTAGTTTTGCTTTACAAAATATTAAAACTTTATTATCTATTGTTTTTTGTTTATAGTCTATTTAAATTGTTTAGGGTGTATCTTATTGCTTTGTTACTTTTTGTCAGATAATAGGGCTAGGTTGAAATTCATTTAAAATGTATCCTGTTCTTTTGTGTTCTTTTTTGTCACAATAAATATTTTTTGAATTTTGAATTGAACTGGGTCTACTATTGCGGGAAATTCCTTCACACTGAATCCTGACTACTAGAGACGTAACATAAAAGATTTTAATTTGTATATAAAATAATTAAATCTTTTGGTACTCGTTAATGTCTCAATTTATTTTTAAAGATTTTATAATGTCCCGTATATATATGTACTAATTGTTTGTCGTCCTGTGTTATTTTTTAGATGTTTAAATTCATTTCACTAGTCTCTTTTTTTTATATTTTCTAATATTTATTTTATTTTTAAATTTCTGTTTTACTGTTATTCCATATGTCTGTTGTAACTATCAGGAAAAGGAAAACACTTGCATTCTTGTTTTCTCCTTTTCAGCCTTGAAAAAGGCCAAATATAAGGTCAGAGAAACGTCGGCAGCTTCATAGTTAAAAAGAAAGACTTTTATTTATTGTCCTAAACCCAAAAATCAAATTTTATAGTTTTATTGTTAATGTATTTATAAAGTTTTACCAATTAACGTGTCCCATGTGTTACTCTAGACTCTAAGCCTTTAATTTTATATTTAATGGCATTTAGATGATCGTTTATTTCCAAACTGGTTGTGTTCTAATGGTTATTCATTATTTCTGCAGAGATTTCACTTACCATCAACCAGCAAGAAAATCTCACCTCAGCAATTGTACAAGAGTTGGCCATTTTAAGGTGATGTCTCTGGAGGCCAAACTACTTCAAGAGGACTTTCGATATCAATATTAATTTGTATTTGGGTGGCGTTCATTTGACTCAAAACAGGAATAATAAGATTATAAATATTATCAGTACTCCTGCGTCCACCGAAAATGACGAGTGCCTATTCAAGGTCACGTTTACACAGGTAAGGTTCTTGTGTCAGTTTGCCGCCTATAGCAGTGTTATTTGAAGCGCATTTTATTTTTACTTAAAGCCTTATTCGGTACAATAGTGCGATTTACGATTGTTTTAACGTATATAGTTATTACCAACTTAAAAATATTTCGTTTTTTTGTCTAATTAATCAATGGCTCTCTTCTTTATCTTCTAAAAGCAGATTCTTTAATTTCAGATTTGTATCTTACAATCACAATTTCTTATTCAAACTATATATATCTTTATTGAGAGTACAATAAGTATATAATTTATTTCATTTAATTTATGCACAAGAACATCCAACATATTTGTTCTGTAAACTCGTTCTATGGACGTGCATTGTCTTTATTTTGTGACAAATTGGAATTACTATCCGACGTTTCGCCTTCAATTGCACGAGAGATCTTCAGGGATCTTTTTACTCTACGAGATCTGAACACTGAATGAGTTTCCACGTGTGATATAGACCGTAATCCGTATCTCTATTTTTTGTATGTTTAAAAATTTCAATAGATTCTCTAATCGTTTATAAAATCCTTAAACCGATGCTAGAACTTTGGTTTCCTTTACATTGATAATACAGCCAGTGTTATGCTGGTGTTCAGCTACAGCAGATTGAACAATTTGTTTCTTTTTAATACATCGTTCATGTTCCTTAAGTCTAGTTGATATTGAGCGTCCTGTTTCTCCTTGATACACTTCTCCACAGGAGCAAGGAATTTTATATACTCTTTCTGTTTGGAAAGGTAAAATATCTTTCGGGGATCGCAAGAATTGTCCAATCTTCTTATGTGTATTGAAGATTGTTCGTATGCGGCTCCTTATCATTCTCCTTTGGCGGAGTTGGATTACTATATTTTTTAATTGAACGCGTAATATCCTCAATAGCCAATCCCCTGTGGGAGCTTCCGTCAATTTCGATGTTTCCGATGAGAGAATCTTGATCAGAAATCGAAATAGCTTTTAATACTAGTGAGTTAAGGAGATATAATGTAAGATGCGTTTAAAATAAAGATTTAAAATACGTAACACAATCTAATACACATAACAGAACTTAGAAATAAGAAAAAGAAAAAAAACACTAACATGGTAACACAAATCGTAATAAATATTAAAAACTTACAAAAAAATAATAAAATAAAACATGTTCACAAACAAGAAAGGCTCATACATTAAGCCTAAGCATAAAATATAGACAATATCATTATAGAACCAAAGACACAATTTTCTTACACACAATTAGCCAAAAGTAAAAAAAAAATTATATATATATATATATATATATATATATACATACATACAAAATAATACCCAAGACCAGTAGTATATCAAAAGTCAAAAAAGTAGTCCATCAAAGTATAATAGGCCTTATCCAAAAGAAGGTGCTTAACTTGTTTTCTAAATTTCATGTAATTGCTTGTTCTTCTGATGTTCAATAGCAAATGAATAAATATTTTTTGCGTCGGTTTTCTATACACAGAATGTCCTAACGTACCATTTTGCTTCCTTTAAACACCTACATCTAGAAAGGGAATTGTTCCATTAGATACAATTTCCATTGTAAACTTGATGTTATGATGTTGATTTAGGTGGTCCAGAAATATGTATGTCCAAAAATATCATCTACATATCTGAACCAGCGTTTTGGTTTTTGTGAAGCAGATGTTGGAAGAATATCCTCAAAGGCTTCCATAAAGATATTCCCAATCACAGTTCTCTCAAGTTCGTTCATAAAAGGTCCAGCTTCCATTAGGTCTATTAAGTTCTTATCGAGATTATTATGTTCCAATATATCTGATATAATGGAAATTGAGTCATTCACAGGAACATTTGTGTATAGTGATTCTACATCGAAACAGATCTGAATATATCCCCGGTGGGCGGGTCAATTGCACTGACGATTGTGTATCTTGGGAAGACCGTAGAACCTGGGAATCTTTGAGTTGCTTGATTTTAATGATTTCCTCTCGGCTGGTGGTAGACTGGATGCGTTAATCAGATTAGTGGTGCGTCTTTCTATTCTACTTGTAGGGTCTCTCTGCATAACCTTATAGGTGTTGTTTCCAAAAGTTGAGTTACCTTTTCCACATATTCCTTTCTGTCCATGATGACTGTAGTGTTGCCTTTATCTGCTGGAAGAACCAGAATGTCTGCCTCTTCATTTAAAGACTTCATCTCTGTTTTTTTGGGCTGCTGAGAGATTCGACTTCGGTAGTTTTTAATGATCTTCGCTGTCTCATATCTGATTTCATTGGCTTGCGTTTGCAACCGTTCTGCAATATATCTTTTTATGTTTCCAGGATCTGCTTCATGTTACATCCTACATCCTAAGTTGTTACAGCTCTGCTATAAAGCGTTCTTATGATACCCTCTTTTATTGCTGTAGAATGATTAGAGCTCTAATTGAGACACTGTCCAGTGTGTGTCGGCTTTGAGTGCACTATAGTTCTGACGCCTTCTGCAAATCATTAAAGTTGTAAATTTAATACAAATTGACACTTTTTGCGTAGGGACCAACACTGGCGAAAATGGAAGTTTAGAGATGCAGCTTTCATTGAAAGGAATCAAGGTATAGCGTCGATATTTCGAACATATTGAATACTTAAAACTGGCGTCCTAAATTTCATGGTTCAGGAAATCAGAGGGTGGAGACTTCACGCATAACCCGACTAGTATATAGAGCTATAGCTTCGGTATAGTATTTAGTTTATACATGAAAACGATTGGAGGTAGTTACCATTGGAACCATTGAGAAACCAAATTATGAAAGCAATGCAAGCCCTACAGAACGAGTTTAGTGAACATTCCACATTGTCTACCACCTTGAAACAAATCATGTTCTGCTTTCTAACTAATTACATATTAACTTTCTTTAATATATTTTAGGTCGATGCAAAGTCACCAGATCTCCATTCAGTTTACAACTCCTGTGAAACTAGTCTAGGAATTGATTTTAGTGTCTTAAATATAATTTTACACCAAGAAGGACTGCTATCTTTGATGTCATTCGCACAGTCTGTAATGAGCACTATGGAAGATATCACTACCAATCAGACCTACAGAGGTAGCCTTGCAGAGGGTAAGTTTAAAGACACTCCAAAACATTACATCAAAAAACGTGTTAACTTTTCAACTTTAAATATGATATAGTTTCACTCCCGGTTAAGGCCAACACTGCATAGTGTTTAAATTGACCTTAAAGCGGGTACCAATGTTATATTCCTTGATTTCTTATAGTTAAACTTTTATTTGGCTGTCTTGTGCTAAAGATGACTTTTGTATAGTTGGAGATTTGATATTTATAAATATTTTATCAACAATAGACATTAAAATTGTCTATAGTCTGCGTACAGTATCTCAGTGGAAGTCTTTTTTTATTTTAAGAGGTTTGATGAGTTTTTTGTAGAGACAAACCACATTTAATTAACAAGTATATTGGCAAAATATAATATATTCTTTTCAGTGTGGCAACTGGGGCACACAACTTTGGCCCCATCCAATCTATATACTCCAATACAAAATTTTCATCAATTTGATACTGTATACAGTCGGAGTATTAGAGCCTTTGTCTTTTAATTGACTACAATATATGTTCTATTTTATCTTGGACATTTGCCTTAGTCTTTTTAAAGTAAACAAGTAAAGTGTTTTTGATAATCTGATTTTACACTTGAAATGTAAATTAGTAATTGAATTCATATTGCAAAAAAGAGCAATCAAAAGATACATGCTATTTCCTGTTGTTCATGTAGATCTTTAGGCACGTTAAAAAAAGTTAATATGTCCTTTATAAAAAGTAAAAATAGAATTGGACCAATTAAATTTTGTAAGACACAATCTTCTTCGAAATTAAACCACAAACGTTTAATAACACAAGGTAACAAAATGAAAACAAAAATTTGGTGCTGGAAATCTAACATCTGATTTTAGATGTTTTTAATGTTCTGATTCCAAAAATGCCACCAGATTTTTTCTATCAGCTCTAGTTTTTGAGATACAGGTTACAGGTTAATTGATATTTTTTTCTGATAAAGGGCAACAAATAAAGAGATAAATATGTACTTAATCGTCAAAATAGAAATTTCCCAGAATCTAATTAACCAAATGGATACCTGGAATTGTCCCTGACCCAATGTTCCTATACTAGGAACTACTCAATACACTGCTCTTAATTACTTTTATACCTGTAATTGCCTATGACCCGATCCTTCTATACCTGCTTGGCTGTACTCGATTTAGTATATTACTGAGTTTTCCCAAGTAAAATTATGTTATCATTTTGTGTAAATTTTGGTCGTATTGTAGTATCAAGACACTAAACTGAAACAATGGCATCCACGTACCTGTGTAAATCATCCCGATTATATGTGTGGTGAATACACTTTGAAAGAGAGCAGAAAATCGTTTTCTGACTTTGTGAAAAGAGCTTATCTTGCCTATTTTGGCGTTCATTTAGGAGATCAAGATAAATCTTGGGCCCCACATTTCATATGTAAAACATGTGTCGAACATTTGCGACAGTGGACAACTGGAAAGAGGAAGTGCCTAAAGTTTGGTGTACCAATGGTTTGGAGAGAACCGCGAAACCATCATAACGACTGCTATTTTTGTGTCGTTAATATTAAAGGCGTACATAGAAACAATAGACACAAATGGACATATCCTGATCTAGATTCTGCAAGAAGGCCTGTAGCGCATTCGGAAGAAATACCCGTTCCATCATTTAGCAGTCTACCTGAACTGACAGAAGATGATACAGAAACATCAACGTCTGACGAAGTTCAAAGAATTCAATCAGAAAACGACAGCAAATTTGAAGCAGATTTAGCAACTCCGCAGTGTTTCAATCAAGAAGAATTAAACGATCTTATAAGAGATCCGAATCTCTCAAAGGAATCCGCTGAATTACTTGCATCCAGATTAAAAGAAAAAAAACTACTTTGTCCAGGTACTAATATTACATTTTATCGTAAAAGAGATAAGGATCTGCTGCCTTTTTTCGCTCAGGAAAATGACTTGGTATTCTGTAACAATATAAAAGGGCTCTTAGAAAAAATGGGTTTGCCTGAATACACTCCAGATGATTGTTCCCTTTTTATTGACAGTTCAAAACGTAGTTTAAAATGTGTTCTTTTACATAACGGTAACAAATATGGCTCAATTCCTATTTGTCATTCTACTACCATGAAGGAAGAATAGGAAACAATTGCATTAGTTTTGAGAAAAATTAAATACGAAGAACATCAGTGGGCAATTTATGTTGATTTAAAAATGGTTAACTTCCTCCTTGGAGGAGATACAAAATATCCTTTTTTTTTTTGTGCCTTTGGGACAGCAGAGCTAAAAATGAGCACTGGGTTAACAAAATTGGCCTTCAGGAGATGTCATGATTTAAGGAAATCAAAACGTGATCAACGAACCTTTGGTTTCAAGAAAAAAAATCTTACTTCCGCCCTTGCATATCGAGCTAGGTCTAATGAAGCAATTTGTGAAGGCTTTAAATCGAGATGGAAATTGTTATGGGTATTTGTCGTAAATTTCCTGGCATTAGCACGGAAAAACTAAAAGCGGGTATATTTGATGGTCCTCAAATAAGGCAACTTGTTAAAGATCCACAATTCACCACATCAATGAACGAGACTGAATCTAACGCTTGGTGTTCATTTGTTCAAGTAGTACAACATTTTCTTGGCAATCATAAAGTAGAGAATTACGTAGAATTAGTGGAAACTATGCTTTCAAATTTTAATATTCATGGCTGTAACATGAGTATAAAAGTTCACTACCTCCACAGGCACCTAGATCGTTTTCCAGAAAACTTGTAGTGAAGATTCCATCAGGATATTAAAACTATGGAAGATCGTTATCAAGGACGATGGGATAGCCACATGATGGCGGACTACTGCTGGTGCCTTCAGCGAGACTGCCTTAGTAAACTCCATTCTAGAAAGTCGTATAAAAGAAAATTAAAAAAAAACAGTTATAACGTAAAATATGTACACAATTAAAAAAAAAACTAGATCTGATAGACAAAATCTGAGAACTTTTTTACATTCTGCATCCAAAAATTACCCAGGAACAGTTAAAAAATCGCAGGCAACAAAATGTGTGTTGGCCTGTGTAATAGAAACTAATGACAAACACTGTGAATTGCCTTAGATTTGGGGTAAAAGGTTTCCAAATTTCTGAAAAGGAGCTAAAATTAAAGGATCTTCGAAAAATTGAGGCTCGGATAACGACTGATAACATCTTTTCAAAAGCATAGTAAATATTCTGTCTGGAAAGAGCAAGGCCTTTTAATTTTTTGCACATTATGTGGCTACTTTATAGCGCTTCAATAATAATTTTTACTTACTTTATACTTCTGGGTAATATAAATTTAAATTCTATTTGTGGAATGTCTCTATATTGATGTTATATTTTTTTCGGTAGGAACTGGCACAAGATTGGCAAGAACGTTGTCCAACATAAGTCTAGCAAGTGATTCACTCAAAATAGAAAGGAAACCTCCTCCTCCGGCCAAAAAGAAACAACCCGTAGTAGTGGAGAGTATCAAATTTAAAATAACAGCTAAAATTAAAGAGGTTATGGTGAAAATTGCGACTGATGCGTAAGTATACAATTATACAATGCGGGGACAACAGGTGGGCACAAAATATATTTGAAACTTTTTTGCCTTCCTGTTTTACATCCTGATTTTAAGCTAATAATTTTGAACTTAATACAATTTAATTCGTATTCGTTGATTTTTTGCTCAAATGACTGTAAATGATATGAAATTTTGTTTGTATCAACCTTATTATATTTCCCCTTTATTTGCATCAATAGCGATTTTCTCTATGCTCCAAAAGTTTTCTTTGGAGTTATAAGCTATTTTTTTTTTGTTATTGGTGGTTATCTGATTATTAACTCGTGCATACATTCCAATCAACAGTTCTTGCTCTGCTTCTTACATAAACTTTTTATCCGTGAAATATTGCTGTTTTAATAACCTTTTCATGTTGACTTCTTGCCTCTTGATAACTGAATTTTTCACTAGTTTGCAGATTTTGTGAATACTGTTTTTTAAGTTAATAAATATTGTTTTTTTTTCATTAGTCGGTATTTTTAAATTATCCAGTAGTTATTTGCGCTTCATACCCGTTTTAAAGCTCGCTTTTGTTTTACTTGACTAAATCCTTTTATGAGCTCCTGAAAAGGAGTTATAAGCCTCGTTCTTATAAATATCACTCTCACCTTACATTCTAAAGTGCTACTGTTGCACAAGATATAATCAAAAGGTTGTGGTTACTTTTTTATTTTCTTCCTTTGTACTTAAGAACACAGCTTTTTTGCTTTTTTGCAAACTTGTTTAGAATACTGTACTTGTTTTCTTTCTCTATATAAAAAAATAGATTTTGTTACAGATTTTGTAATCAATTAAGAAAATGTAATTTCTCTGATCTTAAATAAAAACATTTTTAATTTGTAAATTCAATTAGAATTGTTTTAAAATGTTGCTTTATTTTTATAGTACAGTGTTCATTAAGTTCGATTTGAATTTAAAACCCACTAAGTTATAGGCGGTTTAGCTAGCCTCGGATAGTTCGCATTTGTCCAAGTAACAAGTTAGCATTCCTAACTCCTTCCACGAGTATTGTTCTTCCTTTATATCCAAATGTAGACTGTAGATTGCTGAATCCTTTCAGGAATAATATAACATCCCTCCCATGCCATCACATCTTCATAACTACTTCATTTCATAGTGTTTTATAGGATATGATACCCTCACATATAGCCTGGAATCTCCACCTTTCGTTTTTCTGCGAGAATTGAACTGCTGGTTATATTTGTGATGGATTAGTGTTGAGTTTAATTTGCACAGAGTCAATTTTCTATTAGCACAATTATTTATGCTTTCCTGTTTTTCACAGTTGCTTCCAGTATAATTTTCTATACTTTATAAGCTTATGTAACTGATTTCTATATTGTTTCAGATCTCTCACATCCCCTCGTTTTGGACACTTATTTTGCGTTAGAAATATTTTTTCGAGACTAAACCATGCATATTTATAGTAATTTACTTTTTGATATTTTATCGCTGCCTGGAAAACTTCCCTATTTTAACTTTGCCATGTCGTGGTTCATGTAAATGAGCTGGATTGATCACTTGTCTCAAGCTTTTTCTTTTTGTTGGCATTCGTCAGGGGTTCTAATTATTTTGATGATCTTATCCACATTTTCATTCGATTTTGTTTTATTTTTTAGTTTGGCTTTTTCATTTTTCTTAATTTACTTATTTTTACAGTTTTAACAAGACCAATTCTCATCTTTTGGCTTTCCGCGTTCAGTAGCGAATCAGTTTAGTTTTGCAGTTGTAACTCCGATATATTTGTTATGACAATTTTTACATGAAATTTCCTAAGTGTTATTGCAACACCGACACCACGTTCATCAGCCATCTTTGTTAGCAAATTTATTAACAATTTCAACAGCAAAACCAATTTTTAAATGTGTTCAGATTATTTGTTGCGTTTAGATTGACAAACAAAAATCTTTTTTGGCTTTTTCGCAACTGAATAAAAATATTTAACTTTAAATGAATTGAAGTAAATATTTAATACCTCAACATGTAGATTAGTCTGTCTACGGAATGTTTGGATACATAATATAAACAATATTATTTAAGCAAGCATATCTAGGTTACGTGTCAAATAAATTGACAAATTTTTAAATCAATTCTTTTCTATTATTTAATTTAATAGGATTAAAGTATTTGTACAACTACTATGTGTCTATAAAAACTTAAGGTAAATGATATAATTTCTTATGCTTGCTTAAATAATATTGTTTATATTATGTATCGAAACATTCCGTAGACAGACTACTCTACATCTTGAGGTATGTAATTATATTAAATATTTTCTTCAATTAATTTAAAGTTATATATATTTATTCAGTTGCGAAAAAGCCAAAAAAGATTTTTGCTTGTCAGCAAAACTAATGACTTACTTTTTAGATTGGATATTACATCGTTTGCAATAAGAGGTATGGACGCAGATGTTTCAGTAAAAACTACGTATACGCAAGTGGTTACGAAATTGTACGAGCTGGTTGTTCTAGATCTTAATCCTGCAACGAAACATAACCTGGTAAGTTGTTTTTAAATGTGTTCAGATTATTTGTTGCGTTTAGATTGACAAACAAAAATCTTTTTTGGCTTTTTCGCAACTGAAAAGTATTTAACTTTAAATTAAATATTTGCTTCAATTAATTTAAAGTTAAATATTTTTATTCAGTTGCGAAAAAGCCAAAAAAGATTTGTGGTAAGTTGTATTGAGAAATACATTTTTTGAATAAGCTATTCTTGTATTTTCATAGTTATTTTGTTTTATTTATTTTGCACATCAAGAGATTACATTTTAACTTGATTGAGGGAATATTGATTCATGCTAGTTGTTATTGACTTGACAATATTAGCCGAAGGGTGTCTTCGCAAAGGGGCAATCATGTGTTCTTATATATAGAAGCCACAAAAATTAAAGTTATTAAAAAAAACTTATCATTTTTTAATTGAATCTGAAAAGCGATAATCTATTTATAAAAAATTTAATGAATATGAAAAATTGATAAAAACATAGTAAATTTTCCTTTCTTGACCATGAGATTGTGAGCCTTTTCCATTTACGTGTGTCTGTTTTCAACATAGTGTATACAATTTTAATATTTTTTTGTTTTTTTTGTTAAACTACGTATACACGGTATATTTTGACTAATGCCGATAAAGGGGCTAAATGAGTTTTAGAAAAATCTACAGGGTGTTAATTTTTGCGGGTTTCGACTCGTTTAGTCCTTCCAAACTTTTTACTATGACGTTATTGATCATTTCTTACAACGAAATCAAATTGTTCGTTTGGTTCTGTAACTATTTGGCTATATTTTGCATTGGTTAGAAGTTATTTAACCAAATTTCCATTCATTGATAATTTGAAGGTTATAATCAACTGCATACTGCATGTGGTACAGGGGGAAAAATGGGAAAAGTATGATTTATTAACTAGTAGGCATGAATGAATATTTTGCTAAATAAATTTTAGTGAAATTTGAAATGAAAACATTTAAGAGACCGAAAACTCAAGGAACAAAATAAGGAATTTAAATTGATGGTTAAAATAGCCAGTAACGTCAAGGTAAAAAAAAACTTGGTAGGGTTTAAGTTGTAGGTTTTTGTAAAACTTATTTAGTCGCCTCATCTGTTTATAAATCGTGAACCAGATTTGACTTAAAACTCTATAGAAATAAATATATATATATATATATATATATATATATATATATATATATATATATATATAGATATACAGGGTGTCCCGAATTGCAGTATCCGAACTTTAACAGCGCATTCTGCATTCAAAATAAGCCCTAATTTTCTATATAAATATATATCGGCAAATGCTTCGTTTTCGAAATACAGGGTGTTAAAGTTTTAAGAAAAAAATTGTTTTTAATCATAACTTTTTTATTACTTGAGATATTGTTAATAAATTTGGTAAACAACCTTGGAGTAACAAAAGGCATTTTTTGATTTGAAATATTTTTTAATTTTTCATCAGTGGCGTCCGTACGGGATTTTTTTATTGAATATTCTTGAAGAAAAAATGGTACTCTACTGCTTTTTCTGAAAACAAAAATCACTCCTAAAATCCCCACTCAGTTTGGAGCAAATTTGATCCCTTGTCGTTTTTTCGTGCGGTGTAAGGACTTCGAGTAAAAAACTAAAAACCATTTTTATGCATGGCATAGTTAAAATTTCCATTATTGTTAATTTCAGTAGCAAAACCTTTAAGGTGGGATTGTAACAGCAAGTTTTTAAAATTATTTGGTTTCCGATATTTATTTCATGCATTCCGGGTGAGTTCATAATTTCTGAACAACGTATGTAGGGTTTCTAAAATAAAAGCTTGTCTGACAACTAAGGAGAGATGACGTCATCGACCCGTTGTAATGGAGATTTGCATTATGTTTGGGTTATCAGGGTGACATCGCAGAAGTTAGCAGGCAACCTATTAAAATCTAATGTCCTTGGTACTTACCATCATTCCTTCATTGTCGACTCTTTGTATGCCATGATTGCATTTTTGTGATAATTGAACAATTGCTAGGTTCGTCTTTAAAGTATGACAGATGGGTTTATAATTCTAAAATCGTCGATTCATTTTGTAAAACGGTAATTAGAATTAATTCAATTTTGAATATACTTCATTTTACAGAAACTACTCTTTATTAACTAAGTTCGTAATTAATTTTACAAAAACTAGAATTCATAACTTTTATTAACTTAGATCGTGAAAAAAATTAATGTGGGCCTTAAAATTCACAATAATTGCTCAAAATGAGTTCCTCTAACTTCGACACATTTTCAGCATCTGCTCTTAACTGTGTCAGTGGCATGGCGTATAAAATTCGTATTGGCTCGCAAAGTTTCACAGGCTTGCTCTATCCTTAGAGTCAGTTCTTCTCTTGTATGAACTGGTCTGGAATAAACTAAATTTTTCAAATAACCCCACACAAAGAAGTCGACAGGTGTGAGGTCAGGGAAACGTGGTGGCCAGGCTGTAGCTCCTAATCGTCCAATCCACCGTTCTGGATAATTATTATTTTGCCACTCACGATTTACAAGTGCAAAATGCGCGGGAGCCCCGGCCATTTGAATCCAGAATTCGTTTCTAAGATTTAGAGGAATATTTTCTAGATATTGAAATAACTGATTTTGCAGAAAATCATTAAATAACTGTCCATCTAGGCGTGGTGGTAGAATATGGGGCCCGCAAAAAATTTCATTTATTACACCACACCAAACATTAACAGAAAATTCTTGCTGAAATGCTCTAGTTCGTACAACACGTGGATTCTCATGACTCCAGATTCGTAAATTATGGAAATTTACTGAGCCGCTTCGGGTAAATGTGGCTTCATCAGTCTATAAATTTTTTTTTGAGAAGTTCTCGTCTCTCGCAAAAACTGACACGTTTTTCGGCATCACCAGGTTCTAAGTTTTGAACTGGCTGCATCTGAAATGGCTTCCTGTGATCTTTCCTCAAAACGCGATGAACCTTATTTTTAGAAACAAAAACTGCGTTACTAAATTATGAGCTGCTCTTCGTAGGCTTAATGTTTTATCGTTGTCAAACTTATTTAAAATTACGTTTCGATATTGTTCATTTCTCCTACCTTCGTTTCTCGGATTCTTTTTGAGTCCAAAATTCCTAAACATTAAATGCGTTTTAATGAAAACTTGTTTGCAAGGTAATCTTCTATTTGGAAATCTTCGTTGGTATTCCCGTACTGCTGCATTTGCATTTCCATTAGAGAAACCATAAACTAAATGAATATCAGCATACTCAAAGTTACTGAATAACACCATTTTGAAATCACTAGTTAGACTGATAATTACCTTTTTGTATACCTGACATTTATTTACTCTAAAAACTCAAATGTCACACTTTAAAGACGAAACTAGCAATTGTTCAATTGTCACAAAAAGTGCAATCATGGCATACCAAGATGTTAAAGGTTTTGCCACTGAAATAATTAACAATAATGGAAATTTTAACTACGCCATACATAAAAATAGTTTTTAGTTTTTAACTCGAAATCCTTGCATCGCACGAAAAAAAAGCGAGGGATCAAATTTGCTCCAAATTGAGTTGGGATTTTAGGAATGATTTTTGTTTTCAGAAAAAGCAGTAGCGTACCATTTTTTCTTCAAGAATATTCAATAAAAAATCCTGTACGGACGCCACTGATAAAGAATTAAAAAATATTTCAAATCAAAAAATGCCTTTTGCTACTCAAATGCTGTTTACCAAATTTAATAACAATATCTCAAGTACTAAAAAAGTTATGACTAAATAACAATTTTTTTCTTAAAACTTTAACACCTTGTATTTCGAAAACGAAGCATTTGCCGATATATGTTTATATAGAAAAATAGGGCTTATTTTGAATGCAGAATGCGCTCTTAAAGTTTGGACACTGCAATTCGAGACACCCTTTATATATATATATAAAAAACGAAAAAAGAATTTAATATTTAAACACTCTGTATTTACGTACCCCAGTTAAAAAATCCCCAACTACAGGTTATAATGAGATATCAATACAAAATATTTTTAATTTGCAACTTTTTTTATACCACTTTTGACGTAATTTAACGCTGTTCATAATTTTTGTTGTTGACCGAATCCTTTAATTCAAAAATGTACTAGATTTCGGCTCCTGTGTACTAGTGGACTTATTTATATAAAAAGTTAATAGTTCTAGTACAATTGTACTTGCACTACACCAAAATGACTTATTTGAAAATAAACAATATCACTATATGTTCCGCCCACCTAAATTAATACAGCGGTTTTTGACCAATGAATTTTGACATTTGCTAGTCCATTAAGTTTAGAAATTCAGGGATCCGTCAGATAGATTTCTATAATAAATCTTCTGGGCTTCTTTTCATCTTAATTTTAGAGAAAATATATTTTATATTATTATTCTGTACAAGGCTTTCTCATAGGTTACTTAGGTCTAGATATATACATCTTCATTTTTTTTTGGATGTTGCTTTATAATTTTAAAATCATTTGGTTGAAATTATTATTTATTTATGATGTATTTTAAAGTTAAACATAAATGATATAAAAAAAATTTTTTTCTTATGAGGCAGATCACCTCCTAATGTTTTGGTCATGAATTAATTAACACCCTGTATTGAGAGTAATAATGTTCTAATCTTATTTCAGATCTTGACCACTGAAGACGGAAATGCGTTAATAGCGCGTGTGGTACTCAATAATCTAGAGGGCGAATCCCAAGAAGCAGACATAGACGTCGATGTTAAAATGGGTGGCACCAAAATTGTGTTCGTTAACTGGTTCGTCACTAATTTGTTGGTAAGGAACATAATCTGCAATCAAGTTTGTAATTCATGAATTGTTCAATTATTCAATTTTTTGGCGCCTCGTTAACATTAATTATATTTTTAAAGTTTTCCTAAACCAATTTATGATAAAAAATTTTAATATAGAAAAAGAAAATTTACTTAAAAATTTTTAAGTTTTTATTATTTCACAAACGGCATTTTTTTGTGAAGTATTTTTAAAAATAATCAGTGGACTGGAATATTTTTAAGAAATAAATAGACCTATAAAATTTGATGGTCACATAATACTTAAACGTTACAAAAACTAGTACTTTTTTAATAAAAATAACGAAACCAGGGGGGTTTAAATTTACATAATAAGATAGGATTATTTAAAATTTTCAGATTTTTAGTGTAGGTGAATTTACTTTTCTAAAATATCATATCGTTTACATTCTGGTTTTTGCTGTCATAGATTAGAGCATTTGATTTGCATGGCGATGGGCTTGGGTTTCTTCTCCGGAGGGTTTTTATTTATCTATCAAAAACCTGTAATTTTGTACTCGGTGTAACCAGTATAGTCCGCATAGTATGGGTTTTTTATATATTCACTTGAATAGTGAAGGGGGGTCGAATGAAACATCGTTTTAAAGGTCTTTTTATTCTCAAATCGACCCTCGATTTGGAAAATATTTGATTTAGCAATTCTCAAATGATGACCAATAACAATGTTTCATGATGAAATCATTATTATACTTATGGGATATTTTTTTGATGTTACCAATATCGATATTCCATACTAAGTAAAGAACGAAAATGAAACAGTAAATATTTTATTAAAACAGTATAACAATATATAAAGAACTTATAAAACGAATATTAAAAAACTGGACAAGCAAAAAAAAGTCAAATTTTCATTTTTCTCTTGACAAATTAACATCCTGTTAGTGAATTCTTCCCATACATTATAGAGGGTTTTAGGGTTTATTCCTGCACAAACGTCGATGATGCGTTTATGCAATTCGTCCAGAGAATCCAGGAACTTGAGATTTCAGATAGTTCGATAGAAAATAATCAAGATGTGTAAGATCTGGCTAGCGAGCTCGTCACTCTGTCGGACCTCGGCGACCAATCCATCTATCCGGATATGTTGTGATATGAAAGTGGAACTCACGTGGGTTTTGAGCAACAACATCATTAACTGGAGTGATGGTATCCTGGAGCATTCGATACCCGCCCAAACATTTATTTTTTGGGAAACTGGGTATGTTCACATGGTGATTTTCGTCACTCCAATATCTACAATTTTGAGTGTTGACTTTTCCATTTATGAAAAAGCAGTCGTTACTAAAACAAATATGGCGCAGATGATTAGGATTTGCTGTAATCCTTTCTGCCATAATCTCGCAAAACTCTAGTCGTCTGTCAATGTCATCTTGGGTTAATTCGAGGACGGGACAGGATAAAATGTGTTGGATTTTAAAATGTTCTTAACCGACGAACGCGAAATATTGCATGTCTCAACTACTTGCATAGTGCATTGTCTAGGATTGATGACCATTTCAGCTACGACCTGAACTTTCAGGTTTTCGCTAATTCTGGGGCTCCGGGATCTTGGGGCATCTTTATTACTTAGAATTTTGAGAATTTCCTGCACATTGCTCGTTTCGGAAAGAGTGATAATTTCTGTTAGCCTCGCCAAAGCTGATAACTGCTTCGATTTTAAAAATCTTCTAACGAACAAGCCATTTCAATAATATTTTCGGAAACTTTTAGAACACTTGAAAGGCACGTTCACGTTATTGGTCATCATCATTTGAGAACTGTTGAATGAAATGTTTTCAAAATCGGGGGTTAATTAAGAATAAAAAGACCTTTAAAACGATGTTTCACTCGACCTCCCTTCCATAAAAAAAAAGTTTCGAAACTGCGCTCAGCTGTCTTCTTGACATTTAAAGATTTTTTTTTTTTCAAAAAATGTATAATTTGCTCATATATTATCGTTTCAAATTTCGTTGCAATATACCGAGCATCTAATTTTATATCCTAAAAGTTATATCACCATTTGTTTTTTGTTAAAAATACTCTAGTTTTCTTGATTTGATTTATACTCGTACATCATTGTGCGCCTAGTTTAATAGAATCCGACTTTAGGCATAATAATCCCTAATAAGATTTTAAATTAAACATTTTTTTAATTATTTAAAAAAAAACAATTTTATTTTTAGAATTTCCTAAATCAATTCCAAGCCGCTCAGGAGGCGATCGTCGAAGCTTCCGAGGCCGCCGCGCAAAAGGCCAAAGAAAACGCCAAAGAAATTTATCAGAAAGCCACCAAAATCGCCCTGAGTATCAGATTGAGGGCTCCAAAAATATTGGTTCCCGTGAGCAGCCAAAGTATGGACGCTCTGATGTTAGATCTCGGTGTGATACGTATCTCCAACAATTTTTTGGTTTTGGACGTCAAAAACGACGTAAGTGTTCTGTTTGTAAAGGCTTCTTATGAACACCATATGTAAAACAATTTTGGCAGAGAAATTATATGGTACATAAACGAACTGATTTGATTTGGTATACGAGTGTACCGGGTGTCACAAAGTAATGGGTTACCCTTATAACTTTTTTCATTTTGAAGATATTGAAATGTTACTTTGGAAGTTTAAATAAGATAAAATTTTGCATTTTTTTACTTTTCGTGCTTTGCCATATCTTGTTTAAATTCCGAAATCTTGCTACCAACTTGTTATTTTAAAATGGGAGGCCTTATATAATATTACGTTTTGAGATTCTGTTAAATTATAAGCATATTTTGCGTTAGATGTTGTGTATACAAATTTAACTGTTTTCGTTTCGGCTCTATCGGCCAAACGGTTAAACTTAAAACAAAAAGCTTGTAATTTCCTTCCTTAACGTTTTCCAATGTTGTTTAGTTTTCACTAATTTAGTTTTCTTTATTAAATAAATAATTGTAATTATTTTTTAAGCACATTTATAGAGTTATATACTTCTTGAAACTACAGAGTTTTTTGTTTTTAATTTACTTTTTTTTATATATAAATATTTTGGGTAATTTATAATAATAAATTTTATTAATACTATTATTATATCGTAAGTTAAGAAATCTAAATTTAAACTTCGCGGTTCGTGCATTTAAAACCAGTGCATCTCATTGGCAATGTCCGAAGAACGCAAGATTATTATGGGCTGCAGAAATATGATTGGATGTGCACGTGCGCGAAGGCTACATAGATATCATGCAAAACTTAACGACGACTTCAGGTTTGGTCGTCCGCACTAAAGCATATACGTACAAACTTAAAATTTGATTCACTGGTCGCCGCTATATATGGTTTTTCAATTAAAATTTGTTTTTAGATATCTTAGGTAAAATATAACCTCCGCTTTAAATAATTATAAAAAAAAGAATAAAAAGAAAATCAGTCCACTAAGTTAACCAAAAATAATAAGTAATAATTTTATTTCTGAGCTATCACCATTCAAATGTATTATACGATGGCCCCCTCCCGGTTTTTTAGTAAGTTGACGTGATGTAATAGATTTTGAAAGGTTAGAATAGGAGATTTGAATCGATTTGTTTGAAGTTTAACCGTTTGGCCGATAGAAGGTTCTAAAAATCCAAAATGACGACAGTCGAACTTGGACATAGAGCATGTAGCATAAAATGTGTTCAAAATTTGAGGTAAATCCTAAAAACTGAATAATATATATGCTATCTTATTTAATAATCAATGTAGCTTTTTAAGAGCTATTTTAAACTGATCACAATTTACATTGCTAAACCCTTGTAAATCAAAAAACCTACAAAACGAAATAAAAATCTGTTTTTTTTTGCCAATATCCGAGTGTTAATGAAATGAAATGAAATGAAAAATGTATTTGTAAATTATACAGTACAGTAGTATGTTTACACGTTACAGGAAACAAAGACCAAAGTTACATAATAAAATACATATTACATGACAAATATTACATAAAGAGAGGTCAAATTTAGATTCTTATTAACAATTCAAAATATCTAGTCATAGCATATTAAAATTGCTTTTGAGGTAATCTTCAGTTGTGTAGAAGGCCCCCTGCACCAAATAGTCCCTGACCTTTGCAAAGAATACCCTATCCTCCAACTGTCTGATATTAGCTGGAAGTGCATTATAATATTTAGCACAGAAATAATCAGTACCCCTTCTGGTCCATGCAAGTCTATGGAAGCCTGGGATTATGTTATCTTTACCCCTTGTTTGATAATCATGAATATCAGCATGGTATATGAAGTTCGACATATTTGCTCTGATGTACTTTAGACAGTGAAGTATATATACCGAGGGAAAGGTGAGAATGTTCAACTCTCGAAAAGAGTCCCCGCAACAGTCACGATATCCCAATCCAGCCATTACTCGAACACATCTACATTGAAGTCCAAAGATTTTATGTACATGGGATGAATGTCCCCAGTTTAGGATTGCGTAGGACATATTTGATGAGAAGTATCCATGATATGCCAGTAGCAATGTGGAATGAGAGACGTAACGTGCAAGTGACCTAATCAGATAGACTATTTTAGAGAGTTGGCCTGCTAATGATATTATATGATCCTCCCAGGTAAGTTTAGGGTCCAGGATGACACCAAGAAACTTCACATTTGGATCCGAAGGTAAGATGGTACCAGAATTCCTGAGACTAAAATTCAAATGTTGGGTTTTAGAAAAATTGAGGTTTAGCTTATTGGCTAGAAACCATTTATTAAGTCTATCCTGATTGTCTTCATGGGTATCAAGAATTGGGTCTGTTGGTTTGTAAGTCAGAATGTCTGTGGTATCATCTGCAAATAAAATCAGATTTGATGTGGGTTTAAAACTGGCCAGATCGTTAATGTAGATTAAAAAGAACAAAGGTACCAGAACGGTGCCTTGGGGCACACCATGATGTATTAATTTTTTAGACGATGTACATTTACTGTATGATACAAACTGTGTTCTGTCTGAGAGGTATGATTTAATTAAAGAGATGCTCAGTACATCAAAGTTATAATAAGCCAGTTTGCGCAAAAGAATATCATGAGAGACACAATCAAATGCTTTGGTCAGGTCATAGAAGGAAGCATAAGAGTCAGAGCCCTCCTCCATGCCATTAGTGACTAGTTCAATAAGATTATTTATAGCAAGAGTTGTTGATTTGTTGTTTCTAAAACCATACTGCCTCTGTAAGAAGAGATTGTGCCTCTCAAAGAAATTATATATTTGGTCTTTTAAAATTGATTCAAAAATTTTTGATACTATTGGTAAAAGGGAAATGGAACGATAGTTGTTATGATCGTCAGGGGAGCCCTTGTTTTTAAAAATTGTTATGACTTTGGCACCTTTTAGAGAATTTGGGAACACTCCATCACTTATGCAGTGATTTATTAATTTAGTCAAAGGATATGTTATTAGATTTTTGATATTTTTAATAAGCTTGGTATTTATGTTAAAGCAGTCATTGCTTTGACTGTTTTTTAAATTTGATATCTTGTCTCTAACCTCTGTAAATGAAACTTGATTAAAAATGAAACTTTCACCTATAAATCGATTAGTCAGGTAATAGTCAGGAGTTTCAGCAGTTGTTGGCAATTCTGCGATAACTTCCTCAGCAATGCTAGTAAAGAAGGAGTTAAAGGACTCAGCAGGCAAAGTGTTACTATGATCGGAGTGATTTTTGCTTGAATTTTGTTTGATTATTTTCCACATCATGACTTGGGGATTATGCGAATTTTTAATATATGAATCATAAGATTCTTTTTTGGCTGCTGTAATTGCTGAGCGATATCTTTTTCTATATTCACTCACCATGTTTTTTGGAACTAAGACAAGATTTATTTTATGTATGTCAGAGAGAGTATGTAGCCTGTCACGCATATCCCTTAGCCCCTCACTAAACCAGGCAACAGAAGCTGTTTTGGAGTTACCATCAACCAACTTTGATTTAACTGGGAAACAGTGCTCAGCCGCCCTCATAATCACATCCAAGAACATTTGAAACCTATCGGTGACACGAACCTCGGTATTCCTAACAAAATCCCAAGTTGTTCCCTCTAAGTTATTATGAAAGAGAAGTAGGCCTTCAGGGGAGATAGGTCGGAAGTTCACTCTGTTTTTGGGTTTGTTTTGAATATTATGTCTGAAAGTGTATATTACACCTTCATGGTCTGACAGAATATCCAGATTAAGAGGTTTGCATAGAGAGTTATGAGAAATATTGGAGAACACATTATCAATACATGCATGAATCCTTGTGTTAAATTCAACATTCCCAAATAGCCCATATGTGTGTAACACACTACAAAGATCCACTGCTCTATCATCCCCGCCCAAGAAATGAACATTAAAATCACCTGTTATGATGATATTTTGGGAGATGTCAATACTGTCAAGCATCTCTGACAGAAGTTCGAGGAATCTGCCAAAGTCACCATTTGGGGATCTATAAACAGTTATTATTTGAGTCAAGGTATGCTTTAAACGTACCCCTGTCAATTCACAGTTCAGTTCTTCTGAGGATCTGAAAGTATTTAGGACTTGATACTTAATGCCATCCCTTAGAAATATGGCAACACCACCATGAACTTTCACAGACCTGCAGTAACCAGAGGCCGCCCTAAAACCTGAAATATGTGTATTCAAAAATTCATCACTATTAAGCCAGTGCTCATTGACACAGAAACAGTCAAATTTCTGTTCTCTGAGGATCACGTGAAGCTCAGACACTTTACTGCGAATACTCTGAACATTTAAATGTAATATACAAAAATCATTCAACAAAAGCTGTGGTTTATTTACGTTACTACTTACAACATTTATAAAATTTGTCAAATTTGCCGGTTCAACCTGGGGTACATATGTCTCCGGCGCTGAATATTGATAAAATGGTTAACACAAACTCCTTGAGGCCAAAGGTTAGGTGATATAATGTCTTGCTTTAGATCATCCAGTTTAAAAGAACTCTGCATTTTGTCTCTCCTTGTCACCATCCTGTCACAGATAAACTGACTGTTTGGATGGGCATTTTTCAAGTACTCCGCGATGTCTGTTTCACGGGTCTTTGCGTCAAGACCCGATACAAAGAACCAGCTTATCTTGATGGCCGCAGTTAACGATTCGACGGTCATATTGGTACCTCTAATTGGTTGAGGTCGCTCGAACGGCTTTTTGCGTTTTTTCCCGGTAACTTGGATCCACTCTTCATTGGGATTTTGAACCACATTTAATTTTTCGTCGAAGTTGACATTTTAATTTGGAATTTGTTTATTTTGTTTTTCTTGTTCAGGATTTTGGAAGGTTAAGTCAACATTGTCAATGTCAACATCCTGGTTGTCGATATCGATCTGGCTCCCTTCCCTACGTGCGAAATTCGATTTCGGCAACGGTGGTTTGCTAGTTTCTAAGATTTCGGATTTTGTAACGTCATTTACATTCTCTGTCTGTTTAGCGCCTAACTTCAACTGATTTGTTTGCGCATGGCTACTGGAGAAAGTTCGAGCACCATTGGAAACACAATCGGAAATTCGGGAATCTGCTTCCTGCATTCCAGACATTCCTTGCATTTTTCCTTTTGTAAAACTTGGATTTTTCAGCTTCTCTTCTAAGAATACAATTTTTTCTTTGAGCAAAACTGCATTCTCAATAAGTACCTTGTTTTTTCCTTCCATTTCATCCACCAACTTCCTCAAAAGGGAAATTTCTTTGTCTTTTTCAGCATGCACCGGTGTCGGCGACGCCATTATTGCACTGCGATCAGGAACGTAAACACAAGTCGCATTTAACTTATTTGCAGCCTGATTTAAGCACGACTGATGGAAAACATCACAGTTTGCACATTTTACCGGCTTTTCAACGTTTTTCTTACAATGAACACACTGGTTTTTCTCGTTTTTAGTACGAGCTCGATCGTCAGCCGTTTCATTCGGCGCCATATTGTAATATTTTGTATGTTATACTGTAAAAAATGAGAGTAACGATATGCTAAATAATAATTGATCTGAACATTTTCTCTGAATACTATACTTTCTGAGACAAGTCAGTAAGAAATTATAGTTAATTTTCTCCCACTCATACTAAAAATTGTGAACGCGTTCTGGCACCAAATTTATAAAGAGTTTTCCATTTTAATCCTGTTTTTTTCTCTACATACACAAAAGAAAGTGCTCAATACAATGAATGGCAAAATCGTGAATTCATCATCAGATAAAGAAGTAAATGATTTAAAGAAAATTAGTTCGATTTTTGATAGACCTGAGGGATATTTTAAAACTTCCAAAATTGAAAACCCTCTAAGAACACACTAAACACTAATTTTCCAGTGACATTAAATATAAAGGGATATTAGAATATCTTAAGGTTTTTATTTGCAGTTGATTATGACATTTTTAAGAATTCTGAGAACTAAAATGTAAAATAAAAATAATTGCCTATATTGTCTAATCTTTTTTTCTAAATTGCTTGCACATTCTGGGGTGCCTTTAATAATACTTTTTCGCTTTTTCATCGCAATTCTAGTTAGTTAAGATAGTTAGGTATTTATGGCAGTGGTCTAAGTTTGGCCATATTTCTAAAAAATATTTTTTAAATTAAGGGAGAACTGCACGTAAAAGGTGAAAAAGTAGCGACAAGGTCTAGTCGAGTTGAAAGTAAGATGAAAAGGTACCTACGCATTAAAAAAAACTTCCTGCACGTCCGACCTCAAAAAAATGTGTTTTGTATAGGTAATTTAAATTACATTTCGGTTAAAAATGGGCTCAAAAGGGTTCATGCGCTGCAGAAATACAAAGACATGAGTACGATTTACCATTTCAAATTTTGCAGTTACGTAGACAAAGGATCAATCTAAGGCGGTAAAGAGCCATTTTGTGGAAAAAAATTAATATGCGAAGGCATGTGCGTCAAAAAGTGGTCAAAAAATGGTCGAAAATGATCAAATCTACTTTTATTTTATAACTCTAGATTTGATTTTTTCATAGCGTCCAACTATACATATTTCCCTATTAAAATCACATTGAAGCTAATACATATCTCTTATAGTTTTAACATAATATTGCAGCGGCGGAAGGCTTGCAAATGATCCATATTACTGCGTGCAGTTCCCCTTAAGTTTATCCTTTTTTTTTTAACTGATTTTCGAAGAGGAGGTTATCAATTTGGCTCTGTTTTTTTATGCCTCTGTACATCGATTACTTCGCGTTGGTTTGACCAGTTTGGATCAAATTTTCAGGGAATATTCAGGGTAATATCGGAATAGTCCCAGAAACGCCTCGACGAGAAAATATTGGGGGACAGTAAGTAAAAAAAACCCAACGTATAACTAAAAAAAAATAGTAACTAGCTAGTATCACCCACAACTAAAAAAAAGGTTATTTGCCAGCTCAACCAAAACTTATTCGTATGTTGTGTCCCCAATTTACGGAAGTTAATTTCCCAATCCGAACACCTTGATGGGGTTGCTCCCCCTAAACACCCCCTATACTTGCGTCCCCGAGTTGTCCCATAGCAAGCAAATATAAAAAATGGCGAAATGCCGTCATTTTCAATTATTTAGTTGAACATGGTAGCCAAAATATATTGCGTTCACCATATCATCGGGAAAAATATACATGTTAATATCGTGTTTCTCGTGTTTCATATGGTTTTCGGGGTTTTTAATGGCTGGAGGTTCAATTTTACTCATCTTTTTTAATTTTGGACACAGCGAGCTTTAACCGTGCTGCGCCCTTTCGTAATATTAAAATTTTAATAGTTTACACAACAAATTAACAAAACATGTTTTACATTCTTTTATTTTGTATTATGTTAGTAGTTTTCTTGTATGATTTTGATTGGGGATCCCTCGTATATTTTGCTATAAATAAATGTTGTGACAGCATCTTACATAAGTAATTAATAAAAATCAATTCAGGAAGGATATTCAGCTGTGGTGGACGACATGAAAGTTGTTCTGACCGATCTGAAACAATCTAAAGTGAAAATAAACCCTAAAGAAGAAATTCTTGAAGAGTGGGACATGCTCGAGCCGATCAATTTCGAAATAAAGATCAAGAGGAATCTCACTGCCGGTTGGTACAAGGCTATACCGGACGTAGAAATAAGCGGAAAAATCAAGTCGATCGATTTACATATCTCCCAAGCGGACTACTGCATGATAATGTCCGTTTTGAGTGAAAATTTGCAAGAAGGAAAGGTAAATACATTTTTTGTGACAAATTTCCAAAGAAAATACATATACATATATACAAATACACGTTATTGGAAAAACATCCTTATTTAGTGACATCATCAATTCAAATATCACTGAGTAAGGATTTTTGACAATAAATTATGTATTCTCTTTGTAGTAAATGTAATAGTTTTAAATCCTATTGTTAATTTTAGAGTCTGTTTTTTCTCATTAAGACAATCTACTAACATAGGTCGATATTTTATTTTAACTGTAGTTATATCCTAAATTTTTGAATTTTAGAAAACATATTTACATTTTTTACTTATAGTAACTGACACACTTCTGTTCTATTGTAGCCCTGTAGATAAATACAAACAAAGATCGAAACGTGGGCGCGATGAAAAAATAAGGCATTTTAGTATTTTTATGGAACTTATCAATTTTATTAAATTAGTCTTTGGTAACATAGAGGAGACCTGGACTAGTTGTCACAAAATAAACATTTATTTTATTTTTTATTTAGCCAGATGTAAAACCATTAGCAATTGAAGAACCTAAGCAGCCAAATTATCAACAAGAACTTTCTAGGACATCGATTGTTTCGACAGCCTTAGTAGAACCTGCCAAAGAGTCAAAACCCGTTTCTGAAGATACACAGCAAGTTTCGATCTTCTTAAAATTCACATTTACTATGGAACAGCTAATTCTGAATTTATATAGCGGTGGGTTTAAAATGGTAAGTATTTTAGAGTTCCAGGGAGATAGGTATACACCCGGTTTTTTTACGGAAGAACATTTAAAAATCCTTTTATAAAAAGGTTTTTTTAGTTTATGTCTTCTCTCTGGCAAATTATTGTATATTTTTAATTCATCGTGCATAACTGATTTTTTCCACAGTTACTTTTTACTGCATTTGTCTGTAATTGTAAGCAATGTCTTGTACCGTGATTATGTAAAGTGTTAGATTTTTTAAATATATTATTCGATTTTTTTTCGGTTATTTATAATGAGTGTATTAAAATACAAATTTTTAAATTATTTTATTTAATTTTAAGAATCCCTTAGGTATATATATGAACCTTGTCTGATATTTGTGTATTTATTTCAGGTCAAATTAAAATTTTATTTGAAATATTTTTGGTTTCGTTAAATGTTTATGGAAAGTAACAAGACTGAAGTGGCATTTTTTAAATAGTTATTATTTGGAAATTGTCTTCGTTGTAAAATGATTTGGGTTTGGGAAAATACATGAAGACTTGAGTTGAATGGTCGGTTTATCCGCCTAAGTAAAATCCAGGTAGACTTTGTAAAACAAATAATATTTGACGTTCCTAAGAAGCCGATTTTGATGGTTTAACTAATTTTCGTACATTGGTGTTGTTTTTAACAACTAAAAATGGCTGTTTCTTAGGAAATAAGAAAAGTGATGATTCACTTGCATTTGAAAGGCCACAATGCCTCCGAAATCGCTGACAGTGTTACTAAATCCAGATATATAGTTCGAAACATTATTAAACTACAAACTCACTGGGTCTGTGGCTCAAGTCATCATCCTCATTATTCTAATACCAACTTAAGAGCTTGTCACAGAGCTACCAAAACACTGGCATTTAAAACTTACACAGTAAACTTAAATTATTTTTGTTTTTGTTCGTTTTTTATTCAATATTTTATAGGCAAAAGAGAAGCCCTTACAAATATTCAGAAAGAAAATAAACTAGCTTGGACAAAACAAATTATGGTCTCCGAACCAACGGAACTCCATTATTTAGAGTGATGAAGCCAGATTTGAAGTTGGTTCTAGTAGGAGTCTTGTTATAAGAATTAAAGAAGAAGTTTCCGGCTTCTGTTATGATTGGGGATCCATGTCAGCTAGTGGAGTGGGAAACTTACATTTTGTGGAAGGTATTATGAATGCTGATAAGTACATCACTGTTCTTCAAAATAATTTAACACCCTAAATTTAGCAGATACGTTTAAATAATATCAAATGTATCTTCCTACAAGATGGTGCCGCTTATTATACGGCTGAAAAAGTAAAAGATTGGATATTAGAAAACAATATTTCACTTTTAAAACGGACGTCCCGTAGCGCAGATCTTGGTGGCAAATAATGAAGAAAAAACTTACAGACTGCTCACTAATGTAAAAATTGTTAGTTATGCGGACGATACTGTTCTTTTATGCAATGGAAAATGTTGGAATGATATATTTCATATAGCTGAGTCGGCAATATCTCGTGTAAAAACATGGATGGACTCTAATGTTTTAACATTAAATGTGAAAAAAATCTAATTTCATGTGTTTCTCAATGAATAGTAAAGGACTACCAAATACATCTGTTATTAATGTTTTTTCTAGTAAATTCGAAATTCAAACTAAATTCAAATTCAAAACTATTTTATTAGTCAGTTAAAAGCAATAAAAAACATGTAAATTATAATTTAAAATAAGATTAGTTCTGACGAATAAGGACAACACCGCGATTATAAAACCGATCCACCGACATAAGGATATCTGTTGGAGTAGCCTTGCCCTAGAAAGATATATTACCTAATTTTAATATTAATAATGTAACTAAATGCGAGCATAAATACATATTTATATATAATTTAACCTTAGAATTTCCACGAAAGGCGAAGTTCACGAACAGGCAAAGCGGCGATACACAAATACGAGCGGTGCAGAACGGGCGCAAAACAAGGAACAACAAAAAATGATAAAAAAAATGAGATTTTAATTGAAATGTCGGCACACCAGCGGATTAAATAAAAAAATTATTTATATATAGATTTATTTAACTGACTGTATGAGTTTTGTTTAAAAGCAGATCGAGATAGAAAAGAAAAAAAAATAACCAGCTCATTTAAAAGTAAATTCTTAATGTATTCATTAAATTTAAAAATTGAAAAATCTCTAATGTGATTAGGAAGATTATTCCATAATTGGATTGCTACAAAACTAAACGATTTTTGAAAATTTGCTGTTTTGTAGGGTGGTATAGTAAAATTATTTACATTTCTAGTAAGATAATAGTGATTATGTATATTAAATAGGGCTCTTAAATATAGGGGCTGACCAATTTTCAAGACTATAAATTAGAGACAGTAAATGACATTTACGTCGGTTTAGCATTGATAAAATTGAATTATTGTGAAGATATGGAGTAATGTGATTTCTAAAAGGAATATTAAAGGAAAAACGCATACAAGCATTCTAAAGTTTTTGGATAGATCTGATAACATTTCCATTTATTGAACTGTGATATACAACGTCACCATAATGTAGAAGCTATAACACATTCATATTACATAAATAATATTTAGCCTTTTGGGGTAAATACTTTTTAAAATTTGTTAATCTTTTTAAGCGCATATATGCAACGTTAAGTTTATTTTTTATATGCGATTGAAAAGTAAGACCAATATCAAAATTAACTCCCAGGTTCTTGGCTTCAGCAACCACTGGTAAATACGTGTTATTTATTTGTACTTTAAAGTTAGACGTCGCATGTGTTATAATAGACTTATTGCTCCCAAAAAATAGTATAGCAGATTTGGATGCATTTAATTTTAAGTTATGGTCCTGGGCAAATTCATTTAATTTTCGTAAATCATTGTTAAAATTTATTAGAGATGTTTGCAGTTTATCGAGAGAAAATGACATATACAGAGAATCATCAGCATATTGCTGCAGGTTAGTATGTATATAATGTAAAATACTGAAATGTGTGATTATTCGGAGGTCATAAAGGCTGTAGAAAATGTTAAATATCTAGGATTATAATTTGATAATTTTCTAAAATGGAATGTCCATGCTGATTAAAAAATAAACTTAGGCAACTTGTATATACATTTTTTGAATTTAGAAACGTATTAGATAAGGATACAATTCTTAAAGCATATAGGGCACTGGCTGAGGCTTGTTTGAATTATGGTATAATATGTTGGAGTTCTGCTAGGGGGAACATTTTAAATAAAATAGCAAGTGCTCAAAAATACATTTTAAAAACTATGTTGTTTAAGGAAACTGTTGTATTTTTAGCATATCCCAAGTATATATTAAAAATATCCTCAGATTATCACTACGTAAAAAATATTTTAATAAACAAACATATTTATTGAATCCTTGGACAGTATAAAATACAAGTATGGATCGAGTCACATATGGTTCCACTGCTTCTAAGCAATGGGATAGAAAATTTTTAAATTAGATATAAATTTTATACATTGACAAAGAGTACATAGAAGAAGTATTAAAAGATACAAAGTGTAACATATATGCCTAAGATTATAAATATTCATGAACACTATAAAATCATTGAGATATTAGATATTCTTTGACAGATCTTTTAAACACATTTTCGTTAAGAACAAATCTATAATTATCTGGTAATTTATTGTATATTTTGGCTCCAATATAGTAGATATTATTTTCAGCCACACTAAGAGAGTGAATAGGATACACAAGATCCAAACGGCCACGTGTTTCATAATTATGAAAGTAAGTGTTCTGACAGAATTTTTGAAATTTTTTCTTAACAAATAGAAGGACCTCATAAATGTACGAGGGAAGCGTTAGTACCCTGTATCGCCTAAGTAGTGGTCTACATGTGGCCAAACTACACACTCCAGAAATTGTCCGAATCACTAGTTTTTGAATTTTGAATGCTCGAATTAAGTGGGATGAATTACCCCAAAAAATTAGACCATATTTTAAGCGGCTGTAAAATTGTGCATAGTAATACGAAAAAATAACTTTCGTGGTTGAAATCTATTTTAATCTATAGGCAGCATGGGGTGAAGGTGCCAGTTTTTTACAGAGCTCATCAACATGTGCGTCCCAGCAAAGCCCGTTATCCAGGTGAACGCCTGAAAAGTTTACACACGAGACTTGTACTGACTTACCATTAATTTTTATTAGATATGACTCATTGAGAACGCGAGTTCGAGGTGTAAAGCTCACAAAATTGGTTTTATCCACATTTAAATACAATTTGTTTGCATTAAACCATTCATAAAATATATGAAGCATTTCTTGAGTTTTCCGAATAGCTTCCTGCAAAGTATTACTGGCCACGACATAACTGCTGTCATCAGCAAAGAGAATGAGATTCTTGTTGTTACAGGCATTTGGAATATCATTAATAAATATTAAAAATAAAAGGGGACCTAGGACAGATCCTTGAGGTACCCCACAAGTAATGTCTAATTCAGAATATTTGGTTTTATCAATTTCAACAACTTGATGTCGACCATTCATATATGACTCTCACACCCTACCCCCTCAAACCACACTCAAAAAGTTTTTTCAAGATAAGACCATGGTCGACCAGGTCAAATGCCTTACTGAGGTCCATAAAGAGGCCAATACATTTCTTTTTATTATTTAAGTCGTACACGTTATTTAAAAATTTAGAAATCGAGGAATGTAGTTTTTATTATTATTTATACTACTATTTATAAGTGTCCATGCCGCCTTTGACTTATTATCGGATGCAAAAAAATATTTATTATTATATAATTGCTTTGCTTTTTTTAATTACTTTGTTGTAAGTTTTTTTATAGATTTTGTAAGTTTATGTCGTATTATGACTTAGTTTCAATTTTTCTATGGATTAACCTTTTTAACGTTTTAGAAGATATCTTTCTACCCAATGTTACCCAAGACTTAGATACATGTTGTTTGCTTTTGTCTACTTTTTTTTAAGGGAAACGCTATGTCAAAATAGTATTGAATGCATTTGGTGAATGAATCGAATCCCTGGTTTATGTCCGCTCCTTGTAGAACATACTGCCAGTCCTCCCTACCCGAGTATGTTTTAAAAGTTTCTATGTTTTTTCATTGTAAAATCTTTTGTAATTAATTTTTTGAATTGGCTTAGGTTTGATAGGAAAATTCATAACTTGTGCAGAATGGTCTGACAAAGCAATTGTTCCACACTGAACATGTAACATCGTAATTTGTACATACGTAGTCAATTGACGTTGATGAGTTGACCGTTATGCGAGTGGGCTCGCGTACAATATTACATAACCCGTAAGAATCCAATATGTCTTTTAAATCGCGTACACTGCTCGACGGTTCAAGAAAGTCAATATTCCAGTCGCCGCATAGTATTATTCTATCATTTAGTGACCGACACAAATCACGAAGAAAATCATTCAGTTTTTCAAAGAAGATATTTAGATCAGTATTGGGTGCCCTGTTTACAATTTGATAGTTATTATTATCAACATCATATGCATACTTTTGAGTTTTGTTTAAGTTTTTTTACAGGTAGATTAAGTTCTGTATTGAACAGAATCATAACTCTTCCCCGCCGTGTACCATCTCTACAGTAAAAGCTGCCCAGTTCATACTTAGGTATTTTATATAAAGAAATATCTGTTTTTGTTAAACAGTGTTCTGATAAACAAGCTATTTTAATATCTTTAGATGTTAAGACTAATTCAATATTATCAATTTTATTTCTAAAACTGAACATTTTGGGACAAAAAATCGAGATTGGATGAAATAATATTTTTTTTACTAATTGCTATTCATTTATAATGTAGTTAATTTTTTTACTTTTAACTAATTTTTTTCTCATATAGACATATAAACCATAACATTATGACTCGGGCTAATACCAATCATCACTTGGTTGTTTCCGGTGGCCAGTACGATGCTACTCAGAGAAGTATCTCATTTGTAGCACTAAAAATTTTAAATATATTGCCTGCACAATTCAAGAATAAACCTCAGCATATTAGACGCTTGATTGGATTTTTACTCTGATGAATAAAGTTGAATTCATATTTTTGGGATGATCTTTCTGTATTTCACATATCTTGAAATATTCTCGATTTGCAATTACGATTAACGTTAAGATATCTAGTGTACATAAATAAAATTATGATATAATGCTTAATGAAAATAAATGAAATAAATAAATAAATTGTATATTTCAAAAAAAAAATCCCGCATGAAGCGTTACAGAATCTTGAACCCGTTTCCAAGAAATTTACAACAGTTTTACATCATATGACTGTCAAAAATTAGTTCATACTATATCAAGACGTATCGAAGCAGTAATGAGTCCAAAAGACGATGTAACGCAGTTTTTTGAATTTGTAAGATATTTTTTCTCTGTTACAAAAAATGTATATTAGGCTCAAATTGAATAAACATATTATATGTTATCAAAAACATATTATAGTTTTTAACACGTTTCTCGTAATTTTTAGCAGATTTCTTTAAAAACTATAGTTTTGATAGTTGGGCCAACTTCACTGAGACAGGGCTGGTAGGTTAATAGAAGGTTCCAAATATGGTAATAATTAAAAAATAATAAGACCAAATCTTCACAAAAATGTATTTATTGAGGCTTGACGCGTTTCGGTTAAACAACCATTTTCAAGAGCATGTAAATATCTATCTATCAGTCAGTCAGGAATAAAATAATATAAAATAAATCACTTACATCACGTTAACACAGGATAAACATTACATCAACACATAAAAGACCAACGTTTAAAACGCCTACATACATTAAAAACTAATTATAATCTATCGAAAGATGAATTGTAAATGTGTCCTGGCTGTGAAGGTCAAACCTATTCACAAGTCGAATATATAAAAACAAGCATATAAAAATAACATTCTTTTGGTTTAAGATAAGAATATAATATAGGGATTGCTTACTATTTATTATTTAAATAATTTTATTATATGGGCCGCCTCAACAAATTGTCTACCGATGGGTTCATTTAGTGTAGTATAATTTTGGTTAATATCATGGAATATCATGTAACATCTTAAAATTATTGTCAATGTCGAAAGAATGTTTTGTTTGTTTGAGGTGAACGCCAAATGCTGATTTATTATCATTTGGAGATTTTTGAGCGTTGAGATGTTCTTGGATTCTCAGACTCCTACCTGTTTTACCAATGTAAGAAGAACTACAATTGCTACAATCAAGTTGATAAACCCCACTTTTCTTAAGATTGTCTATTTTATCTTTGATATGTGACAAAATTCTACCCAAATTCCATACAGAACTATAAACTATTCGTACATTTTGTAAAACATTTTTAAATATATTTCCAATTCTAACTGATACTGGAGCAATGTAACTAATTTTCAGAAATTTTGGTGGTTGCCAATGCGGAACTGGGTTATCCATTTGACTGTTACGTAACTCCCTATGGACTTGCAAAAACTTTTTATTAATTAGTTTGTCAATTAGCCAATTGGAATAGCCATTGTTTAATGCTATTTGGTATATAATATTTCGTTCGTTTATGAAATCAACAGGTAAAAGAGGTACATAAAAAAGCCTATGGAGTAAGGAATGAAAAGCTGCCAGTTTATATGAAAATTGATGATTAGAGTCGACAGAGATGGTTTGTGTAGGTTTTCTGTAAATAGAGTAGAAAAGTGTGTTAATTTTCTTAGTAATAGAGAGATCTAAAAAATTTAAAGTGTTATTACTTTCAACTTCCATAGTAAAACGTATATTAGAATGTAGCGTATTTAAAAAATTGAGAAAGGAATCAAGTTCCACTCTGGAACCTGTCCAAATGACAAAAGTGTCGTCAACGTACCTGCGCCAGAAGAAAACATTTTTAAGAAGAGGTTCTATTGACTTAAACAAAATATTATTTTCGAAATTTGACATGAATATTTCGGCTAATAATGGTGATAAGCTGGAACCCATCGGCAAACCATCCAGCATTCTATAGAGTTTGTTATTAAATCTGAAAAAATCACATCTCAAATATTTATTTAAAAGTGTCAAAATATTTTCTCTGTCTGTCAAACTTAATTCTATCTAGTCATCTAACATGGATTTTACAATGTCTGAAACATTATTTCTGGGTATGCTGGGAAATAAATTAACAATGTCAAAAGATACTAAAAGAAAACTACTTCGTAAATTTATTTTATTTATTTCTTTGACCAGCTCTAAAGTGTTTTTTATGCTAAATTTATTGTTAAAACTTAAAATTTGCCTTAGAAAAGTATTAAGCCATTTCGCTAAATTATAAGCTGGAGCATCTATAAAACTCACTACAGGTCTTATTGGTGAGTTTTGTTTCTGTATTTTATATATTCCATATAAGCGAGGCATCTTTGGATTCATTGTGTATTACATGTTAGAGAAGTAAAGAAGTTTTCCAGCCTATTAAATGCATGTTTTAAATCTCTGATATAAACGTTAAGTGGATCACGTGTAAGTTCAACGAAACAGTTATTATTATTAATAAAATTGGGCTTTTTGAATATAGTCGTCTCTTTTACAAATAACCAAACAGTTACCCTTATCAGATATACTTAAAACAAGGTTATTGTCTTTTATTTTATGATGAATGGATTTTAGAAGCTTTTGTTGTTTTAAAATATTATTTCTAGAGATTTTGGAGTGTGTTTCAGGCGTCTTAAAATTTGTCTACAATTACCCCGAATTAAGTCTAGGAATTGACTTTCTGATGCGGATAAGCCAACCTCAATATCTGCTAAGAGGGATGTTATATTAATCTCATTAATATCACACAAAGGACTTGCTGAGGCGGCCCATATAATAAAATTATTTAAATAATAAATAGTAAGCAATTCCTATATTATATTCTTATCTTAAACCAAAATAATGTTATTTTTATATGCTTGTTTTTATATACTCGACTTGTGAATAGGTTTGACTTTCACAGCCAGGACACATTTACAGTTCATTTTTCGATAGATTATAATTAGTTTTTAATATATGCAGGTGTTTTAAACGTTGGTCTTTTATGCGTTGATGTAATGTTTATCCTGTGTTAACGTGATGTAAGTGATTTATTTTATATTATTTTATTCCTGACTGACTGAATTTTGACATTTTTTAGATATTTACATACTCTCGAAAATGGTTGTTTAACCGAAACGCGTCGAGCCTAAATAAATACATTTTTGTGAAGATTTGGTCTTATTATTTTTTAATCATTCATGTTCCGACTTCACCCTGGAGATGAACTCAACAATCCAAATATGGTAGTTTATAAATACATTTTAGAGTTTTATTTTTTAATTTTTTTAAAGGTTTAATTTATGACGAACAAGCAGAACCCCAAATTGACATAAGATATTGGAATTTAGACTATATTAAAGAATAATATATTATTTTTAAGAATTTTTAATGGTGTGAAATATCTTGCTTTGTATAATACTTCTATTAATAGGGTTATGTTTTGAAAATAATTAAACTTTGCTATATGAACTGTATTTAGATTTGTCAGGATATTCCAAAGATTCGAAAAAGAAACAGTGTTAAATGTTGAATCGATTTAAAAATTTGTTTATGATTATAAAAAATGTCTTTAGAAATTAAAAAAAAAATCAGTTAAAATCACAGGGTCCAGCTGATTCGTATTGTATATTCCGTGAGATAACTTTCTATAATAATTACAGAATGTCAAGTCTACACCCAGCAAAAAAGCCGACAACCATTTAGGAAGATTCTCGTTGGAAGGGTTGTCAGTCAAGGGGCGCATTTTATCAGACCAGTCTATAGTGGCATCAGTACTTCTAGTTGACTGTCTACTAGATGACATGAGGAAAGGAAGGGAAGACAAATTAAACAGACTTATTGAAAGGTAAGGAAAATACCAATATACATACACTACGGCCATTGTTTATGGAATATATAAAAATGTAAGAGAGTTTCAATTAGAAATAATTTTCTTAATTGTAAACAGGTTTGCTCAATTTTTTTTTGCCTTATAGCCAAGTTGTTCTTGAATTAAGAACATCCTAACGAAGGTCTGTCACTTTTAGAGTTTCCGGGACACGTAATTTTGTATGTAATAGTAATGCGGATTTCAAAACATAGAAATCTAACTTTCCACCCGGGTATGGTTAATGGGTAAAAAAATGTTTCAATTTTCAATTGAGAAGGAGTACAAATGATTTCTTCTGAGTTGGTCATTGTCTTCGAAAACACTTTTTTTGATTGACAATTGGCTTGCTTAGTACCATAGTAACCATTGTCAAAATGTCAATTTGATTTTTTATTTGTTGATGATGGTGGCGAAGCTTGTAGTGATACTCTGAATCTTACTCTGTTAATTTCTCACGTAGTTATATATATATATATATATATATATATATATATATATATATATATATATATATATATATATATTGTCAAAAAAAACCTCATTTAAAAGGTATGGTGGTAAATAAAATAGTATACCAACCTCGGTGAAAAGGTTTCATTTCTGCCACGAGAAATAGTTAACCTCTCTCGGCGCGTACCCGGTAAACCATCCTTTTCTCTCGACAGGAATGAAACATTTTTCACTTGACACCTAGGTAGGTATGTAGTATACTATTTAATTACAATAAATCGCAAACGGATGATTACCACCATATCTGGAACTGGGCTGGAAACAATACAAAGTCAAAGTCAAAATATGCTTTATTGTCCAAAGAAAAAAAAATTCTCAATGACAAAGCTCTTAAATGGAAACAATTAAAATAAGCAAATTAAAATTATTAAAAGAAAACATTAATGTCATAAAACGTCACAGAATATAAAAAAAATCTTGAAAACAAAACAGCACACCGAAAAATGATCTTATCGTCATAGTAAATAACAGAATTTACACAATACACAAGACTAAAATATAATAAATGACCACATATACACCCCGCCTAAAAGAAGTTCGATTAAAAATAAAAATAAAAATCTGCATTATATTTACACATCCTAAAATATATATAAACACAATACCCATATAGACACTCTTAATTAAAATTTTTTGCTAGAAATTAGGTCTAAATAATCTGTTACTTCTAATTCTTCGAATGCTGACTGGGAGGTCATTAAACATTTTTTTTTAATTATAAAAAACGGAGTTTTTAGTTAGGGCTGTCGAAGGTATAGGTAGACTAATAGAGAGAGAAAAGAACTGCGGATGCCCATCAAAGACAAAGTATGAATTCTTTCTAAATGCTTTCGGTGCATCAGAATTTTGTTTGACTTAAAAATGGGTCTACATGAATCACGTGGCTTTAGGCTGTATAGGTACCTTATTGCACGTTTCTACATACTACATTAATTTAGAGGTGTTACAGGTATTCTGTAACAGGTATGAGCTAGGAACAGCTTCTAGTAGGTATTGGATATGGAATACATCGGGTACCGTTCCTACCTAGTATTTTTACCAGCTTGCTGAGACGCGACGTAGACATAACTTATTCAATGTTTCTAACTACGATGCAAATTACCATTAACTAAACCAATAAGCGCTTCGGCTTTTCTTAAAAAACGAGAGCGTGTAACAAAGCCCTCCCCTAATTCTTTATTTAGGGGTCAATCAACTGGCTTCTGTCTGTCTTTCCTGAAGTGCATAAAAATTACAAGGATACTCGGTCCGACTGAAACGCTGTCACAGGTATTTTATTTCATTCTGGTTCCTAAGTCCTAAACCAGTATTTTTATATGTCTAATATTTTTACTATCAACGCAAAGATATCATATTCGGAAATAAGAAAACCGTGATTATGTTAGTATTTAAGTAGTTCGCAAATGACGCGGAAGCCTAATTTTATTTTAGGCTCGTCTGAAATTTGATAGGAAATAGCTGAATCTTAAAACGTTTACATAACATTAAAATTTTTCCAACGCTATATAAATAATATATTCATGCAGTTTTTTTTTTAAAAAGGAAAGTACCTAGGCCTTTTTATATTTATTAAAAAAAAATATATTAACGGAACAAACAGCGTCCTATTAAACAAAATAAATATACTTAATAAACAATAAAGAAATAACAAAAGACTTATATATTCTATTATAAATAAATACTATATATAACTCGGTATGCTAGTTTTAGTTACGTGTCCTTTCTACTCACTATTCCTAAATATTCCGATGCCGGAAATCAGGTTTATAAGCCTAAAATGAAATTTGCAAAAATGTGAGCTAATTAATTCCCTTATTTCTCTCAGGTACGTATCGTTTTCTTACACATGAATTAGCAACACAGTAGGTTAATTCTAAAACGCATTGTAGTGTAATGTATACGGGATACCGGTCTGAAAAGTAAAGCATTGATCTAGGGTATTCCCCGACGGCTTATTACCAAAATCGGGGGGGCGACAAGCCACTTTAGCGGCGACTAGGGATGCACGTTTTTAGATGTTTATGAAAGAAACGTCGATATATCAACTGAAAATATCCATCATTTTATATCGATGTTTTAGAAGTTCTGTTTAGTACACCGCACCGATGCTTTTTTAACGATATCATTAGGATCATTTGGATTTAAATCAACAATAAAAAGCAGAGCGAATATTTTCAGTGGCATAGAAAAAAATTGTAATTTCTCTCTTTTAGTTTTTAAAGCAAAGTCTGCGACCAATACATTGCTAACATATTCATTTTTAGCATTGGAAAAATTATGTCGCAATAGATCATATCTCTTATTTTGATGGCAAAATTGGGGCTGCTGACGTTTTTTATATTTTTTCAGTATTGTCTGTAATTGAGAATTAAAATAATTTTGATGAAAATGGGTAACTGGCGTCAATTTATTACATTGTAAACAAAGAAGACTAAGATGAAAGAATTTATATTAGTAAAGCCTTATTTGCAAAATAATTTTAGTTTTTGAAGTTATAATAGTTATTTTTGTATCAAGTGTGCAAAATGAGGGTTTTTTATGGCAATGAGAGTGTTAATTTTTTGCCAGCCATTTTCGACAAGTTGCAGCGCTTTCTGTACAGAAAATGCCAATTTTAAATCACTTTAGCCATGCTGGTAACACTGTTCTACATCTAACGTTTATACAGTTAATGTTAATATATTGATATTCATTCACCACTTCCCTATATCAATTATTTTAAATTCGTTAAGAGGGGGCGTCTTCGGTTCAATGCCAAAAAACAGCCCCACGGGAACAAAAATTACGTGCTGGGTATGTCTTGATTACCATACCCCACGCATCCCGAGAGACACGTGTGCCACCAAGAGGCAAGCACCCTTTTTGTAGAATCTAGTTTGCAATAGAAAGTCACTAAGTCATTAATCTAGTCACCAGTGCGTTATTGATGGTCGCGCCATCTATGAACAACTAGATAAAGTTTAGTTTTATTCCTCTATTAGATTAATTAAATATAGAAATAAACATTAAATTAATATACTTTTGGAAATTAGCCTTCATGATTTACACGTTTAAGTACCATTATAAACAAAATGACCAATGCTTAAATACTCCTTAGAAAATTCTATTTAGATTTAGGAGACAGTCACCATTTTGTACAGAAAGTAATTTTCTTTGATACAGTTATTCGGCAATCAACAATCACTAATTAAACGGTACCTTTTTATTTGTTTTTATTGTTTAAATAAGAATATTCTTATATTTTTATAAACAAAAAATATCGAAAATCGAATTATTGAGTTAAGTCTTTCCTATATATTATTCGGAATACATTTCAAAACGCGGACCTAAAATAGTATTTCAAAAGAAAAAAATTATGGAGCATTTTTTTTTCAACGAACCAACAGTAACGGCGTCAAACTACACGGTATGCTAGACCTTTTTTTCCCACAACCTTGTCAAGATGGCCATTTAAATGAAACATATTTCTGTCAGGATTATGCCCCATCATATTATTATATTATAACAAGGGAATCACTAGTTGTTGCATTTGAAGAAAAGTGGATAGGGGCCCCCACTCAATGGGACCACACTTAATCCCCAAATGACAGTTCGGGATTTTTTCGTGTGGGGATACGTCAAGGATAGGTGTTACAATCCTGTTCCAGAAAATATCCAGGATCTTAGAAGAAATATCCGAAAGATCATTGAGGTGATGCTACTAGATTTCTTCAATCATTTATTGGTACGGATTCATAAATGTACTGAACAGAATGGACATCATATTCAAAATTTACTTTCATAATTATGTCGATTAATAAAAACATGATAATTTTCTACTTTACTATATTTGAGGGAATTACACGTATATTTAAGAATTTTATGGAAAATTTGTATTTTCAATACATGCATTGCATTATTGTATTTTATATAATAATTTTATTTTCATATCTACGGTCCTATTAATCTTATAAAGATCAGCTAGATCGCATTTGTTTTGTTGCAAAATCTACTTTAATTTTTTATTTTTCACTTCCGAGGCACCGGAAACGATTGCAATGTTTAAAAAAATAACGGTTTTCAAATGATTTTTCTATATTTTCGAACAACTTTGTATAGCCATATATAGGAAACTATTTTTACATCGATTCTTCTTAAACTAATTAAAGAAAAGAAAAATTGAACAATTTTGAGAAATGTGTGTATACTTTTAAAGATATATTGCAAAAAATAAAAAAAGTATGCTTTTTTTAAACTAATTAAAGAAAAGGAAAGTATTATGCAACTATGGTAAATTTTTGCATAACTTTGGAGATATACTGCAAAAAGTGAAAAATCATAAATCGCTTATTTAACGGTCTGCTCCTCTGAATTAATTCGTGCATTTTTAGTTTTCATCTAAATGAACTATGAACCCACTAACCCATAAATCTCTCTATTTCTAATTTTGTAATGTTTAGGTTTATTTTTTGTCTCTGAGGATTGTATAAATTATATTTTTCAGATCGTTGAACGACGACTCAATCTCGACCACATCGGTAGATTCCAGCAATCCGCCTCGAAGCATGATCGACGTTACTTTTCAACAAAGTGGCAACGATATGTTTGCCGACGTCCGTATATTTAGTTTTACTCTTATATTGTCGGTAGAATATTTGATGAAGATCGCTGAATTTTTCACGAATCCAGACGACAAAAAAGCATCCACCGCCCCTGCGACTCGAAAAACTGCGAAGGGTGGTTCTGAAGGTAAGATCTCTTATAGTCTTATATGTCTTGATTTTGGCGGCAATGGGTGTATGTGTTCAGTGACGCAAAAATTTCCTCAATATTTTTTATA
This sequence comes from Kuschelorhynchus macadamiae, assembly GCA_030620095.1. Classification (NCBI taxonomy): domain Eukaryota; kingdom Metazoa; phylum Arthropoda; class Insecta; order Coleoptera; family Curculionidae; genus Kuschelorhynchus; species Kuschelorhynchus macadamiae. Next base: position 455,167 of record JAUTXW010003730.1, on the reverse strand, counting down.
CTCAAAAATTAAGTAGTCGATTTAATCAAAAAAAATGCCAGATAAGATTATCCATTTGTGGCAGTGATAATAAGGATATTTATAATGTCCTAAGCATTTTTTTTTCAAAATCAATTTCAAGATAAAGGTAATAAATAGTTTTTTTAAAGTTGGCCTCTCGTCTCCAGTTTTTGCACCAGGTCTTCCCTTCTCATTCTCGGCCTTCACCTGGGTGTTCCTCGCTGCATTTTCTGGGAATTATTTCTTTCTCCATTCTTACAACATGACCAGCGCACTGTAGTTTTTGGATTTTAATGAATTCTGATAATGGCGTGCTTTTATAGCATTGATATATTTCCAAGTATATCTCGCTGTTCACTATCTGTTTTTCGGTACAACAAACAAACAAACAAAAGTATGCTTTATTGCCGCAGAAAAATTCTACAATTTTATGGACAAAGCAAAATATACCTAAAAATAAGACATATCAAAACATTAATCGAAAATAATTTCGACAGGTCAGTGCTTTTTTTTTTTTAAAAATGTAAATTATCAATTTTCCAAATCGTAAAACACACGTTAGAATATAGCATAACATTGCAAACAGTAAATGAATCATGATAACCTTATAAAAGTAAACAAACACACATGTACGAGGTGAATAATTTCGATGACATTGAAATCAAAATTGCAACTATGCGACCTTAAACTCTATGTTATTATAGTTATACAAATAATTGTGATGTTAAACAGAAGGTATATTGAACTAGTGTAGAATGTAGTATACAAAAAGAATTAAATTGTTTTTAATCCAATACCTAACAAAAATAATTAAGTTTTAAGTGAATGTTCGACAGTTCTTTTCCCTATATAATGATTTACAAAATTCTATGCTATGAGTTAGGACATGACTCACAAAAGATTTAAGTAAACAAGCGAGTTTAGTGACAATTTAAAGAGACTTACTCACTGAAAAAAAAATCATTAACGCTGTAAAATGGTCTCTCAATGAGGTATGCTTTGGTGTTTTTTCGAAATTGTGCAAGCATAGGGATAGATTTTAAATGTACTGGCAGATTGTTGTAAAGTTTTATGGCGTTGTAAATAATTGATTTTTTTATTAATTCTGTGGAAGGAATGGGAAGATAAATATCATGCCTAGAGTTTCTGGTAGGGTATACATGTTGTGGCCTTTCTGGGAGGGTGTTTATATGTTTTCTCAGCAAACATACCGTTTCCAAAATAAATAATGCAGGAAGTGTTAATATTTCATGTTTTTTGAAATAGTATTGGCAGTGAGCTCTATTATTTAGACCAAACAAATAACGAATGGCTCTCTTTTGAAGCATAAAAATACTATGAAATTGCTCGGTGGTACAGCAGCCCCAAAAGGGAAGGCCATAGCGGAGGTGGGATTCAAATAAAGAGAAATAAGTAAGTCTGGCAGAAGGAACGTCTAGTTCTTTTGAAACTGATCGAATGGCGAAGCAGGCGGTAGAAAGTTTTTTAGTTAAGGTGTCAATATGATTAGACCATTTTAGGTTGCTATTTATATTTAAACCCAGGAATTTAACCGACTCTACGTATTCAATATTGCTGTTATGTACCTGAAGTGGTTGTAAAGTTCCCTTATAAGATAACGCCACCGTTTTATCGACGTTAAAACAAAGCATATTGGAATCGGACCAAGCCTTAATTATAACCAAGTCTTTGGAGATACTAGAGTGTAAAGACGTTGTATCAAAATCACTCCATGTTATGCTTGTGTCATCAGCAAAAAGGGAGATTCTTCCATTAATTTTAAGGTTCGTGATATCATTAATGTATAACAAAAAAAGAATAGGTCCCAAGACTGAACCTTGAGGAACTCCACTTGTAATCAACTTACAATCAGAATCGGAACCATTAGCCCTTACAAGTTGTTGCCTTTTTCCAAGATAAGATTTGAACCAATTTAAAGAAGTACCACGAATTCCATAAAAATGTAGTTTGTTTATCAGAATTTCATGACTAACACAATCAAAGGCTTTCGCATAGTCACAAAAAACTGAGGCAGTTGGGTGGTTGTTATTGAGAGATGAGTAGACGCCTCTAAGCAACGTGAACATGGCGTCACTGGTGCACTTGTTGGGTAGAAATCCGAACTGCTCCGGGGATATTATCTGATGTTTCAGGAGAAATGGCATAAGACGGTTCTTCAGTAGCCTTTCGATGATTTTTGATAGCACTGGTAGTAGTGCAATTGGGCGATAATTGCAAGAGTTAGTTTTTTCGCCGCCTTTATGAAGTGGAATAATTATAGCTGTTTTAAGGCAATCAGGGAATACACCTTTTATAAAGGACTCATTTATTAATGTTGTAAGGGCCTCTATGACTGGGAGTGGCAAGTTCAGGAATATTCTAATTGATAGGCCATCAGTGCTACACGAAGATTTACTTTTGATATTATGTATTACCTTCAATAGTTCAGTGTTGCTAACGGGACTTAAGAAAAAGCTATCAGCTAAATTTTTTGAAGGAGGGAGAAACGAAAGAGGGTCCAAACTTGGCGAGATACTAGAGGTAACATTTTTGCTTACATTAATAAAATAATCATTTAGATCATTAGCCCCTGGTAAGATCTGAGTCACAGGGTTTGATTTGTTTCTGAGGTTATTGATGATGGACCAGGTTTCTTTTGAAACGTTATTAGAGTTTGTTAGACGTTTTCGGTAGTGTAATTTTTTTGCTGACTTAATAAGAGTAGTGTAGATCCTCCTATAATTAGAGATATAGTCGAGAATAAGAAAGGAGTAGGTGAATTTTTTTATATATGAGAGCGAGCGCATATTTTTAGCAGAAATTCGTATTCCTTTCGTGGTCTACGGTTTATGCCGCTTAGGTTTGATATTCTTAAGCGGGAAGGCCTTGTTAAAAGCACTTAAAGTTTTATTTAAAAAAGTTCTGAAGTTTGTGTTGACATTATCAGATTCAAAATTCCAATTGGTGTTAAAGCAAATATTATGAAATACTGAGAAATTTGCGGCCGAGAAAATTCTGCCCCGATGGCGAGATCTTGGTAAGGGCCTAATAGGTAAACTAAACCTGGAAATTACCGCCTCGTGATCGGAAAGACCTGAGTTATAGACCTGTGATTGCACCTCTGATGGAGAAAAATCAGACGCCATGTAATCGATGATAGAAGAAGAGTTTTTTGAAATTCTAGTTGGCGAGGATACATGCATTGAAAGACCGAAAGAGTCGAATATAGAAATTAGATATTTCTGGATGGCACAAACAGTAGCATAGTCAATATTAAAGTCTCCGCATAGAATTTTTTTACCTTTAATCGGTAGGCTGTCTAGCAAACTTACCAGGCTATTTAAAAATGATTGTACATCAGAGTTTGGTGATCTATAAATACAAATTACATAAAGATCAAGGTTTTGATTATATACTATAGAGAATTCAAAAGAGCTATCCGCTAACAAATGATCATATTTAGATACCGACATGAAATCTCCATTTAGGGATAGAATCAGTGTTCCCCCATGAGCTGAGTTTTTTCTGTCATATCTAGCTACTGTGGTATACCTCTCAATATAAAAGGGTTCGTTTAGATTCAGCCAGTGCTCAGTAATTGCAACAAGTTGGGGGAACTCCAATTCTTCCAGAAATAGGTACAACTCGTCAGTTTTATTTCTTAGAGAAGCAATATTAATTAGAACCATATTAAGACTAGTAACAACAGGAAGTTTTGAGGAATCTAGTTCCTCAGGACACGTCGTGTTTTCAAAAAATTTTTTTTGGGAGAATTGCTGGTAAAATAATTTTTATGGCATTCTCTGGTCCTCTGAAGATGAATCGATCTCTCCGAAGATATGTAGGATCCATAGGCTGCAAGATCCGCTTCCACTTCTGCTGCGTTAAATCCGTAAGCAGCATGAAAATCGAAATATATCTTGTGTAGGGTTCTATAATCTATAGGAATGCCTTCAGAAGCCAAAAACAGCCTGGTGCTTGTATTTGTAAACCCTTCAAAGTGAATTGGCGCAGGTTGGTCGTGCAGGAAGGCGAGATATAACTTGAAGGCCTTTAAAATGGCTGGTTCTCTTAGTCTAGACATGAGGAAACGGTTATCAGAACTTTTTTCGGTTCGCGTAAGCTTCACTGTTGGGGGAGACATTGGATCAAAAATAGGTTCTTGGTCAGTAGGAGCTTTCTTGGAAAGACTATAGCAGTTGTCGCTCAACAAGACATCTGCTTTGCAGGCAGCAATGGCCTCTTTGTCAGAAGATATTATAGTGCCCTTTTGAGAAATTGGAGAGGAGACAACCAGTGAACTGACGGAGCTCGAGTTGGTGGGCAGTTTTTTCGGTGTGGAGGGAGGTGGGAGGTTCGGTGTAGATTTTTCTGTAAGTTCGGATACAGCTGACCGTTTTATTACTACGCCATGTGGCCATAGATTGCTGTCTAAAAGCTTTTCAGCTGACTTTTTTGACTGAGTTCCAATTTTAAAATCAATATTTGAGATATGATTGATTAGGTGGTAGCATCGAATAAACTCTGTAGTCCCAAGCTTTTCCTTAACGTAGTGAACTATGTTGTTAGGCGTAAACCCTGCAGGAAGGTACTGGGCCTTGTATTCTGCGTAGGACCTTCCATTCGAAGACATGACATTTGCGTGTTTTTATGTTAATACCCGTGTTTTGTCTCAGATAATTAAGGCTGAGTTTACGAATACAGAGAAAACCGATATACATTACTCTTATGGTTTCGCGGATGGCTATGTCACTAATGTTACGACGTATTTACAATGAAAGGTTTCCAGATACAGTTTTTCCATGCGACAAAACATTTACACTTCTATACATTTTACGAAGTAAAACTGGTACATTTGAGAGAAACACTCATGTTCCAGGAAAACCAACTACTGTTAGAACGGTACGATTAGAAGATAAAGTACTACTCCAACTTGAAGAAAACCCAACAGCAAGTACAAGAAAAATTGCAATTTTCATTTAACGTATGGGCTAGAATTATTGGAAATCATCTTATTGTGCCATTTTTCCTCCCTTTAAAAGCCTTGCTGGTGAGGCGTACTTAAATATTCTTCAGACAGAATTGCCAGTATTATTAGAAAATATTCCAATTAATTTACAGCCATGTCAAACATGCGGCCCAGTGAGCATTTTTCTGCGGCCCAAATCAGTTTTGAAAACAGCCAGATAATGCGACCCGCGAACAAGTTGAAAACCGTTTTTGAAAGTGCGCGCCGCTGCAAGTTGGTATAATAAATTGTACAATTGTACGTAGTGCCATCTGTGTTTAGTAGGATGAACTACACATACTCAACCTAAAACCTAAAGTCAAACGTTATCTGGCTTGTTCTATAAAATTCTATCGCGCCAAAACACAGATGACGCTATCTGAACATTCTGGAAAGAACTCGAGAAATCACAATCCGTATATAAGCCTTGTTCGATTGAGTTCAGTCGTTCAGTTTTTAGTCAGTTATGAGTCAGTTGCGATAGAGTTTCGAGTTGAGTTGCGCACTTATTGTTACAACACTTAACAGTACTTTATGTCGGATACAGTTTTTAACATGTCTCTTTCAAAACCAAGTGGAAGTAAGAGAAAATTTGTAGATGAGCATCATATCTTTCAAGAAAAGTGGGAATTAGAGTTTTTTTGCTGTGAAGTGAAAGAAAAAATTATGTCCTTGATTTGTAATAGTACAGTCGGTGTCCCAAAATTATATAATATAAAACGTCACTATGATATTCATAAAACTATGTTTGACAAGTATACAGGCATGGTCAGAAACGAAAAGTTAAATAAGTTAAAATCACGGTTGAAAGATCAGCAGCTATTGTTTACACGTCCAAAGCAAGAAAATGAATCTGTCCTTCAAGCGAGCTACAAGTCCTGGGAGCGTGAAGGCATTTCAAAATATATCCTTGTCCCGGAATACTGTCGCTGAAAGAATTACTGAGTTGGCTGCCAATATAAGTGATCAGATAAAAACAAAATCAGACTCTTTCATTGCATTTTCTATTGCCTGTGACGAAAGTACGGATGTGTGTGGTGTGGCGCAACTCGCTGTTTTTCTTCGTGCTGCGGTTGATACAGATATCAATGTGTATGAAGAATTACTGGAATTAGTACCATTGCATGATACAACAACTGAGAAGGATATTTTCAATGCTGTTCATGGACTTCTGCAAAAGTACAATTTAGATGTTTCTAAACTGGGTTCCGTTGCAACAGACGGAGCTCCTTCAATGACTGGAGTAAAAAATGGCTTCGTTAAAATATTACAGACAAAGATCAGAGAAACGGGCAACAACAAACCAGATTTTCATCATATTCATTGTATAATCCACCATGAAGTTTTATGCTCAAAAGTGATCAAGCTGGAAAGTGTTTTAAAGTCAGTGAAAAAAGGTCACGAGGCCTTAATCAGCGACAGTTTTCTGCATTTTTACGTGATTTAGAAAGTGAGTACACTGGTTTACCATATTATGCAGAGGTGCGATGGCTTTCGTGTTCTATGGTACTCGGCCGGTTTTGGAAACTCAAAGAAGAAATACGCGTTTTCATGGAAACAAAAGGAGAAGACGTCAGCTTATTATGCGATGTACCCTTTTTACAAGATCTTTCATTTATGGTAGATATCACAAAACATTTGTCGGACTTAAATACGAAATTGCAAGGACCACGTCAAGTTATTACAGATATGCATGATCATGTGAAAGCTTTCAAGTGTAGGATGATGTGGGGAAAACAATTAGCAGAGGATAATCTGTCACATTTTCTGACTTGTAAGGCATATCAGGAATGTACAAGTGTCCCAATATCATACAAAATATATTCAGAGAAAATGAGAAGCCTTCTGGCAGAATTTGAGAAGCGTTTTCAGGATTTTAAGACCCAAGAAAACAATTTTTCTCTACTTACTGGTCTTTTCACTATCGATATTGATAAAGTTCCCCCTCACTTGCAAATGGAAGTAATTGAGATTCAGTGTCAGACCCATTTAAAACAAAAATTTGATAGTGTTGGTACATTCGAGTTTTATAAGTACTTGCCTGTTTAATACCAAGAAATGAGAAAATTTGCCTGTAAAATCCTGTCAATGTTTGGAAGTACTTATAAGTGTGAACAACTATTTTCTTTGATGAAAGGAAACAAATCTCCCGCAAGATCGCGATTGACGGACGCACACTTGGACGCAGTTTTAAAAGTTATTTCCGCCGATAAATTCGCGCCACAAATAGACAACTTAATTAAAGACAAAAGATGTCAAATATCTGGCAAAAGAATTTATTGTTTGTAGTTTTTTGTAATGTCTTTTTTATTGGAAATTTAATAAACAGACTTGTCCTATAATAGTACTTTTTCTCAAGATTTTCAGTAGTTTGTCTTTTTTAAGATAAGGTTTTGCGGCCCACCTAGTCGATGGTCTTCGTGCTTTTGGTCCACCAGTGACTTTGAGTTTGACATGGCAGAATTAAGACATATTGTTTTATATGCACGGTGGTGTGCCAGTACATTTCAGCGCTGTGGTAAGACAGTACTTGCATGCAAATTTTCCTCGTCGGTGGATAGGCCGTAATTCGAGAAGGGGAAATAAGATCTAGCAGCGTAAGCATGGCCTCCGCGTTCACCGGATATGAATCCGTTGGACTATTTTTTATGGGGTTATTTAAAATCATTAGTGTATACAAGACCAATTGCGTACGAAGACGGTTTGTGGAACCAAATTATTGAATCACTTTAAATTATTAGACACACGCCAGCCATTTTAGGAAATCAATGATTCGGAGAATATTACATTTTGAGTTAGAAAAATTATTATTAGGAGTTTATTGTTTTCAGTGTTTGATTTCCTTTTATTTATTTTACAAGCTTGTAGGATATCTTTTTGAACTAATATAAGTCAAGTTATCCAAAAACATCATACAAATTTCTAAAATAAGTCAGTAAATCACTTACTGGTTCGTAATGTTAACGTTCTATAGATCTGTCGTTCAGAAATAGTTAACACAAAACTTTCCACATCCTGTATATCCGAAACAAGTAATTCTAAGACATATTTTCATGGGAATTTTGTCCTGAAATAAACCTAATGGATCAACCCTTGAATTTCTCGACATTACTTAGGAAATTCTCTGTATATTGTGTACCATATCATCAGTAAAAAAAGTATACATGTTAATATCGTGTTTCATATGATTTTCGGGATTTTTAATAGCACGAAGTTTAATTTTACTCATCTTTTTAAATTTTATAACATTATACGGCGATTCCGGCAAAATTTCATATGCTATGGACCCAGTACCTACTTATTTATTTTGTTAGGCACCTCCATCATTTTAACCCAAGTGTAGGCTTTAAAACTTAAGACTTTTTATAAATAGAACTAAAAAGGATGAAATAATAAAATTTAGAAAAAAATGTACTAAAAAGTAAAAAATATTTTATTCCACATTGAAAATCTTACTTTATGGAGTCAGTGTCAAAGTAACAAAGCCCGTATCTATTTAATGTGATATATATATATATATATATATATACAGGGTGTCCCACGACGAACTGCGGCGATCGATTTCTCAGAATGTAGGCTTTGGAAAAATTTGAATTTTGGCAGCTAACTAAAGTCGATGGGGCAATTCGCGTAAAATATTTTCAAGATGGCGGCACTTCCGGTTATACCGGAAGTAGACGTCAACTTTTTTGTTTTAAATAGAACAACCTGTATATTATCGAATTTTTGGATTCCTCGAAAAATTCTAGGTATATTTCATGTATAATATCCTATTCCTAAGTTGAACTGTTTTTGAGATATTTTGAATTTTATGTAAAAAATGACGTTTGCAGGTCTAGACATAACTATAAGTATCTGCTTATCGAAATCTCTATTATTTATTTGCGGGTGGCTTTCTCGTCCAAAAGGATCTACTTTAGTGGCCTGTGCCTGATCAAAAACTGACATTATAAATATACTTTAAAAAATCGTTAAAAGTTACTTTTTTCGAATGGAAACCCCCAATTTTTATAATTTTATCTTATTTAAAATAAGGGTGACTTTGTATAAAGCTGTCTATTCCAAAATTTTTAGTTTTTAAGTTATTGACGATTTAACATTTTTTATTCTAATAATGCCAGACGGCTTCTAAGTTCTCTTGTTAGTTGGCCATGATAGGGAGGCCTGGCGGAACAAAACCAATTGGTTACTATCGAAACGCAATATTTATTGTCGTTTGACAATTACCTACTAAAATATATGTTTATTATAGCAATTATAATAATTATTAAACTAATAATCATGCCGGGGCTATTAAATTACACACACGAGGATTATTTGAATTTGTTTATTATCTATGGGGAATCTAACAGAGTTTTAACAAGAACATGTCAGATATTTGCTGATAGATATCCAGATAAACAGAAACCGTCACCGGACAGCGTTAAACAAATGTTAGAAAACTATAAAAATTTTGGAAACAAATTAATTTAGCAAAAATTAATAAGAGGAAGCCCATTGTTGATAATGAAAGTGTCGAGATTGCAATTCTGGGATATTTTGCAGCATATCCAATGACATCCCTAAGAAACGTGGCAAGACAGTGTATAGGATTCTGTTAAAACATAACTTCCAACCTTATTTAATATCATTGGTTCAATATCTAGAAGACACTGATTTGCCAAAAAGAGTACAGTTTTGCCAATTTTTTTTAACAATGGTACAAGAAAATTCTAGATTTTTGGACAATATAATTTGGACCGATGAAGCAAAATTTACTAAAAATGGCCTTTTCAATAGACACAATTCCCATTTTTGGAGTGATTCGAATCCTTATGCAGTAAGATCGCGGAACTTTCAAGAATCCTGGCAATTTAATGTATTTTGTGCTGTAAGAAACGATGGAATAATAAAACTGAATTTTTACGAAGAAAATTTGAATGGTAAGTTATACATTACCTGATTACCTAAACACAAGGACTTTTTTAATGAAAAATAATCCATTTAGGTAATGTTACAATAATTTTTTTATCAATTTAGCGCCAATCCAAAATTAGATAAATCATTTAGTAAATATTATTACATAAATAAATTAAATTAAATTATTTATACAGGTCACACTACACTACTTCATACAAATACTGGTCAACATACCGTAACACATCATATCTAAAAAAATATATCGTCCCAAGTTTTATAGGAAAGTTATCTTTAGTTAGATATTTATAAGCTATTCATACAGGGTACTTTAGAAAGTCATAAAATACTAAACCTTCTTTTTTTTATTGAGCATTGAATTTTGATGTATTTTGTATCAATAAATCGATGAATATTATCAAAGCATTTCTTTCCGTAAAATTATGTCTATAAACTTTTGTAGGGGAAAGATATCTGAATATTCTTGAAGAGTTGGACAACGAATATTTAAGTAATTTACCTTTGGCAGAACATAGTCAAATTTTCTACCAACACGATGGCGCCCCACCACATAGAACCGTTGCAGTTACTAACTTTTTACAAGCTACGTTTTACGACAAGTGGATTGCCAACAATGGACCATTCCTGTGGCCTCCTCGTTCCCCCGATCTGACAGCCTTAGACTATTTTATATGGGGAACGATAAAAGGAATCGTTTATTTTAATCCAGTAACAACGCAATAGGACTGTACGGCAAGCGTAAGGGACGCGTTCGAAAGTTTATCTCCAGTTTCAATTAGAGCGGCCACCCACGAGGGATTTATTCGGAGATGCGAAAAATGTTTGGAAGTACTAGGTGGACGTTTTCAACATTTACTGAAAAAAATAGGTTGTGCTCTTGTGTAGACTAGACTATAATGGGAATAGGCTTTCTTTAATTAATTTTTGTCTTCACGGTTTCAACATTTTTATAGTTTTCCAACATTTGTTTAACGCTGTTCGGCGACGGTTTCTGTTTATCTAGATATCTATCAGCAAATATCTGGCATCTTCTTGTTAAAACTCTGTTAGATTCCCCATAGATAATAAACAAATTCAAATAATCCTCGTGTGTTTAATTTAATCGCCCAGGCATGATTATTAGTTTAATAATTATTATAATTACTATAATAAATAAATAATATTTTAGTAGGTAATTGTCAAACGACAACAAATATAACGTTTCTATAGTAACCTGGTTTTGTTCTCACCAGGCCTCCCCGACATGGCTAACTAACAAGAAAACTTAGTAGCCGTCTGGTATTATTAGAATAAACACTGTTAAACCGTCAATAACTCAAAAACTACAGATTTTTGGAATAGACAACTTTATACAGTCACCCTTATTTTAAGTGTTAAATAAGATAAAATTATAAAAATTGGGGGTTTTCGTTTGAAAAAAGTAACTTTTAACGATTTTTTAAAGTACATTTATAATGTCAGTTTTTGAACACCCTGTATTTGTTTATTATAAAAATATCAGCACAGGCCACTGAAGTGTACCCTTTTGGACAAGGAAGCCAACCGCAAATAAATAATAGAGACAAAATATCTCAAAAACAGTTGAACTTAGCTATAGGATATTATACATGAAATATACCTAAAATTTTTCGAGGAATCCAAAAATTCGATTATATACAGGGTGTTCCGTTTAAAATAAGAAAGTTGACGTCTATTTCCGGTTTAACCGGAAGTGCCGCCATCTTGAAAATATTTTGCGCGAATTGCCCCCATCGACTTTAGTTAGCTGCCAAAATTTCAAATTTTTCTGAAGCCTACTTTCTGAGAAATCGATCGCCGCAAATCGTCGTGTATGTAGACACTCAATATGTAAATGTGAATGTGGAATAAAAAATAATTTTTTACTTCTTAGTGCTTTTTTTCTTTTGTTGTTTCTACTAATAAAATTTTTCTAATTGTTAAATTAGCTTAATCCTTAGTGTAAAAAATAATTTTAATGTTTTTTTAAAAAATATTTTGAGATACCTTTTTTTTAAGTTGATTTTATGCTGTAACTTTTTATTAGCGCTCTGGCGTTTTATTTAACACCCGGTATAAATAACTTTTTTGCTTAAACCAATGCTTTATATGATTAATTTTTCATTTTTAGCGAACTCTAGATACAATAGTCGAACAAATCGATCCGCTCAGACCTCGTCTCAGACAGTTGAAGGGAACAACGAGCCCAGCCAAATTACGCTCAACTTGAAGGTCGAAAAGCCCGACATCATATTGGTAGAGCACATGGACAGTATAGATTCGAAAGCAATGATCCTCAACAGCGAAATCATGATCAAGTTACGCGTTCACGGCCAACATCAGGTGATAAATGGTTTGATCAAGGATCTACAGTTGTATACTTGCAATTATAATCCTGCCACGCGGGCGGAAACTAAGGTAATATTATTAATTTATTGACAATTAAAATAATACTAATATTTTTTTCATTATCTGAGGTTAGAACAGAAAATAAAGCATGCCTCCGTTAGAAGGCCTGCAACAATATTATTACGTTAAAAACTAGTTTTGTTTATGTGGTAAATAATCTTGGTTTTGTTCATCATGCTTTTTAATACTTTCCCGGAATTTTCGAAAATATCACATTTAGTATAATTAGAAAGCTTGAAATGTATTTTTAATAAGTTTTTTCCGTTTTTCCCGACCAAAATGTCTGTATTGTCGCTTAAACTTTTGATCGCCATTTTCTCCGCCACTGAGAGATATATCAACAGAACCAGCAGCATTTATGTTTTTCAGATTCGAAATTACTTTTATTACTTGGTCCACAGAGACAGGTTCAAATACAATTGAGTTAGTAAGAGAAGTCAGAGATTTAATTGAGTTGAGTCGCTTTAACACTGCCATACTTACATATTTTTTAATTTATTAGCCGAAATAGAACTAAAATGATTTACAAATTCAGTTACTATACGCTTAGATTCAGAAATAACGCTATTGTTTTGGTTTAAGTTGTGAATTACTTTTACCTCTATTTATATAATATAATATTTTAGATAATAATAGATTTAAGTTGTACTTAATTTGCTTGTAAATTTCTGAAGTAGTTCTATTAAAATATATAATCGTAGTATCATTAGCAAACAATTTAATATTGCCCTTAAAGTTTAATTTAGATATCGAATTAATGTATAGTAAAAAAAGAACAGGTTCTTATATAGATCTTTGTGAGGCTCCACAATTTATTAACACATTTGGAGTTTTAATATTTTTAATTCTTACAAATTGTATTCTGCTTGATAAATAATTTTGAATCCATTTATATACTAAAGCCCTAATTCCCAGCTGATAAATGAGCCTTAATAATATTTTAACTCAGAATCTATTACATTTAGGGAAAAAATAATCACACCATGTTTGTACAGGATATCCTGATTATTAATAATAATAATCCCGTCGGTATAAAATAGAACCACAGAAATACCGTGAGACAACAAGTCGGGATAATAATAATAATGATAATTGCTCCATGTAAAATATTTTGGTAAAATAATTAATTTTAGCAATATTTTCGTATTTTTTTAACTTGTATAGTGTCTAGCTATGTAAACTGGCTAATTCAAAAGAGTTATAATTATTAAAAAATAAATTAGCTTGTTTCTAAATTTGGTCCTAAAAATGAGCCTGTTTCCTTAATGAAAATATAATTGTAAAATATCTATTTTGCTATATTTAAAAAATTAGTAGTAGAAATAACTACTTCTCATTTTGCCACTAATTGTAAGTAATTTACTGTTAAAAATTAATTGTTTTTGTTGCCAAATGTATGAAAAATTTGATATTACTTAGGAGGTAATTTATTATTTTAGGGTAATGTTTTACATCCAGTGACGATAAGTTTAGCTGGAAGCACACCGGAAGATAAGGGTTTACACGTGGAACTAGTAGTCGAACAGGTGCTTCTGAGAGTATCTCCAGCAACAATTGAACTATTAAATAGGTAAGGGTGAAATCTTCTCTTATTAAATACCCCATTACGTTAAAAAAGGTAGCAGAGTTGTAACATCTTGAACATACCTATATTAATTTATATAATTTCATTATAATATTATTTAGGTGAATTAGATGTAAATCATATATATTTAATATGTGTTATTAATAGTAGCACCTTATAAAAATTTAAATATAATAAACGTTATTTAATAGCACATAGCTAACAACATAAACATATAAGGATGTTTAGGTAATTATTAGTTTAACATTTTGTATTTAAGTGTTATAAAGTACAGCTTTTCGCACACTCAACCTTTTTTTATTATAATCCAATGTAATACATAAAAATCCATTTTGTTTTTTCTGTAATCATTTCAGGGTTGTTCCTCAAAAATATAAATGGCAATTTAAATGCGAAACGATAATTGACGATAAATGAACAATATACAATTGTTAACTTTGACCAACTACTTAAGGTGTTTGACATACGACTTAATATATTAATTTTTTTGGTATTTTATTAATGGTGAATTTATAATGGTTAGAAACAGTCAAATTTTCATCTATTAAAGAGCCTAAATATTTAAATTATTATACCCTTTCATTGTTATTATGTACAATTAAATTAGTTTACAATATTTACTACTAATTACCATCATTTTTGTTTTACTTATGTTTAATTGAAGGTAATTGTTGCTAAGCCATTCAAATAAATTTTCATTTTAAAATTTAAGGTTTGCATTATTTCATCAATTTTATCACCCCACATACTTTTTTACTACCTTCACAATATATATATATATATATATATATATATATATATATATATATATATATATATTATGTTATATAATATTCATATTATCTTGGCTCCAATTTTGATTTTTGATATATACAAATTCTGTATCTCTGTTAAATTTAGAAGACTCCGTTAAATTATTTGCTGATGATACCACCCTTCTATATTCAGATAATTTTGCAAAAATAAATGTTATTATTAATAAAGACCTAAATTTAATTACTAATTGGTTACAGACACAAAAATTAACTTTAAACTTTCAGAAATCTTCTTTCATGTATATATCGAATATTATTCAAAATACAAATATTTCGCCAATATTTTTTTCTAATAATCAAATTAATTATTAAAAGTTTATTAAATTTTTAGGCTTATATATAGATCAAAATTTAGCTTGGAAGCCACATATAGAATAGTTAAGAGTTTAAAATTCGTAACTATACTTATCTTAATTTGTTTATATATATATATATATATATATATATATATATATATATATATATATATATATTATTTTTATTTATTTATTGCTTTATTGTTACAGAGTAGCATATAATAATTACAATGATATTATATTAAAATATAAAATGTTACCACTATCTATAACAAAGGCAGAGTTCGCACTCACCGCTTTCACGGAGAGCAGCGCTCTTCCACTCAACCCAAATCTACGATGTAAAGATCCATTCGATGTCCTGTTGCTCCCAAAGGCTAATCACGAAGACTACTTTACAAATGTGGAAAGTAAATGGAGTATGATGGACTGCGCAAAGATCTTTACTCGTGATAAGATAAAGACTGAAATGTACAAAACACCCTAGAAGCTCTTTACCTACATATAGCATATAAAACTACGTGTAAACCTAATGTAAATATAATAATGCACAATTTATACAGTAAAAAGCAGTAAAAAGCAGGAGAAACATTACAATAGCAGATACCAGCAAATAGCGAGAAAAGCATAATAAAAATCTACAAACGATTATTTAACCAGTCCTTGAGACGTTTCTTAAAAACAATTAGCGAAAGGTTTTTGATATTTGCGGGAATTTCGTTATATACTTTAGCAATATTATAGCTAAATGATCCACAGAATTGAGCGGTTCTATGTGTTGGAATAGTCACTTGGTCTTTATGCCGAATATTTATCGTATGGACTGAACTGCGAAATTTTAATTTGTCGTAAAAGTATGTAGGCTTTTTCTTTGAAATAATTTTATAATAAAAGACTAAACAGTGTAATGTTCTGCGATCCACCATATTAAGCCATCCCAAGCTCCTGAGGGACAATGATATGTGATCTCTCCTTTTAAGACCACAAATAAGCCGAATACAAGCGTTCTGAACAAGTTGCAGTCGCCGAGCCTCTGCCTGAATTATATTAGGTCCATAAACAACATCGCCATAGTTCAAGTGGGAGAGAACCATAGCTTCGCAGAGAATTAGGCGACATTTCTTATTCAGTAAGTGCCTGTTAAGGTAGATCATTTTAAGGTTCATACACGCTCTTCTGATAACAGCAGAGACGTGTTCCGAAAATCTCATTCTGCAATCCAAAAACAAACCCAGACTTTTTGAACTCTCCTTCAAAGAAAGATGCACTCCATTCATCGAAACGTCGATGCTGGGTAGGCATCTTAAGCGGGCTGCAGACCCTCTAAACAGCAACATGCACGACTTCAAAGTCAAGCAGTATTTTCGAGAGATGTTACAAAGAGATGACAGATCCTGATTGATTTTGTTGCATGCTTCAGTCAAGGTGTCCTCAGAAAATGAAAAATAGACCTGCGTGTCATCGGCATACATATGATATCTACAAAATCGCAGAACTTTAGGGAACTGAGAAGTGTACAGAGAGAAGAGCAAAGGGCCGAGTATGGAACCCTGAGGTACCCCACAAGTTATGTAGGAGGGTTCAGATATTTTTCCACACAGCTTAACCGATTGAGATCTGTTGTGTAAGTATGAACGTAAAAGATCTAATGAACCCCTCGAGAAACCCAAATAGTTTAAAAAAGCCAACATCAGGCTATGATGTATGCGATCAAACGCTTTCGAGTAATCAAGCAGGACTAATAATGTCAGTCTGCCACTATCTGATTCAATTTGGATGTCATCTGTGACCTTAGTCAATGCCGAAACACAGCTGTGATTATCGCGAAATCCGGATTGAAACTTAGGGAGTATGGAGTTTTCCTCCACGAATGTCCTGATTTGACGGTCCCAAATTTTTTCTAATACTTTAGAGAGCACGCATAATAAACTAATTGGTCTCAGGTCTTGAAAGTCCTTAGGATCAGCTTTTTTAGCTAGAGGAAAAACGTGTGTTGACTTCCAAAGCGCCGGAAATGTGCTATGAGCTGTGCAAAAATTAAATATGTGTTCAATCACTGGAAGGATACGAGGGCAACAGTAAAGGAGGATATTCGTGCTTATATCATCTGGTCCAACGGAGTTGGACTTTATTGAGAGGAGAGTGCGATAAATTTCTAGTTCATTTGTCGGTTCAAATAAAAATTGATTTCCGATTAACTTGTTATTTGCCAGATAATCCATTGTCTCTGCATCCGGATTTAGGTTGGAAATGGCACTCAAAAAATAATTATTTATAATAGGCATTTCGTGTCCCTAATGAATAAGTGTAACTTGAATTCGTGGGTTATGGGACTGCAATAAGATCTAAAGTGAAACCACTATTTTCAATTGCAACGTTTCGTGTTACATTAACACTTTTTCAAGCTCTGGGGACAAATTAGATAAATTAGATTAAAAGCCGAAAAACAATCTAATAGGCTTACCTTGAGTTAGTGGGAAAACCTTAATTATGGACATTTACACAATAAATAAATAAACATATACACATTTTACTGACGTAGGAACTACACAAACTTTTAGGACGGACACAGCACGTTTACTTATCAACAACTGAAAGTGTTTGTTTTGGTTTTTTGGGGTTAAGAACAATTACAGTCGCATTCAGCCGTACAGTGGGTCAGAATTGTACTAGATTGTGGTCAAACATAAATTAACTAATTATATAAGGTATTCTGCCATAAAATAATGTCCATTTTGTTAAGTTTACCTCAATACGTAATGAAGCCTATTAAAAATAAAAAATATATACAAATATAAGTAAAAACTTTTAAGGGTAAATACAAACAACGATTTAAAATACAGTAAAAAATAAAATTAGTATACAAAATATATATAAATATAACATTAAGTCATATCACCCACGATATTATTTGTTGTTCACAATAATTAGAGGAACGCTCAAGTCATATTGTCATGTTTGATTTTTTTTTATTATTATATAGTTTTAAAATGTTACTGTAAATATTGCTAAGACCTTGTGTATCGGTTCTAAGATTTACACAGTCGTTCAAATTTATATGGATCATTTCACTCATAAATCTTTTTGAGTAGTTTCTCTCAGAATCTAAGATTTCTATTTTATCAAATTGAAATATATGACCTGTTTGAAAGTGATGTTGTGAGAGAGCAGTTTTGTCTTTGTCTATCATGCGGCTATTTTTACAGTCATATTTGTGTTGGCTTGAGCGCTTCCCCAAGTACTGTTTCGTATGTCCGACATATAATTTATTACATTCGCAAGGTATGCAATAAACGACATTTGATTTTTTTTCCTTGGGTGTAGGGTCCTTTAACGGTATATAACACATTTGTGGTTTTCTTATTGTAAAACGCTAATTTTGCATTGGTGTCTCTGAGACAATTGTCAATTTTTTGTGAAAGACCATTAATATATGGAAATCTAAAATATTTCTTCTCATTATTTATGTTATGTTTTCGTGTCTTATATTTATTAATAGATCTATTTATAAAATTCAACGGGTAGTTGTTTTGTCGAAGGATAGTTTTTATTTTCGTGATGTTGGGTTTGTGAAATTCAGAGCTACTAAGATTAATTGATCTATGCAATAAGCTATTAATTATTCCTTTTTTGTTGGATACTGGGTGGTTTGAATGGAAGTTAAGTAATCTACCTGAGTTGCTGGGTTTGGAATACCAATTAGTTTTAATTGACCCATTTAATTTATTGTGTAAATGTCCATAATTAAGGTTTTCCCACTAACTCAAGGTAAGCCTATTAGATTGTTTTTCGGCTTTTAATGTAATTTATCTAATTTGTCCCCAGAGCTTGAAAAAGTGTTAATGTAACACGAAACGTTGCAATTGAAAATAGTGGTTTCACTTTAGATCTTATTGCAGTCCCATAACCCACGAATTCAAGTTACAATAATTATTTATCTTCTGTGGATCAGACAGATGCTCAGGCAGTTCATTATTGGGTCTTGTAGTAATTATGTTCAGCTTCTTTACCTCCCTCCAGAACACCTTGCCATCACCAGAAGAGATCTTATATTCAAAATAGGCCCTTCTTAACTTCTCTCTTAACTGCGTGGTTGATTTCATTTCTCAAAGCTTTATAGAAATTCCAGTCCTCAGGTCTCTTGTGCTGTTTAAATTTAAGTAAGGCTTTATCGCGTCTGCGCATGAGCAACTTCAAAGCATTGGTTAGCCAAGGTGCCGAATTCTTTGAAATACGAACGGTTTTTATAGGAGCATAATAATCAAAAAGACTCAGTATAATTGAGTTGAATCGAGAAATCTTTAAATCATCGGCGTAATAAACGGGCAAAAAGTTCATCAAATTTAAATCCTGGGTAAACTCGTTAATGTTAATATTATTAAGATTTCGGGAAGTATGTAAAAATTGGGTCATTTTTAATTTTAAACTTGGAATTAAACATGATACAAGATGTTGATCAAATATTTCATTAGAAGCGGATACTTGGGAAATAATTTTCGGTATGTTATTTGAGCAGAACAAAACATCCAGGAGTTTGGCACTGTGTGAAGTATATCGAGTTGGTTCCTTCACTAACTGACCTAGATCGAATGACTCCAGCAGAGAATAAAAATCTTTTGTGGACTTGTTTTCGAAATCTAGCATATCAATGTTTAAATCCCCTGCGCCAATCAAGAATTCAAACTCAGGTATCAAAATACCAAGCACAGTCTCCAGTTCTCCGAGAAAGTCACCAATAGAAGAGCCCGGGGGTCGATACAACGAGCCCACAGCATGCCGGCGTTTTAAATGTTTTATTGATATCCATATTTGTTCAGTATGGTCAATGGCACCAAGAATAACGACGTTCGACTCTATGCAGTTGCGGACATAGATCGCAACGCCACCTCCCCTGCCAGTAGATCTATCTTTACGATGCAGCCGATATCCCTGCATTGACAACAGATCATCTGTTACACCTGCATGTAGCCAGGTCTCAGAGATCGTGATAATATCATACTTGTTACAGACAACGTCTCTAAATGTGTTAAAATTTGCTGGTAGCGAACGAGCATTAACGTGACATACCTTAAGAGCCATCGTTCTATACATAAAATAAGGTATTTATGTTTGATAAGAAGATAATAATTTCTGTTCAGTATTTATGCCAACAAAAAATATTTAAACATTGCGTTGTAATAAAAAATACAAATGCCTAGTGTTCAATAGTGAATGATGTACAATCAATACACACATATAAAGTATTTAATAAATCAGTCTTAAAAAAGGCGACGAACGCGTGGACGATAGAAAATACCATTCAATGATGGAGCAGTACCATGCAACTTTATAGACTTTACAATACTATTATTATTGGCAAATTAAAAGCAAAATAGGATTAATCTTTTTACACATTAAAATTATACAAAAAAAAACGTTAAAAAAAAATAGTCACAATAAAAAATGTAAAAAATGACAATACCTACAATTTACATAATATTATACAAATACAAAAAAAAGAAAGAGAGAAAAAAAAAGTTCATCAATTGAAATATACATTTTTAACCGTGGTCCTTGAACGAGTAGTTCTCTTTGATGGATTTGTGTTTGCTGATATATTATCCTTAAATTTGCGCTTTGTACCGTTTAATTCGGAACTAGTTGATCTAACTTCTTCTCCCTGGTTTTGAATCACAGGCTGCAGAACCACAGATTGTATAACCGCTGCGTCGATGTCCTGATTGTTAGTAGCCTCAGCTGGTAATGCGGGCGTTATATGATTTATTGCCAGATGGTCTTCGGATTTTTCGAGCTGTATCAAATCCTTGTATGTAAATTCATCACCATTCACAACCAAGATATTGTTCTTTATATTCGCGTCAAAATTATTTGATCGAGCTTTTTTTAGATGGGAGTATAGTACTTTACTTTGGTCGTAGTCCTCAGGTATTAAATCTTTTTTGACGTAAATGTTTGTACCTTTGAGCTCCTTAGATTTGCTAAGGATATCAACTTTAAGGTTATAGTTTACGACTTCAACTAATAGGGGTCTAACTTGCTTCTCACGTGACTTTCCAATACGATAACTGTCTCTCAGATCAGCGAAACGACAATCAATATGCAATTTGTTATTAATTAAATCAAGGAGATTTTGTAAGTCCGAAAGTGGATTTGTTTCTTCTACTCCATAGAATATTAAGTTGTATTTTTTGAGTTTCCTCTCGCAGGTTAGGAGTCGCTGTTTTAGTTGGTTATTTTCCTCCTTCAATTTCAAATTGTCTTCTTTGATGGAATCAATATCAGTTACTATAGTTGATTTTAGAGTGTGCAATTCATTCTTGATATCATTGTAATTCTTTCTGTTCTCCTCATTAGCTTCCTCTGTCTTCGCAAGACTAATTTTTAGAAGATCAAGTATTTCTTGGTTTGTGGGTTCACCCATGCCAGAAAGCAGCAACTCGCAGTACGACTCTGTACAGGTCGTATAATTGTACTGCGTGCAATAAGATGTACTAAATGATTTTTTGCTATTGTCTGTCTACCTAAATGTCGTGCTGATTTGATTCAAATTATATTAAAAACGAGTAGTAAGTTTATTGTTGTACTCACAGGAATTACTAAATATGTGTCCTGATGAATGGCAGAAAACACTTTACGGTAGCAAATATATTAATTATCAGTGTAAACCAAGAAATTACCAAATTAGTCTAGGAGCACTTAATAAACAATCTTATTGGAAACACACACACATATATATATATATATATATATATATATATATATATATATATATATATATATATATATATATATATATATATATATATATATATATATATATATATATATATATATATATATATATATATATATATATACACATATTTTGCTTTCATTTATTCAAAATTACGGTATCTAATATCAGTGTGGGGGGCTGCATGTAAAAAATCAATATAACCATTAGAAAAATTACAAAATAAGTCAGCAAAATGTATTTACACCGTTTACCATATCTGGAGTCCACCATTAACCTATATAATCCTAAAAATCTTTTCAACATTCCTATGATGTATAAAACTAAATTATGTATTTTTATTCATTCAACAGCTAAAAATATGAAAAATACAAATTTAAATTTTATTAGAAATAATAACCCATTAGCCTCGAGTTGAAAATTGGTTGTGTTCAATGTTTCATAATTTCTATGAATCTGTGTTTTGGTAATTTTAACATGTTCTTTAAATATTACAAATTGAGTGGTCTGTTATTTTGGATGTTTGTTGCACTTCATATTTTATATATTTATTGTTATTTTAGGTAAACTAATAATATTGTTATTATATATTTTAGAAAATATAAGGATTAAATTTACGTGTTATTTTAGCGTTTTAGTGACGATGTCTAAAAATCCAGTTGCTGACGAGTCTGAGGAGGAGGAACAGTTCAACTTCCAATCCCTTTGGGATCAGAAAAGCTTCAATGATACCGATTTTTGGTTTTTGAAGAGCGATAACGCTATCGAGGCTACAGAAGAGTCTGTTGTCGCTCAAGCAACGTCAACAAAGGCGGCGCTTCAGGAGTTATGTATAATATCGATGCCCTCCATAGTTATCACCTTGGAAGCCGGTGTTGCGAATAAGACAGTGCCCTTCCTACTGTTCGAAACATCGTTGAAGGGCAGCGCAAGAAATTGGAGCTCGCAGCTAGGTAGGTATCGTCGAAATAATCTAACAGTATTATGGAACGAAGGTAATACAGCATATAGAGAATTCCATATTGGTTTTATAAACGTATTTTTGAAATCTTCAAGTGGCAATCTTAATTTGTTAAATATGGTTGTTTAAGTTAACAAGGGGGTTGTTGTTACCCTTTTAACTGCTTTAGTTTTGAAGATCTTGAAACGAATTTTTGTGGTTTAAATATGACAAAATATAGCATTTTTGGCGTTGTCATTTGTTGTTTAAATTACAATTTTTTGCTACTAATTTTGACTTTTGATTATTAAATGGATCGGAATTTAAGCATAGGACATGTAACACGAAATGTGATTAGAATTTAAAGCAGAATATAAAAACCTAATAATATATAGGATGACCCGTTTGATAATCAAAAATTAATAGCAAAATGTTTAATTATAATGTATATAAATACATAGTATGACAAAAACAAAAAATAGGGTCTATAACTATCTAATAGCTACAGCTATCAGAATTATTCCGAAAGATCGACCAAAAAAATTAAGTTAGGTTAAGGTTGGCTGTATTTTCTTCGTCTTCTTTTTTCGAAGTTTTGGCATCGCCTGTAGGCTTTAAAATTGACAAAATAGAATTTATTTTTACATTTTTACACAAGTACAAATGAAATATATTTAATTTTTAGGTATAGTCGAATGCGGTCTTATCGTGCGGGTCCAAAGGTCACCAACATTATGAATCAAATCAGAAAACACAGTGAATACCAAAATGTTGTGTGATTCTTTTATATATATATATATATATATATATATATATATATATATATATATATATATATATATATATATATATATATATATATATATATATATATATATATATATATATATATATATATATATATATATATATATATATATATATATATATATATATATATATATAGATAGATAGCCTATATTTTCGTTAGCTTCGAGTTTCTGGTAAAGCGATTTTACCGATTTTTATATATCAAATTTTGTCTTATAATTAATAAAAAAATTTACTTATTTTAAACACGCTTTAAAATTGGAACACGTATTCTATAATTATTTATCTATTGCCTACAAAGTTACAAATGCACTAAAAAAATAAGCAAAAAAATGGTGTCAAATCTAATAAAATTTTAAATTAAAATTCACTGGCTAATATTCAGGAGCCAGTGGCAAAAGCTCTGAGAATCGGTATAAGGAATTTACACAAACTTGTGCATGAAAAAAAACATAATTTACTTCCGAAGAAGATTAAGAAATGTACACAAAAAATCCAAAGGCAAAAGACTTAAGTTACAATGCAAACATGGATATTCATAATGCAATTTATGATTTATACACGTCAAAGACTAATATAATCCTTCAGAAACTTTTTAATATTATAGACTAAAAAATATCATCATCACTTAAAAAGTCCTCATCTTCTGAGTCGTCCTCAAATGGCGCAGTGATCATTGGTGCTATTTTGACAACTCGTTCTCGATTCCACCAATCCTATATTAATTTCTCCGTATGTTCCAGAGATTTCTTCCAGTACTCTGGCGTAATATAATTTAATGAATCTTACTAAAAAATTTGCACTTCATCTGATGTAAGACCATCGTTCACGTGTTTTTCATATGATTTTGTCACAGCCCATATTAATTCTATTGCGTTAAACTGGCAATGGTATGGCGGCAGTCGTAAAACCTCATGTCCATTTTCCCGTAATATTTCATCTACGGCATATATTGTTGGTTGGTTTTTAATAGATTTTGCCATTAAAAGAAGTTCTAATTTCAGCATATTGGGTAAAGGATTTTGTTTTTGTTTTATTAGCCAGTCATAAATATCCCTTTTCAAACAGTTCACAGTTCATATTATCATGGTAGTTCATACTTTGGAATGTTGAAGAAAACAGTAAACTTGCACCTGGGAGAAATCCTGCTGAAGAACCTGCATGCAAACTGGATACGCTGACTTGCTATATGTGGCAACTCGCATAAAAATCTTCGATTTCAGTCCTTTTTATATCGAAAACCCAACATTTTTATTAATTTTGACAACGATTTTAGTCCAATTTCCAATAGGCCTCGATTTTTTAAAGCTTCTTTTAAAAGTTGAAGGGTTATATTAGTTTTTGATGTGTATAAATCGTAAATTGCATTACGAACATCCATTTTTACATTCTCACTTAAGTCTTCTGTCTTTGGCTTTTTTCGTGTACATTTCTTAATCTTCTTCGGTAGTAAATTATGCTTTTTTTATGCACAATTTTCTGCACAGTCCTTATACCGATTCCCAGAGCTTTTGCTACTGTCTCCTGGATATTGGCCAGTGAATTTTCATTTTCGTAATATTTTATTAGATTTAATACCATTTTTTTCACTAGTATACAAAATAAACACGTTTAGTTTATTAATTTCCACTTATTTATTTCTGCTTGACAGCTGTTTCGACACACTGTGTCTTTGTCGAAAGCTAACTTAAAACTGACACTAAAATCTGTACCAAATATAAAAAAAAATATATAAAAATCTTAATGGTGTCAATAAAACAATATCGGTGTTTACCCACCTTTAGGTATAAAGATTTAACAAAGGGGAACCATTTAAGTCCAACTGGTCATTCAATAAAATATTTCGGGTTTTCCTCTTGTTAATTTCTAAACTTTCCAAATGGTTCAATTTGTAGCTTTTATTAGCCCTATGCAAAATTTTATATTCATTTTTAAATGTATGCTTAGCTTCTATTAAATGTTTAGCGTAATTGGAGTCTGTTTTTTCTTTATTATATGAGAATTTGTGTTCTTTTATACGTTTATTGAAAGATCTACCCGTTTGGCCAATGTAAACTTTATCACAGGAACCACATTCTAATTCGTATACCCCTGATTTTTTAGATTTATCAGACTTGGATTTATTATTTTTAATATATTTCCCTAATGTATTATTTGTACAGAAGGCAACTTTATAATCTGCTCTCGTGAGATGTTTACTGATTTTAGAGCTAATTTTGCCTGTATATGTTATTGTATTAAATTTGGGTATATCTTTTAAATTATTATTTGGATAGATTAAATTTATTGCTTTTTTATATTTTTTTTTATTTACTATTTTGTCGACTATATTAGGACTATAGCCATTGTTAACAGCAATCTGCTTTATAATACTCAATTCTTTATTATAATTATCTGATGACATAGGTATACTAATTAAACGATGTACAAAACTGTTGAAAGCTGCCATTTTATGTGCAAAAGGATGATTTGATGTTTTATGTATTGTTATATCTGTGTAAGATGGTTTATGATAAATTTGAAAATCGTGTTTATTATTATTGTTCATAATTGTTAAATCCAAAAAATTTATTGTTTTATCTTATTCTACTTCTGACGTAAATTTAATATTTTTATGTAAATTATTAATAAAATCTAAAAATAACCTTAGTTGTCTCTCTGTTCCCGTGAAACACGCTAGTATGTCGTCTACATATTTATACCAATAAATGAACTTATTTCTTAATGGGTGATTATACATTAATTGTTCAATATTATCTAGAAATATTTCTGCTAGTATAGGACTCAAAGGATTACCCATTATTAAACCTTCTTTACTTACATACACGGAGCCATTGAATTCAAAGTAATTTTGATCTACACACACTGTTAACAAATCCAATATATCATTCTTAATAATATGATTAACTTTATTTTTGAGTAATAAATTATCGACTAAGTTAATAGCTTCAATAGGGGGGACACTAGGAAATAAGTTTTGTACATCTAAAGAGATTAATATGGCATTATTTGGGATTGTAGCATCTTTTATATTGTTAATTAATTCTAAGCTATTTTTAATACTAAATTTTGGTTTAAAATTACAAAATGTACTAATAATGTCTATTAATTTATTAGAAATCGTGTGAGCTGGAGCTGTCACATAAGAGACTACTATATTAGCTCAATCAATTACTTCAGTACCTTGGGATTTGTCTAATGAACGATTATCAAACAATTATAGTTTAGTTAAAAATATTAACAATAAAATGACAGAAGATAATATTGTATTCACTAGGGCGGATAAAGGAAAAACCATTATTGCAATAAAAAGAGAAGATTATATTCAAAGATCCGACAGAAATATATCAAAAAATTATAAAAAATGTTATTAAAGATAGTAGCTTATTTGATGATGAAATTAAATATAAATTAACGATAATGAATCCACAAGTACCTAAGCTATATTCATTTATTAAACTGCATAAAGGCAATATGCCCATTAGACCTGTAGTGTCTTATGTGACAGCTCCAGCTCACACGATTTCTAATAAATTAATAGACATTATTAGTACATTTTGTAATTTTAAACCAAAATTAGTATTAAAAATAGTTTAGAATTAATTAACAATATAAAAGATGTCACAATACCAAAGAATGCCATATTAATCTCTTTAGATGTACAAAACTTATTTCCTAGTGTCCCCCCTATTGAAGCTATTAACTTAGTCGATAATTTATTACTCAAAAATAAAGTTAATCATATTATTAAGAATGATATATTGGATTTGTTAACAGGGTGTGTAGATCAAAATTACTTTGAATTCAATGGCTCCGTGTATGTAAGTAAAGAAGGTTTAATAATGGGTAATCCTTTGAGCCCTATACTAGCAGAAATATTTCTAGATAATATTGAACAATTAATGTATAATCACCCATTAAGAAATAAGTTCATTTATTGGTATAGATATGTAGACGACATACTAGCGTGTTTCACGGGAACAGAGAGACAACTAAGGTTATTTTTAGATTTTATTAATAATTTACATAAAAATATTAAATTTACGTTAGAAGTAGAACAAGATAAGACAATACATTTTTTGGATTTAACAATTATGAACAATAATAATAAACACGATTTTCAAAATTATCATAAACCATCTTACACAGATATAACAATACATAAAACATCAAATGATCCTTTTTAACATAAAATGGCAGCTTTCAACAGTTTTGTACATCGTTTAATTAGTATACCTATGTCATCAGATAATTATAATAAAGAATTGAATATTATAAAGCAGATTGCTGTTAACAATGGCTATAGTCCTAATATAGTCGACAAAATAGTAAATAAAAAACAATATAAAAAAGGAATCAATTTAATCTATCCAAATAATAATTTAAAAGATATAGCCAAATTTAATACAATAACATATACAGGCAAAATTAGCTCTAAAATCAGTAAACATCTCATGAGAGCAGATTATAAAGTTGCCTTCTGTACAAATAATACATTAGGGAAATATATTAAAAATAATAAATCCAAGTCTGATAAATCTAAAAAATCAGGGGTATACGAATTAGAATGTGGTTCCTGTGATAAAGTCTACATTGGCCAAACGGGTAGATCTTTCAATAAACGTATAAAAGAACACAAATTCTCATATAATAAAGAAAAAACAGACTCCAAATTTTGCATAGGGCTAATAAAAGCTACAAATTGAACCATTTGGAAAGTTTAGAAATTAACAAGAGGAAAACCCGAAATATTTTATTGAATGACCAGTTGGACTTAAATGGTTCCCCTTTGTTAAATCTTTATACCTAAAGGTGGGTAAACACCGATATTGTTTTATTGACACCATTAAGATTTTTATATATATTTTTTTTATATTTGGTACAGATTTTAGTGTCAGTTTTAAGTTAGCTTTCGACAAAGACACAGTGTGTCGAAACAGCTGTCAAGCAGAAATAAATAAGTGGAAATTAATAAACTAAACGTGTTTATTTTGTATACTAGTGTATAATGAATTTCCATCAAGTAACGGCTACATCGATAAGAAATTTACCATTTTTTTCGTTTGTCAATACAAAAAACCCGAAAATTGTTTTGTCATTGTCATTGTCACTGACTTTGAAGTGACATCGCTCAGAGATTTTTGCAACTGCTGGTATTTATATGTTTATCTTCTTTTTTCGTATGAAAATATCATAGGTCTATCTAATTCATCTTTCGGATTTTATGCGGAGGATATGATTACACGTAATAAAAGAAAAACAAAGTTAAAAAGTTTATCGTTAATAAATCGTATGACCCGCACGATAACACTGCTTTTGACTATATATGTCATGCCACTTATCATGTATGGACGAATCTGAAAAGGGTTTATTACGCTTAAGACGGACGATATACATAAATAAATTTCAATTAAAAACTCGTGGTTCTTGAGATTAGACCTTGTCAAATTGGAATTACTATCTGACGTTTCGTCTTCGAGCACGAGGCATCTTCAGAAATCTTTACTCCACGAGATTTAAACACTGAATCTCAAGTACCATGATTTCTTAATCGACAAAAGTCGTGAAAGCTTCCTTTCTATGTTACCCCGAAATAATATCTAGCAAATCGTTAATAGAACTATATTTGAATATAATTTATTCGTTGTAGGTGTAGAGGCCGGTGTGACAGTTTTAATGGGCTATTATAACAGTCGACTCGCCCTCTGGGAACCACTTATAGAACCAGTCGAGAAGAGACACGGAGACAGATTGGCATTTGAACCATGGGAATTGAAGTTAGATATGTCAATGAATGAACCAGATGACACTCTGAATTTCACTAGTCCGCTTTCTGAAAGGGGAGATGAGGTAAGTAATTTTAGAAATTGGTTGACATTAGTAATGCAAGACTTTGAGGTTGAGCTTATGAAAGTAGTTCAAGAGCTTCAAGTATAATCTGATCATAGAGGCTTGTTGGATAAGTAATAAACTACTGATAAATTGCTGGGATTAATTATTAAATTTGCTACTATTTTTAAAGTCGAATATGTATTTGTTTTAGATAAAGCAAACCGAATGCTGTTTTTTTTTACATTGAGTAGATTTTTGTATACCTAAGTCATAGCATAAAAGGTTTTATATAAAAATTGTTCCGGCTTGTTATACGGGGTTTTATAAAAAAAATCGCCATTATTTCGATATTTTTTCGAAATTTGCAGCTCTGTTCGTAAAAATTGTCAAAAAATTAGGGAAGCAATTTTAGAAATGGTAAAGAATTTGACATGTTCTTTTTTGTTTTATTTTTTGGTAAGTTAATAAATTAAAATACATTATCGGCAGAATTTTAAAATTGTTGAATATAAACTTCTTATCAAAAATAATGGCAAAATATTTATTTGAGATGATATTTATATGTCAGTCGTTCCGACACTTCTTAACCAGTTTGAATAAGCTTTTCGGATTCTAAAAGCTTGTTCCATGTAGAATGCGGGGAATTTTTATCATTGCACAGGGTGCTAAAAAAAGTAATGTAAACAATTAAAATTTTCGACAAGGTGTATTTTTTAAGGATGATTTTTTGAAACCTAAGTCAAAGTTTCGGGTCCTTTTTGGCACAGCTGAATTTACCTATGTTTCGTTTTACGAAAATTATTTTTACTGGCGACGTTTTAATATTGTTGCAAATTTAGCCCTAGTTATAGGTTTGTTAAGATTTAGATGAACTTTTTTAACCTGTGTTTTGAATAAAAGGAGTGCATTCAGAAACTATGTGTTTGTGCACCGGCCAATTCGGAACAATATATACACTATCCCAGAATAGGAAAATATAAAAAATGGCTAAATTACTAATTATGATGATGGCATCTATAAAATATATCGTGCCCTTTCATTTTTTCGGAGTGGAATGACCCTATATTTTTTATGCAGGTTGAGGTTCCAAGTAGTCAACCTCCGGTGATGAGTATAGACGTTACCTCCGAAAAATCCTTGGAACTTACCGTAACTAAGACGTGCCTTGAAGTGCTTACCAATTTAGGAAAAGCGTTTGCGTCAGCCATGAAACCTGAAAAAGTAACTTCGAGTGCTGTATTAGCTCCTTATAAGTAAGTTTTTAAATTATAATTATTAAAATTAAAAAAAAACACTAGAAAGGCAGCGTTTTTATTATAGATTAAGGTTAGGTAAATATATTTCCCTATGACCACTTATAAAACTGACATAACAATCTTCTATATCTCTTGATAAATATCTCCTCTTGTTATGTAATATGCTATTACAAGCGCATAGTGATAATGCCAAATTACAATTATTTATAAAATATGTAAACGGAGAGCAACTCTTAAATTACATTTCGGAAATTATGAAACTCTATATTATTAAATATACCTGATCAATTTATTCTGTGTTTTAGAGTTCTGAATGAAATCGGAGAAGATATAACCTTACTCCTGGACGAAAGTTCCTTTCAGATTGCGGAAGGAGGATCATTGGACGACATTAACAGATCTGCTGCAGTTCCTCTAGTTCTTAAGTCAGCTCGGCCAACAACTATACAATTGGGTACTGATTTTTGGTCACTTAAAGTTAAATATATATATATATATATATATATATATATATATATATATATATAAAAACCGGCCCATATAAAAAGTGGCGAGCCTAAAATTTGTATCAATTTCAACCCTTAATAATTTTTGAATGGATTCTTAGATTCTGTTAATTTTTTTTGCAATTTATTTCGTTACCTTTTCACAATGAGTTTGTGATATTTTAAACTTCGGACTATTACTGAATAATATTCACCAATTTTTGGGACGCTCTATAGAATGACCTGGCTTAAATATCACTATCGTCTATGAGTCTTTTGTTGCCTGTTTCTTTAGAATCATTTTGTTTTTTAAATGATCGTTTTATCTTTTTTTTTTTTAGAGAAAGTGCAGCCCTATATGTAAAGTGCTGTTTTTACTAAATAAAAACATAAAAAGACTGCGTATCTATAGACAACATTTATTTTAAGCAATAATCAAACTTTTAATTTAAATTTTATAAACAAGAACTTAAATTCATAACAAGTGTTTCCACCTGTGGCCCTTATTACACTTTGTAAACGCTTTGGCATGCTTTCAGTCAGTCGTGCAATTGAATTTTGGGAGATGTGATCCCATTCTTGAACCAGTGCTTCTCCAAGTTCCTCTAAATTGGCGGGTACATGTGGACGACTACGAAAACGCTTACCAAGCTGATCCCAAACATGCTCAATCGGATTTAAATCCGGGGTCCTAGCTGGCCATGGCAAAAGATGTATGCCCACTTCGTCCAAATATTGCCTCACAATACAAGCAGTGTGAGGTCAGGCATTATCATGCATAAAAAGGAACTCCTGTCCTATGAAATGAGCAAACGTTACGACGTGTTCAGCCAGTACATCAATATAACGCTCGCCATTGAGCGAATTTCTTGGTAATATACAAAGTTCTGTGCGCGCTGTGTGAGAAATTCCAGCCCATACCATCACAGAACCACCTCCAAAAGGATGCTTTTCTACAAACATACCCTTTGGCCGTCCTGCCTCCAAACTCGTTGACGTCTATTGGAAGAATGTAAGCAAAACCGTGACTCGTCGGAAAATAATACTTGGGACCACTGTCGTACGTTCCACTGATTTTTTCACGTGCAAAATTAAGTCGAGATAAACGTTGTTCTGTGGTAGCAATCTTGGACCATTTGCTGGTACTCTTGACTTTAATCCTCTCTCTTTAAGCCGACAACGCACTGTCTCATCACATACATTTTTATTACGAACCTCAAGTAAATGTCTCTTTACAATCACGCCATTCTGAAAAGACCTTCTTAAGGTTTGCAGGGTAACAAACCTGTCGTCTAAGTTTGATGTAACTCTGGGACGACCCGATCCTATTCTTCTCACAAACTGCCCAGTTTCTAGAAACCAGTTCCTTGCCCTTCTAGCCGTGGTTCTGGAACACCCACTATTCGTGCGGCGTGCGCAACGCTCCTTCCATCATTTACTAATGCTACAATCTGAGCAACTTGCTCTGGACTAATTTGTCGTGCCATTACTAGTGAAAACAACACTTCCAAACTGACAGAAAGTCTTTTCGAGGATTGACATTTCAAAGACATTTTAAATTTCAAAGCACTCTACGCTTTTAAAATTCCATTTTTATTGAGTGTAAGGGAAATTACAGTAAAAGAAGGTCATTTAAAAAACAAAATATTGCTAAAGAAACAGGCAACAAAATGACTCATAGACGATAGTGATATTTAAGCCAGGTCATTCTATAGAGCGTCTCAAAAATTGGTGAAAAAACACAAGTTTGCTTTTGACCCTGTATATTATCCAGTATTATTCCGAAGTTTAAATTTATATCACAAAATCATTGTGAAAAGGTATCGAAATAAATTGCAAAAAAAAATTAACAGAATCCAAGAATCCATTCAAAAATTATTAAGGGTTGAAATTGATACAAATTTTAGGCTCGCCACTTTTTTGTGGACTAGTGTATTATATATATATATATATATATATATATATATATATATATATGTATATATATGTATATATATATATATATATATATATATATATATATATATATATATATATATATATATATATATATATATATATATATATATATATATATATATATATATATATATATATATATATATATATATATATATATATATATATATATATATATGTATATATATGTATATATATATATATATATATATATATATATATATATATATATATATATATATATATATATATATATATATATATATATATATATATATATATATATATATATATATATATATATATATATATATATATATATATATATATATATATATATATATATATATATATATATATATATATATATATATATATATATATATATATATATATATATATATATATATATATATATATATATATATATATATATATATATATATATATATATATATATATATATATATATATATATATATATATATATATATATATATATATATATATATATATATATATATATATATATATATATATATATATATATATATATATATATATATATATATATATATATATATATATATATATATATATATATATATGTCGTTTGACTAAGTTGGATTTTGTGTCTGCTGTGATGCAGAACATGTTCTAAACAAGGATCATTTTCTTGCTATGGCGTTGGTGTACGTGGAATGAAAACATACTATATATATATATATATATATATATATATATATATATATATATATATATATATATATATATATAAGTCAGTCACAGGTAACTTTTTTAATTGTAAACAGATTTTCTCATTTTTTCTTGGCTCATAATCAAAAGATTCTAAACTTAGGGCAGGGTCCCTAATGCCTCAAATGACTTTCTTGTAAAATGTAAGACAAAAAGTTTAAGTACTTGTAAATTTCTTAAAGTTTAAGTTATATTCATAGCAAATGCCAGCTTAAGGAAACTCTATCTTTATAGTGCCTCAGTTAGGGTTTATCTATAGTAATTATTGCCACAGGTATTTCGCCATGCAGTTCCAGGTACATACGAAATTATATAAATTTAAGATAAAGACCAAAAATTGTCAGTTTTCTCTAAATACGCTTAAACTATTGTAACAAATATTGCTGAATCAACTTGCTGAATGCAACTTCAAAATATATTTCTGCGATATTGTCGCATTTCTATTTTTTCTTTAATATTTAAAACGAACACTCCTTTTTGCCGCAATCGATTTCTCGTTACTCGTGATAATCGCCGAAAATTTAGGATATTGTCATGTTATATGACAAAACATTTTTTTAAAAAGGAACAATATGCGGATTTTTTACGTCCTTAAATTATAATATCGTTTGCTTAGAATTACACAGTTGTAAGTGCACAGAGGTAAACTTTTCAGTATGAAAGTTTCAAAATTTCGGTTTGCATAAATTATAAACAAGATTTAAATTCAATGTTTTAATGTAATATTTATAATGATGGTATCAAATACCAAAGTGTTTAAGAAAAAAAACAACATTTTAAGGAAATGTCCTCAAAATAGGTTAAACTAAGAAATAACATACAATTATGTTTGTCTAAACATGAAACAAAAATGTTAATTATAACACATACAACTAAAAGAACGTTACGAAATTTCCCTGCTAAAAATCAAAAACTGTTGTATTTGTCGCTGATCGTGTTACTTTTAGAGGTCTGAGAAGAACGTTTGCCCAGTTTTCTTCAGTATGAGATTATATATTTTATTTCAAAAAATGTTTGTGAAATATTTAAACTGGTTATTTTCGAATACTAAAGCAAAAGACTATCATTTTTAAAAGATGTCAGCAAGTTTGTTTTCAAGTGGGACACCCTGTGTATTATAAATTTATATAATGGGCCTCTTCTTGCTGATTATAAATATACCTTATACTTTAAAAACACCCGAGAAAAAACCCTGCCATAACATCTACTGGTTTGACTAGATGATGCCATTTTTTTCAAAATATTCTTTACTATACGAATAACATCGAATTAACTAAAACACGAATTTCTGACGCCATACACTTTGAATTTGAAGTAAAATAATATACATTTGCTATGAAGAATCATTATCCGACATACTCTTTGGCCAGATATGATTATTACACATACAAGTAATAAATCCATTTTATTGAACTAGGATTGAATACCCAATTTATTTATTTTCTACATACCCAACTGTATAAATTTATTACAGGAAAACTAACAATACTAATATTCTAATAAACTAACAATTAAGAATATAAATAACAAAATAAATAATAATAGAAGAACAAAATAAATAATATTAACACAGTTAACAGTCCTAATGTTTTTTATAAAGATGAAAATGAAAGTTTTGTGGTTTTTATGGATCATTCTTTCACTTTTTGAAATAGTTAAATTTTAAATGTATTTCACATAGATGTGCGTGTAGCAAACAAGATATCTAACTTTTATTTTTCGGTAGTTAAGAGTTATTCCATTAATGAAAAATATAAAATAGCACAATTTTATTTTAACAAATAACAATAACGTTAAGACAGCTCAAAATTGATATAAAGAGATTATTCAAGAGGAACAAATGTCTCCAGCATTAAATATCACTATAAAATCAAATAGAAGACAGAAAATTTACAGGGATTATAAGAAATGGAAGAAGGGAAAGAGTTGTAGAAACTCGCTTAGCGATTTTGATACACTTGCAAGATGCTCAATCCCCAACTGTGTGGAGTATTTGACATATGACAGAGGAAATAAAATGTTAAAGTATGGAACAATCAAAAGAACGTTAAAGCATGTTAAGTATAGATCAAGCAAAAATATGCCAGTTCAAATGCATAGTTCAGATAAAAAAGAAGAAAGAGAACTAATTTATTTCATTCTACCAGTTGGACATATTACACAATAAAATTAACTGGGGAGCGCTGTCTTAATTTTTTAGAAAATGAAATCGAAGATATACACGAACAGGTCGGAATAATCAAGCTGAGGTTAGCAATTCCTTAGACAATCAGGTAGACATGGTACATTACATTGGCCTGCGAATAGCCCAGACCTCACACCTTTAGATACATTCCTTTGGGGGTCATCTGATAAATGTATACAGTTATCAGAATAAAAATATTTAAAAAATTCATAAGAAGGTAATAAAAAATTAACTAATAAATATGAACGAAAAAATTCTGAAAGTATTGGCTTCAAAGGAAGAGAAAAATTATAACAATAGCGAAGAATTGCATGGCCAACATGTTAGTGCTATATATTCACGGAGACAAAAATATTATTGTCAATCATGACATTACTTTGACTTAAAAAATTAAAAATTAAAATAAGATAGCAAGTGTTTGCAAGCTGGAAATGCAGGTCTATGTGAAATAAAGTTTAAATTCAAATATTTCAAAAAGGACGGTAAAATCGCTTAGGGTATGTTATACAAAATAAATGCGGTAAAAACCATTCCATCTAATTTAAAATAAGCGAGAAAATCGACCTTCTGTCTATATCTTTTTTATTCGATGCTCAGTTGTTTCGCTTATAATATTTACGATATAAAAAAAATAAAAATCCCCAAAACTATCATATTTAACATGTTCTCCCAACTTACTAAAGAAATAAGTTACAAGGACTGTTGACTTTTATTTGGATAGCCCTGTCATAAGCGGCAGAAATCTTATTACATATTAATTCGTAGGACAGGAGCTTAACAGAAACGCGCAAGAAACGAATTATTTCTTGCAAGTCAAAGTCAACAGGACCAACTGTCAGCTCAGCCTTCCAGTTATCAGGGCAGACAAGAGATTCTTCATGTTAAATTATGTGAAGGATAACAACAATTGGGGACTTATATCTGACATAAAAGTGGATGAAGGCGTAACCTTGG
Organism: Kuschelorhynchus macadamiae; assembly: GCA_030620095.1. Classification (NCBI taxonomy): domain Eukaryota; kingdom Metazoa; phylum Arthropoda; class Insecta; order Coleoptera; family Curculionidae; genus Kuschelorhynchus; species Kuschelorhynchus macadamiae. The sequence continues at coordinate 418,230 of JAUTXW010003730.1, read as the reverse complement.
TGACCATAAGAAGCATTCTGCAAGTATGTATAAAAGTTGGACGCTTTTTTCGATTTGTATAATATCTTTATCTATTTGGAGGACCTTGGAAATCTGTATTTTCTATTGTTCTCAGTTAACTTATTAGCAAATACCAATATAATCCGGGTGGATAGGATTTATACAGATTTCTCTAAGGCCTTTGATAAGTTGATTCATTAGATAATTTAATTAATGTAAGGACGTAGCCGATGCACGCATCGGACAAGTGGTCCTTCAGAAACGTACTGCTAAACATTCCAAATGGTACGAATTCGCAGAATAAAAAAAGATAATATTAAGAGTAAAATAAGACTAAAAATATATATAAAACAAAGAATGTCAAATAATAAAAACAAAAAACAGATAAAACAAAGAATGGTGACACAAATCAGACAAAACATACAAAAACAGAGGACAATCACATAATCAATTTATTCAACTGCGTTTTTAATTGTATTGAGGTAAGGCTGAACATATCGTATGCCGAAAAGTGACGATTATGATTATATCCTAGGTCAACAAATGCATTAAACCCATAGTTAGTACGATAATACAATGTCATTTAAAAAACAGCTGTGATTACAACAACCTCATTGGAAAACGTTCTTTGACGTCGATTAAACAAATACGAACCAAAATAGCTTCCAGAAAGGCCAATCTGTTGCAATTTTGTAGTAGTATTGTCAAACGCCTTGGAGTCAAAACGACATCAATTTGTTGGCCGGCTTCAACTGATTCAATAAAAGTACTCTATACATTTCTGACATTTTGTTGTTGTTGTTGGTGTTATTTTTAAAATTTTTGTTCATCTAACTAAATTTTAATTTGTTTTTTCCTATGTGCTGTGGCTTATAACCCTTGGGGAATCTTTGCAAGTGTTAGTGGCGGTCAATATTCGGTATATCGGCGGAAAAACATTATTTTATAACGCACGCCAAAACGTAAACAAGAGCGGCCATATTGACTTTCACAACAAGCAAAGTTGTACAACAATAGTACAATTCGATTTGAGAATTAGTGACGTCATACTTTTCTTATATTCCTAATTCTATCAATTCAAGATGCAACACTCTTTTAAATGTTGCAAGAGCAAGGAATTTCTGAACTATTGTTGCATAATATGCAATGCTATTTTCCACCCGAGCTGTATGGATCGGATACCCGAAATAATAAAACTTGGCGGCTATAAAATACTCTGTTCCCTTGAATGTCAAACCTCTTTTAATGAGGATCAGAACAACATCGACAAATACAATGCAAAGATTGAGGAACTACGGAAGGAGTTACGGGAAAAAGGCAGACACATTGAGAGGCTTCAACGTAGCGGTAGGGTTTTCGAGGATGAGGTGTCGATATCTGAAGAAAGCATGAAAGTCGAAATGGATGACTTGAAGAAACGAAATGTGACATTAATGACAGAGATTCAGGCCCTTAAAATCAAAGAAGCGGACTTTCTGGAGGTGATGAGATCATTGACTGAAGGAAAACATTCTTTGGAAATACAGATAAATGACCTTAGAGACTTGAACAAGAATATGATAGATTCAATCAGTGCCTTGGAGATTGATAACTCTGCTTACGCTACGGAACTAAAGGAACTGAAACTAAAACTATTCGAATCACAAGAACAAGAGAACATTATGAAAGCACATACTGGTGGAGGAAGTCATGATGCACATTTACCCTTCGATGCTCGGCATACTTCCCATGGTGACAGGGTCATTAAATGGAAAAGGCAACTCCTAATTCTGGGTGGCAATAATTCAAGAGATTCATTCATAGAGATTGCTGTTTAAAGAGAGTTCTGAGGACAGATTTGATATTAATTACCAGGTTAGACCTAAATCGTTGTTCTCTGATATTGTTCAGGAATGTCAACAGTTGAGCAAAAATTTCACGAAGGAAGACCATGTTGTTTGTTTTTACCTCCAGAAATAATGCAGTACTAGGTCAGAAAATCACAGAGAATGAGCTTAACCTTCTTGCACAGTGCTCCTCGAATACTAACTTAATAATAGTGGGCTGTAACTATTGTTTGAATAGACCAGTCTTGAACAATCTTGTTCACCAGCAAAATGATTTAATCATGTCAACTTTGATCTCAAAAGACATAGTATACTTGCCGCTCTTCTACACAAACAGAAATGGAACTTTGGATTTTCAAACAACTAGGGAGTTGGCCGCATTTATTAACAAAAATTTCATCCTAAACAAAAACTCTGAAGAAAATTTTTCGTCGAGGCTAAGGCCAACAACTCTCCCCTAGCGAGTCTTTCCTGCTCAACGCCCGGACTTCAACCTGAACGGCGCAGACAGGTGTCCTCTGCAGATGTGAGACTATCTGATGCTGATATGCTGATCACCTATCAGAATGTCCGTGGGTTACGAACCCTTTCAACAAGAAGTAATAAATTCCAACTACCGCATTATAATCCTAACTGAGACATGGTTGAATGAACACATCGCGAGTGAAGAAATTTTTCCCACCAACTTCGTTGTATATAGAAGAGATAGAAACCCATATATCTGTAAAATGTCGAAGATTCCATGTTCTTTAGATTCCGTGATCCTCAAGGTTCCTGATTGTGATGTGGAACAGGTTTGGGTGCAGGTCCGGATTGGTGATGTCCCCATCATCCTGAATGCTGTCTACATCCCACCTGCTGCAGGCATTTCAATCTACGACGATTATGTACAGTCTGTGAGTTATGTGTTTGATCACTTTCCAAATGGTAAGATCTCGATTTTGGGTGACTTCAATTTACCGAACTACACTAATTCATTTATTCAAATCAACTCAAGTGATACCGTTGAAAGCAGTAATATTGATTGTTATTTTGGTCTTTTTACCGATGGTAATCAAACAACATATTTATATCTAATAACGACAAGGAAGAAACCATCTTTGACTGTATGTGTTTTTATGATTTAGTACAACTTAACAATGTAGTTAATTCAAATAATGTCATGTTGGATTTAATTTTTTCGGACATTTCAGATATATTAGTTTCTCATAATCAGACACCACTGACGAAGATTGACAAATATCATCCAGCTCTTCATATTGACTTTTTCTTAAATAATACAGCAGATTTAGTGTCGGACTTACAACAGACTAAATACAAGTTCTTTAAGGCTGACTACAATAAACTAAACGACCACTTCGAAAATATTGACTGGAACTTTTTAAAGTGTAATGACATTAATGCGCCGTGGATCTATATGTTCCGAAAACGCGAATCCATATTACTAACTACCCCAACTACTTTTCTAATAAGACCATAAAACTAATAAATAAAAAAAAACAAAGCCTTCAAAAGGTACAGACACACACGACTACCGAGTAGGGAATACGATTACAAAGCGCTTAGGATTCAATCGAAAACATCAATAAAGGAAGACTATAATAATTTTATTCAGTCCACACAAAATAACATATTAAATAATATAAAATCCTTCTGGTCCTACATCAAATCAAAGCGTAAAACGTTAGCTTATCCATCAAAAATGAGGTTTCTTGACCTTGAATCTAGTGACCCAAAGGTTGTTGCAAATTTATTTGCAGACTTTTTTCAGTCAGTTTTTATCGACACTGGTCACTCCACATATGTAGGTACCAACAGCTTTCTCAGTTTGGATATCTCAAATATTGTAATCAACAGTTCCATGGTCTTTGAAAAGCTGGCTGATATTGATGATCACAAGGGAGCTGGACCTGATGATATCCCTCCTACTTTCTTAAAGCACTGCTGCCCAACTCTGGCAGTGCCGCTCACACATCTTTTTCAACTTTTCTCTTTCGTTGGGTCAGTTTTCTACTATTTGGAAGGAAGCCTATGTAACCGCGATTCACAAGGATGGGGATAGGGCGGATATCCCGTAATTATCGACCAATATCTGGACTTGACTGCATATCCAAAATCCTTGAGTCTCTGGTTGTGGACAATTTGCTTGCGTGTGCACGAAACACTCTCTCTGAGAATCAACATGGTTTCCTTCCCAGTCGTTCGTGTGTAACGAACCTATCAATATATTCTAACTTCTTGGCTACTGCTGTTGACTCTGGCGTTCAAGTTGATTCTATTTACTTCGACTTTAAAAAAGCCTTTGATAGGGTAGATCACTCCTTTCTTATTAAAAAACTAAGGTCTTATGGCTTTATGAACCCTTTACTGTCTTGGTTCTGCAGTTATCTTCGTGGACGTACACAAAAAGTCAAAATAAGCAATATCTTATCAAAAGAGATAGTAGTCACTTCTGGTGTACCCCAAGGGTCACATTTAGGTCCATTCTTATTCTTAATCTATATTAATGACCTCAGCAATGTGTTCAAAAGCTGCCAATTCCTATTTTATGCTGATGACCTAAAAATCTTTAAACATATATATGACATTGACGACTGCCAAAATCTTCAATCGGAAATTAACAAGCTGGTGACTTGGTGTGAAGATAACAAAATGGATTTGAATATAATGAAATGTAAGGTCATATCTTTTTCCAAGAGAAAAACCCCATTTCTTCATGATTATTCCATCGTTAATGCACCCATTGAAAGAGTTGAACGGATTAATGATCTGGGAGTTATCTTTGACACCGAACTGAGATTCAATAATCACATGAATTATGTTTTGGGAAAATCATTCAGGATGACAGGATTTGTTATGCGTCAATGTTGACACTTCTCTAATATTACCGTTTTGAAGTGCCTCTACTACTCCCTGGTGCGAAGTCATTTAGAGTACTGCTGTACAATCTGGTCTCTATTCTACAGCACACATATCACACGATTAGAGCGGGTCCAATCAAAGTTTGTGAACTTTCTCCTCTACAGGTTGAGAATTGATAAACACAATTATTCATACCATCAGAGACTGGAATTATTGAGCATGAGTAGTCTTGAAACTCGAAGAATCTTCTTAACATTAATGTTTGGATTTAAAATACTTAATAACATGATATACTGCCCTGATCTCCTGACATTGATGAACTTTCGTGTGCCATCCCGTAACACTCGTTTAAATGACATGTTCTTGACTAGTAGGAGTCGCACCGACCTTGGGAGAAACAGTATCATGATTCGAATAATGACTTATTTTAACACATATGTCCCACCAGACCTTGACTTAAATTGTACGACACACACTTTTAAAAGAAAACTAAAATTCCTATTAAATAATCCCCAATAATAACGAAATTCGAGAACTTAGAGTTTTCGGTTTCTTGCTTTACTCCCAATGAATTGAACAGATTAACGAATGTACACAATGGATTTAATAAAATTTCTTTTTTTTTTCTTCATTTTTTATACACATTTTTTTTTCTTTTTTAGCATAGGATATATTATGTAGCTTTGACACGTTTTTTTTCTTTTTGTACATTTTTTTGTTTTATTTAGTATAGGATATGTTATGTAGCACTAATTCTGATTTTACAACTGTCATATGCCATACCATTTGGAATGTTGAATACTGTAGTGTATGTTTGAGAAATAAATAAAATGTTATTAGGTAATTTTGAAATACCGCCAGATTCGTAGTCGTTGAGCGACCATGATAGAAACCATGCTGCTCCCCCGAAATATAATGTTTCAGCGATTCAAAAATTTCATCGGGACAATAGCCTCGAACAACTTTGGTATGTGGGAGAGTAAAGAATTACCCCTGTAGCTTTTTACGTTACATCTATCACCGGATTTAAATATTGGAATCAGGGTAGAAAACCTCCAAATCTCCGGAAAGGAACCAAGATCAAAGGACTTTTGAAAAATTTTACAAAGTGGCTTGGACAATGATTGATTACATCTCTCCAAAAGAATGATAGGGACACCATCTGGGCCAGCCCTTTTAGATAAATCGAGGGTCTTTATTTTGTTACAAATCTCTGCTTCTGTAAAATGATGTGAAAACAGTGACGTACCCGAAGAACTTATGGGCTCCATCCCACCAAGATCTATGTTTTGGTGGTTGGGTTAGCACGACTGAAAGTGAGCGGCAAAAGCATTAGCAATGTTGTTTGAACCACTGATTTCATCACTGATTTTATTCAATTTAGATCGAATCGGATCGAAGGATATAACGTTTTTCTTAGAAGGAATTTTAGTTTATGCTAATGGGTAGATGGACCTTTTTGATAAGTTGCTGCAGCTTTTCCTGCACCTGCAGGTAGTAGCTCCGAAATGATTTATATTTCGCCAGTTTGACGAGGCTGATTTACCTCTCCGTTTATTTTTGTGTGGCCTTCACACATAAATGGTCACATAAAAAAATGTAAAACAGCCCAACTGTGCTGTTGTCAATATATTTGTGTTTTTTTTTGCAGGTGTACAATCATTTCTCAGTCCCCATAGACGTATACTATATGACAGCACGTGGCAACGAATTAGAACTGGTGGGACCCGTAGAACCTAACGGTACCCTAAATCTACCTTTAAAAGCCGTATATAGCCCAACTAGTGAATTATTCTTTGGTGTGTCTGGATACGCCGTGACAACTAATCCGTATATCTGGAAAGATCTGCAGACCGATATGAACGTAGCAAAAATCCTTCAGTGTCCCGTGCTTCCAGAGCTAGCTGATTCCGGAAAAAGTCCGTTCCTTATGAAAACCATCGGGGAAATGGAACAGGTAGATACTGAATATTGATTGCTCAATTAGGGTCTGTTTGTATCCTACTTTTCAATGTTAAATTGTCAAAAAAATATTTTTATGCCATTAAAAGGTAAATTGTTACATAAGAAATTGAGGGGTACACAGTAATTTTAAGAATACGCCCCAAATGCGGTCGTAGAAAAAATACAGTGTATAAGACTTTCGAAAACCATTTTTCACATGTGACTTGTGACACTCGCCTCTGGCACATTCGATGTTTTCAAAACTTATTATACATATACATATACTTTTCTAATGATTGAATTCTATATTTTTTCTACTGATACAATTTTACTTTCACAATATCTGTTTTTTGTTTTGTTTCGGTACTTTGGATTCTCCTTAGTCTCATTTTTTCAAAAATCTATAATATGTCTATACTCACAACAGTAGTTTTTGACTTATTCGGCTTTAAAGTTGCTACATATGACAAATTCACCGATTCATTCGAAGATACTACACTCGCTTTACCCCTAAAAAACAAATAAAATTAGTAACATTATTTTAATGCGACATTTTTAATGAATAAAGAACTAATAATTAACAAAAAAATCGATGCAACATAATATTTTTATGTTTTATAAATAAACCCATTGCTAATAGCCTTTTTATAACTGAATCACATGTCACGTGACCCCCTCCATTATCCAAGCAATTTTGGAAAACTTTCCAGTTTCCTAATGCCATTGGTAATGAAAATGGAACATGTATTTAAAACTGCAATTTCCTGCTCTATTTTTAGCAGCAATTCCTCTATGTTGTCCCTTCTATTAAGGTAAATTTTATCTTTTAAATATACCTACAAAAAAGTATCCTATGGTGTAAGGTCCGGACTATTGTCTGGCCAATGAATATTACCATGTTTACCGATCCACAAACCATATCGAGCATTTATATCATCGGTTGTTGTGAGGTGGTGCTCCATCTTGATACCAAATTATTTGATTATAGATATTTATGGAAAACTGCTCCATATGGTGTTCTACCTCGTTATTTAATAAATTTAACTACAGTTCCCCTGTTAAAATACCCTCAATAAAAAGTGTACCAACAATTTGATCTCTCAAAATGCCGCACCACACATGCATCGACTTCCGACCTAGCTTCTTTCGTTCTTCTATTACATGAGGATTTCTTGTTGCCCAAAAGAGTTTATTCTTTCTATTGAACATGCCGGCTGTGGTAAAACAAGCTTCTTCTGACCACAAAATCCTTTCAAACAGCAGCCTATCTTGTCGCAATCTCCCCAGCATATCCTCGCAGAATTGGAGGCGTGGATTAAAATGATTCTCAGTTAACGTTAACAACTGCACCGGTACTGATGCTTCTTAATGAGCTGCAATAAATGGGTTAGAAATTTACAAATAATGCTCTATATTCATATATTATCACAGTATTTTAAATTGATATTTCAAGAAACAAAGAAAAAAGGGTACATATACAGGGTGTCCCAAACTCAGTGGCCTATTAAAAGTATCTGGAGAACCAATAAATGAATTACTATGAAAATTTGGCTCTGACCATGTATTTTAAAAAGAGAATTTATGACCAGATGATCATAAATTCTCTTTTTAAAATCTGCTGTGTTGCCGGTTTGACCTTAAACCGTTGGCGACATCGTCTAATTGAAATGCCCTGTATGTTATTGCATTTTTGTATTGTCCTGAACATTCTAAACACTGTTTGGGTTATATTTCTTATATCTAAATTCAACTATTTTCGAGAAAATGGCGCTTGAAAATTGACATTTTTGATCCTTTGAAGCTCTGTAATTTGGGATTGGGAGAGCTTCAATAGTCAAAAATGTCAATTTTCAAGCGCCGTTTTCTCGAAAACAGTTGAATTTAGGTATAGGAAACGTAACAGAAGGTGCTTAGAATATTCAGGACAATACAAAAATGCAATAACATATATAACATTACACTTAGAAAACGGATATTATCACGTGTATAAATGTAGAAGCGGCAACACCGCACAAATTAAATTATTTCAGAATGTTCATCTATGACCATAGCCAAAATAATCTATTCATTGATTTTTCACATACTTCTATAGGATACTGAATTTGGGGCAATCTGTATTACTTAGGTATAGGCGATCTGTTTTAAAATATTTATTGTATAATTAGGTGTATTACGAGAATACCACTCGGCACACCATGGCCAGTACTTGTTACAATATCCATCTGAGACCTGCTGCCATATTCAAGAATTTCTTGCCTTTGCCAGTTATCATGTGTGTAGATGAATTAGCGGAGGAAATTGAGGTACGATTTAGAATGATCCTTTTTAATATTTAACCTACAGCCTTTGAAATTATTCCTCGTGTTTTTTTGTAGGTAAAAGCTGGAGATACATTGCAGTTACCAAATGTTGATCCTGGAAAAAGCGTGATTGTGATAAGAGTAAGTGTTATTCAGATCTATATACTGCAAATTGAAAAGAACTTACTTGTCGTACATGCATTGTTTTTATTGTTATTTTTTTTAACGTTTTTAAAGTAGTATATATTTATAGAGTTTTTGTTTCTTTTTAGATACCAGAATACCTTGAGAAGGAATGGTCTTGCCGCAAAGAGACTGAAGTGTCTCCAGAGGAATTCGAGGTTTGGACCTTCAATAGTTACGACAGTCCTACAAAAATGTCGCTAGATTTAGGGGTTCACACTATGAACGAAGACGGGTCATTGATCTATTCATTATATTGTCCATTCTGGATGTTAAATAAAACAGGACTAATGCTCGGATATCGGGTAAGTGTGTTTTTACGTTTGTTTTAATTACCAGGGACATTATATGCTAGAATATTTTAGATTCGAGTTATACAGCGTCTGCTTAGGTTTATTTAACAAAATGGAAATTTTTTTTATTATCGAATTTAGCAAAAAACAAATTCTACATAAGAATTTTGCTAAATAAGGCTACAAAAATGTGTCAATATAATCTATAAAGAGACCAAAAAATATGTATGCACAAGTACGTAAAACAAAAAAAAATTCAAATCAAAATTTTTGAGGCATAGTCAAAAGTTTTATCGTGCAGGTCATAAGATTTATTAACGACAAACTTTTTAAGCTTGTTTTCCTTTTATTATGTGTAATCATATCCTCCGCATAAAATCCGGAAGATGAATTAGATAGACCTATGATATTTTCATATGAAAAAAGAGGATAAACATATAAATACCAGCAGTTGCAAAAATCTTTGAGTGATGTCACTTCAAAGTCAGATTGACAAGTCGGTGACAAAATGAGTAATAGAAAACAATTTTCGGGTGTTTTTCATCCACAAGCGTAAAAAATGGTATTAAATCTAATAAAATATTACGAAAATGAAAATTCACCTGCCAATATCCAGGAGAGAGTAGCAAAAGCTCTGGGATCGGTATAAGGACTGTGCATGAAAAAAAGCATAATTTACTACCGAAGAAGATTAAGAAATGTACACGAAAAAAGCCAAAGACAGAAGACTTAAGTGACAATGTAAAAATGGATGTTCGTAATGCAATTTACGATTTATACACATCAAAAACTAATATAACCCTTCAAGTTTTAAAAGAAGCTTTAAAAAATCGAGGCATATTGGAAATTGAACTAAAATCGTTGTCAAAATTAATAAAAATGTTGGGTTTTCGATATAAAAAGGACTGTAATCGAAGATTTTTATGCGAGTTGTCACATATAGCAAGTCAGCGTATCCAGTTTTTAAAGAAATACACGGAAAATGTTAATTCAAAATTTAGAAAAGTGGTATTTTTAGAAGAGACTTGGATATTTTCTAATGGAAGTGGTTCGAAATATTGGCAGGACGAGTCTGTAAAAAGTGTCAAGAGAAAAAAGGAATGTGGGACGGGAAAACGGTGCATGCAGGTTCTTCAACAGGATTTCTCTCAGGTGTAAGTTTACTGTTTTCTTCAACATCCAAAAGTATGGACTACCATGATAATATGAACTGTGAATTGTTTGAAAAGTGGTTAAAAGAACAACTGATTCCAAATTTAGATGCTCCATCTTTAATCATTCTGGACAATGCATCTTATCATTCAAGAATCTTAAATAAACAACCTACTTCATCCTGGAAGAAAAGTGATATTTATGACTGGCTAATAAAACAAAAAACAAAATCCTTTACCCAATATGCTGAAACTAGAACTTCTTTTAATGGCAAAATCTATTAAAAAACCAACAATATATGCCGTAGATGAAATATTACGGGAAAATGGATATGAGGTTTTACGACTGCCGCTATACCATTGCCAGTTTAACGCAATAGAATTAATATGGGCTGGGGCAAAATCATATTACGAAAAACACTTGAACGATGGTCTTACATCAGATGAAGTGCAAATTGTTTGGCAAGATTCATTAAATTATATTATGTCGGAGTACTGGAAGAAATCTGTGGAACATACGGAGAAATTAATATGAGATTCGTGGAATCGAGAACGAGTTCTAGATGTCGAAAGAAGATGAGGACTTTTTAAGTGATGATGATATTTTTTAGTCTACAATATTAAAAAGTTTCTGAAGGATTATATTAGTCTTTGACGTGAATAAATCATAAATTACATTATGAATATCCATTTTTGCATTGTAACTTAACTTGCCTTTGGATTTTTTGTGTACATTTTATCTTCTTCGGAAGTAAATTATGTTTTTTTTTCATGCACAAGTTTCTGTACATTCCTTATACCGATTCTCAGAGCTTTTGCCACTGGCTCCTGGATATTAGCCAGTGAATTTTAATTTAAAAATTTTTTTATTAGATTTGACATCATTTTTTGCTTACTTTTTTAGTACATTTGTAATTTTGTAGGCAATAGATAAATAGTTATAGAATACTTGTTTCAATTTTAAAGTGTGTTTAAAATAAGTAAATTTTTGTATTAATTATAAGACACAATTTGATATATAAATCGGATAAGTAGTTTTTTAGCTATGCCGCGAACAGACAGACTGACGGACAGACATACCTACAGGCAGACGGAATTGAGAAAACATGTTTTCCGGTATCTAGGGACCCTTAAACGTAAAGATCTGAAAAAAACGAGGGAAGTAATAACTAATTATCTTGTGTTTTTAACAAAAGTGTATAATATTTTTGCAAAATAAGCTTTTTTTGTTATCACAATACAAAAAAAAAACAAGTTTTCTTTGCCTCAGGGGTGGCCCGCATTTAAATAAATGGCACTCTATTAGTGGTTAGATTTTTAGGTCAAGCGGGGCTCATAATTTTTGGTGATTGATAAAAAAATCTCACTTTCATTAATAAGTGGCTGTATAAATAGAACATATCCTGATCGTTCCACTGATTCGAACCGCCTTCCGAGTTTATTAAGGCGCTTGCCATATTGTGTACTTTGTTTTTGCCAACCAAAAAATTTCCCCCAAATACATATTTAGCGAATTTTCTTATTTAGCCCCTCTGCATTTAATATATAAAATAATATTAACTGGCTATCTTAATAATATTGCATAATAAAATAAAAAGAAACTATTTTCTTTCTCCCTGTATATTTGTAAATAGCCCATCGAGATTTAATAGCTCGATAAAAGAATCACACAACATTTTGGTATTCACTGTGTTTTCTGATTTGATTCATAATGTTGGTAACCTTTGGACCCGCATGATAAGACCGCATTCGACTGTAGTCGAAAAGTTAAAAAGTCATTATATATTATCATATTATATTATATTATATATATATGTGCACGAGGTGTAGTTTTTAGGTAATTTATTGGCCAGTAAGTGGAAAATTTCAAATAACATTTTTTTAATAATTTTCTTACATATTCAGCATTAATTTTCCTAAAAAAGACGACTATTACGAAAAAACTTTAAATAGCTTTAGCTCAAAAATTTTTATTTTTTTTTAGATCAGAAACGATCTTGGGCAGATTAGTCTACATGCTAAGAAATACAATTTCTTAAATTATTTTTCATTTAAGGTATATTTATATATAGAACAGAAGTTTTCATGGTTTTGGTCAGTTAAGAAATCATGGTCCTTGTGATTAAACCATGTCAAATTGAAATTAGTATCCCACGTTTCGCCCTCGATTGCACGAAGCATCTTCATGGATCTTGACTCCACGAGATCTGAACGCTGAAAGAGCTCGAACAGATTCAGGCGGGCTTTTATATCCGATTTGTGCTCGCCGAACCGTGACCTTGTATTAAAATCGTTTTCCACGTGTAATGTAGACCGTAACGGGCCCCTGTTGAAGTTTTTTGTATGTTTAAAAAGTTCAGTATATCAATTCAATCAATATTTCAAATCATACATTTATATATTTTGGGTCTAGGTAATTATTTCGAAAACAAAAAATTCGAAGGGAACAATTTCGAAAAATATTAGTTCGATTACAAAACATTCGAAAAACTAACATCTTGATTGAAATTAAATAGTTGATACTTTTTTGTTTTCAAATTGAGTAGTAAATGACTTTTTTGACATAAAAATAATATTTAGGAGTTATCTTGCTTTGTGGCTATGGAAAAGTAAAAAAATCAAATGTATTCTACATCCGAGGATATACCTAAAAATACACTCCTGGACAAAATTAACGCAACAATATGGAATTATCAAAAAAAAAATCCAATGTATCTTTTTCTTGTCAGTTTTGAAATTTACCGACTATTTGAATAGTAGGCTATGCATATATTTTTTCGTTGGTTGATGGCTGTCATCAATCAATTTATTTAAAGTTTGGCGCACGAATCTGAGGCTATGAAAAGAATGCAAGTATCTGAGAAAACGGAGCATTACTCATTAGTGATTGGCTAAAACTCTAGATATCCATAGAAACGGTTTGCTTTTGACAAACCTCCCCCTTTCGTGCGGCGTACTGTAGATTTACAGTTTAAAAAAAAATTAAAAGATCAACAATTTTGTGTAATGACTTGCGATAGATTTTCTTTAAAAGTAAGCCTATAAATTGTTCTTTTTTTTAAGTAATACGTTTTGTACTAGACTGTTTTATTTTTGACGACGAATTAGAAAAAAGAATTGCCAAAGAATTTTAACTGAGCATGGAGGTAGTGCGAGCCTCAGTTTTATTGGACTAGGGATATTGTCAGAGTTATGTTGCCAATTCGTTAGGCAAACATCGTTCCAAAATAAGTCCTATGGAAAGACGCTTGAATGAAGTAGGAACTTATACTAGAAGGCCGGGGCTAGGGCGAAAACGATGCACCAACGACCGAGATGAACGTTTTATAAGAACTCGAACTGTCTGTAATGTAGACCAGATTCCACTCGGCGGTGGTTCTGTTATGTTCTGGCGTGGCATCTCCTTTGACGCTCGCATAGAGTTAGTTCATGTACGTACGAGATCCATGAATGCTAATAACTTTATAATTAACATGTGATGCCTTTCGGTTATTTTGTGGAACACAATTTCCTGTTTATGCAAGACAACGCTCGACTGTCTTAATCTAGTTGGTATACCAATTATGCGATGGTCACCAAAAAACCCGGATCTGAATCCAATAGAACATGTATGGGATCATCTTAAGAAAAATGTGAAAAGTCTTATACTTATACCAGGTAACCTGAGGGAACTTGAAAATACAGTTATCACAGAATGGGGACAAATTTTTCAAGACTTCATTCAAAATGTAATTAGAATCGTGCCTAGGCGCATAAATGATGTCATTCGAAGTAGAGGAGGCAACCCACACTACTAATGTTCCAGTTACACCATTAATTTCGCTACTAGAGTACCAGTTTATTTTTTTTTCATCGTTACAATTAAAACGATTCCAATTCAAATCTTATAAAGTCATTGTGTAGCTAATTTACTTTTAAAGCATCCGAAATGTTTTTTCTGGCTTCTGGTTTAACCAATTTCCATACAAAAATATTAAAATTAATTCCTTATAGAGATTTGTGTGATTTAATATATTGTTGCATTAATTTTTTTCAGGAGTTTATGTTAAAGAATAAACGATAAAAAAAACCAGAGAAATAAACCAACCAATATGTGGTTAGTTTTCATAATGTTTCTTATTTGCGATTTTGTTTATAAATCCAAATAATTTTAAACAGCGGGATATTTGTTCAAATATCATTGGCCTTTGGTTTTCGAATTTATCTTGTCATTCAAATGTTATTTTTTAGTTTGTAGTTAATCGAATCTTTTGTCATTTGAATATTTTGTTTTCGAATTTTTCGGTTTCGGATTCTATGTGACTCGAAATAATCAGCATTTGAACATATCGTTTTCGAAATTTTTGTATATGGCTAACCATATATTTTTACTTTGCAAACTTTTAAACATTCCCATCTTTTAAATAAAAAAAAAAAATGTTGTTGAGAATGCCAATTTTTTTATAGGCATATGGAAGGTAGAAAGTGCAATCAATTTTGTTACAAATTAAGTCGTTTGGGAGCTACAGAGCTTTAAAGGGACAAACATGTCAAATTTCAAGCGCCATTTTCCCGAAAATAGTTGAATTTAGGTATAGAAAACATAAAACCAAACGTGTTTACAATGTTCAGGACAATATAAAAATGCAATAATATATATGGCATTCCATTTAGAAAACGGATGTTGCCACCGGTTTAAGATAGAAGCGGCAATACCGCACAATTTAAAATATTTTAAAAAGATCTATGGTCATAAGTTATGACCATAGATTAATTAATTGGTTATAATTCATAACCAATGAAGAAACAAATCTGGCCTTACCTATTATAGAAATTATTAAAATCCAGACTTATACCAGTGTTTTTATTATACCAGGTAGAAAGATTGTCTTACTTCAGTTAAACAGCCAAACGAATTATTCTGAAAAATACTATAACTGGGCCTTTATTTGCCCAATAGTCTAGAGGGACTGACATTTTTTAGGCTTCGAAGTGGTATTATTTATATATGTAGGTTATGTTTTTGATACGTGGAATTTTTAATGATATTTCGGTTAATATCAATATTTTACAGAAATCCAAGAAAACTGAGAAGAATGAAGCTATGGGGAGCCCTTCGAAGGTACTTTTGAAACCGTTAGCCTTGGATGTCTTAGTTTTTGTCGTTTCTTATTTTATTTATATAAACTTACTTGGCAACCGTGGTTACCAAACAAACTACTCCAAATAATGAAGATAAATATCGTTTCAGCGAATAAAACCTGTCCCTTTCAGAACAAAATAAAATAAAACGTCTCTTTAGATAAGAATCACGACTCTTCTAATATATTTTACCTGACCTGAAGGTTTTAGCCACTAATCAATCAGATCAAACTTGAGGATCAACAAACTTTGATTTACTTGTTTAAATACTTATCTTAAATACCGTGACGTTAAATTTATTGTACAAGGTGGTCCAATAATAGAGGACGTCGGCTGTAACTGGGGAAACGTTAATGATAGGACTTAAAGAAAAAAATATTTGTAGGCAAATCGGCCAATAGAAATCTCTAGTCTCAAGTCTCATAATCATATCAGCTTCGCAATAAAATAGCTAAAGCTAGGGCGAGGCACGACGGGACTCGGTTTGGGCAAAAAAATTAAACCGAGTTCTACCTTGCTGCAGTGAAACAACAAAAAAAAACGACGAAATGAACTAGCAATACACTAACAACAAATATATTTAAAATTACTGAAAACTATTTTTGCAAATGCTCAAAATGCCGGTGACTCGACCCACTACAAAAAACGATATGGTGGACCATATTAGGAATGCCATACAAAATATTTCTATAGCAGAAGTAAAGGCTGCAGTCCAATCGACACAGGAAATATTTCAACTTTGTATTGACAACGACGGTCAGCATTATTTGGAGAATTCCGAAAAATTCCATGAGTAGACCTTTTTTGCTCTAGTCGTGTTTTATTTTTGAAAATACACAAAAATAGTCTGAGGCAAAAAAGTGCATAATTGGTTGAAGAATTCAATGCTTTTATTTGCAAGATACCTCAATTAGGGAAATTTAAGAGAAAATTGGCATTTTGTTATTACGCCCCCCTGCGGCCAAATTTCAAACTTGAAAATAATTTACAGCGATTTCTCTTTGCCGATTTACCCATAAATATTTTTTTCCTGAAGTTCTTTAATTAACGGTTTCCGTGCGAAAGCCGACGCGCGACGTCCTCTATTATTGAACCACCCTGTATATTTAAGAAAAGTTTAAGAATATAGGTCGATATAATATTCATTTCAGGTCTTTCTCAGATGAATTATCAAAAACATATTCTTTATTTTGATGAGTACTTTTCATATTACAACTCGTTTAGTACCTGACCAAAACGAATGATCCGGAATTTTTAGTTTGAAAGTAAAACTAAATCATCCGTAGCAGTAAATTCAAAAGCAATTATTAGTATTATTACTTATTAACATTGTCTAAAGACCATAATATTAGATGGCTAATAAAATTAAACAGAAATGTCTATTGTCTGAATCGATTTGACCACGGCAGGTTTTATTTATTTTTTGGTTACTTGATTTTTGTTTTTCTGAGTATTTTTAAAATTTGATTGTTTTACTCATCCATCACTTTGCATGTATTTTATTCACTTTCTCTAGTAAATAATTCTGGCTGGTGGCAATTTCGTTTATACTTTGAGCTTTATGAAATATATCCATTCTTAATGAACGTGCATTTCACACTGTTTAGTGTTTTGGTAACAATATTTTGTCTGTAGCACCAAAATAGCTGTTTGTACATTTTCGAATTATCTGTTACAACAGTACAGGTGTCCCCCATAAAATGACGCACTAGTGTATATCAGAACCTATAGGACATACAAACAAATGTCAAATACAAACATTTTTAGGTTTTGATATTTTAATTTATAAAATTTTCATTTCATGTATACAAAATGTTTATTTTACCATGATCAGACATCGATTTCATATTTTAATGGATTTTTTTATAAGTCCAACGATATTTAGTAGTGTGGACTGTGGAAATTTGTCTTCAGGCTTTCACCTTTAACTAAAGTCATGTACCTAAAACACTTTTATTAGAAAAAGCAAAAAGAGGAACATAAAAGCCCAATCAGCCTTCTTGTGTCAAAATGTATTTAATTCCTACGCGTTTCGTTCCTAGGGCATCATCATCAGGGTACAACTGATTGTCTGCAACTATAAAAAATTTCAAAATAGTGTGGAAGATTACCACTAGGTGGATAGAAAAATAAATAAATTAGAATTAACAGTACTTACAGGAAATAGGACAAAAAAACTGAGAGGTTCTTTGATGCGTATTTGTAGGAACCTACCAGTTTAGCCGATATATTCGACTGGGTAAGAATCGCAAAAAAGTAAATAAACACCGCTTTCATTTAGGTAAGGTATTTTGTCTTTTAAAGATGAGAAAAAACTGGCTACTGATTTGTAGCACACGAAAATATGGTCACCAACTGGTTTTAGAGATCTTCCTATAATTGTTATGATCTAAAAATTGTATGGAAACGAATCGTTTCGCGGCAAGTTGTTCTTGGCGAATAAATATTATGTAAGAATTTTGACAGAGATTTTGTGTTTGTTTTTTGTTAAAAATGTTGTTGACTCATTTGTCGGGAAACCATTATTTGTAGCCATTTGGTAACTTTTTTTCTTTTTCTGAAATGAAATTCTCTTTTTTTAGGAGAATTGTTAAAAGCCGATAAAACAGACTATTGACTAGTTTATGTGAGATACGATAATATGAATCCCAGGGGATCATGTGATTTCTTCGTGTAGACTTTCTATAGATTTTAAAATCGATATTATGGGACATTCTTTCGAGAGTATTTAGAGAGAAAATTAATTTTTCATGGTGAATTTGATATTAAGGTGGAGTTCGTCAAGGTATTCTTCCGCACCATCCAACTATTGTATCATCCATGTATCTAAACCAAAAGGCTAGTTCTTGACGAAATGGTGACTGGAATCGAATAATTTATTTTCTAGAAAATTCATAAAAATTTCTGCATCAAAGGGTGATAGTGGAAGATCTCATCGGGAGATCATCCACTTGTTTATATAACTTATTATTGAACTTAGAGAAGTCTGAGTCGATATATTTCTCGTTATTTGTTTGTGGTTTTCGCCCTGTTTTCTTTAAGTACTGTTAATTTTAATTTATTTATTTTTTCTATCCACCTTAAGTCGGATTCTTCCACACTCTTTCGAATTTTTTTATATTTGCGGACAATCAGTTTTACCCTGATGTAGTATCCCTGGAATTCAAACGTATAGGAATTAAATAATTGAGTTTTACCCTTTTTCTTAATTTTTTTATATGTAACCTCCTATATATTATCTCATTTTCAATTACTAGTATAATATTTAAAGATAAATTTAGCAATATATAATAATATGAGCTTGAGAATCAAGGTTTCTAATTTATTGACGATTATCTTCGGTTCATGTTTTTTTATATAAATAACATAACAAGAATCCTACTTTAAATAGGTTAATCCTGAAGATACATTTCATATATCAGAACATAGTATCTCATGTATTGATGGCATATAAAATCTGTTAAATCTGTCAATATATAGGGTGCCCTATTTAAAATAAACACCCTGTATGCAAGAAAGCAATATAATTTAATAATTCAGATTAAACCAAGAAATTTTTATATTCAGCTTTTTAGATGTGTGTCATACAGCTTCTGAAGTAGTATGTCATCTGACACCCTGTATATAAACCGAGATATCATACTTGTATCTACAGTATCTGTGTACAGTGTTAAGGCTGGATATGTAAAACTATTTTTTTTATTCTGCAGCAGCTTTCGGCAAACCGACGGAACCTTATAAGCCATCTTTTGATTATTGCGATTTTTACTTTTCAGAGTTCGGACGAAAACCTCAACGTACTGCATCACCCTGCTGACTTTAAGGGTCCCATATTGTTCTCTTTCAATCCCAGAAACTTCTTCGGTAAGAAAAAGGCGTCGATTAGGGTCGAATCTGGAGGATGGTCCAACAAATTCTCTTTGGATGTAGCGGGATCATCTGGTGTCGTGGCATGCAAAGCTAATGATCAAGTTTATCAGGTTAGAAAATTTAATTTTTCAATTCTTTTGTTTGTAAATATAGTAACCGTGTGTATTACACCACTGACAATTGACTGGTATGCGATGCTGTTTAATATTTGGTAACTGAAGGTTTATAGTATTTTAACATTTTTTAATCAAAGCTTGTAACATCTTGACATCTTGGTATTAAAATTTAAGAAATGAATATTCAAAGTTTATAATAGGAAATGAAATATTTACTTTGTAGAATAAAAAGAAGCTACTAATTAAAAAAAGTGTTGAAATATCAAAATAATAATATCGAATCAACATTGTCTTTACAAAATCTCCAAAGTGTTCATTTATAGCTATAAAACAAATAATTCACTTTCCAAGAGATATTCATATTTTAAAATTTGTTTCAGATCGGTGTGCACAATCAGCTCACCTATAATAGTTTGACTAAACAAGTTACGTTTACCCCATATTATGTGATAATAAATGAAGCTCCATTTGCTATTGAATGTCAAGAAAGTGACAGGCCGGCTGACCATTGGATCGTCATCGAACCAAAGTCTTGCTCAGGTATTAAAACTGTATATAATTCAAAAATTTGCAGAGATGTAACTTTCCTCTATCTCGGATGAAATTGTAAACATTAGATAAAGTTTAGACTGACAACTTGAATAGATTCTGGAGTATATAGGAACATCCTGTAAAATTTAAAACTGGAAAGTGATTTTGATATCTTGAACATATCATATAAAATATTCTAAATTTGACCCAGGGGTTTTCCAGGGGGTGAATTCAATTTTTTTGCTATTATCTTAATAATTCTACCAAAACAATAGTAGTTTATAAAATGCTGTTTAAAAAATGGTTTTGTGATGCTTTGAACGAGAATATCATCGATAATGTTAGTGGTTTCTTCCAGTTAATTTGGTGAAAATAAGTAAAGCCCTTTTGACATTACATTTGTCACAGTGAAGCTTATTTTTTATAAGAAAGTGTACTAGGCCTAAAGTTATAACCAAATAAATGCTTAATTTGAGTGTGGTAGAACTTGCTACGGGAGAATTTTCGGAAAAAGGCAGAACACCGATCTTCTCAAATCTGAAATAAAATAAATTAATTTATGTTGTACAATCCTTGATTGTTTTAATTAGAATGATGAGATGTAAAGAATTCCTTGAAAAGTGCAATGTTGCAAAATAGGCTAATTTGAAAAAGTTGCTGCTATTTTTTTACGGGACATTTTTCTACCAGTTTCGTGTGGTGGAGTGGAAAAGAAAACATATATTGGACAAAAAAGCATATATTGCAAAAACGATTCATTATGCGAAAAAATAGAGTTTCAGATAATTGCAAAAAGCTGGAATGATCCCTATTCACCTCCATAAAAGTAAAAAGCTCATGGCTCAAATTTAGGGTACTTATAAGGATATACTCAGGATGTCAAAATAAAGGTCTCTACAAAATGAATAGTCGATGCCTCCAATGTTAAATGAAATAGCTCTAAATAGATTCCAACTTTGTTTGGTGTTCCATATAGTTGAAATCTATCGAGACATTCTCGCATAGCTAAAGATCAGAGTGGCCACCTGTAGGATACTGCATCCGATCGCCTGGCTAAATTTCTTCAGTGGCAGTTTTATGCTATTATTGGGCATGTCTGTTTGTCCTTTTAAGCATAATTTTTGTATTATATTTCTAAACAAGACATAAGTCATGCTTCTGGCAACCTCTGGACACATATTGTTGCGTGCGTTCTAATTAATGTTATCAATTTATGGATTAATTGTTGGACTGTCTATGCAACTTATAATTAGTATTTGGCTATACTAACCAAAGAGGAAGATTAAACTGGAAGAAAATTGAGTTTTTGGTTATCTCAGAAAATCGATATAACTTTTCAGTTAGAGACGTAAAAATTAAACAGTATTTAACTTTTGTTTCAGCACTTTGGCCAAAAAGTGACATGGAAGATAAATTATTAAAACTGCGAATTATTGGCACTAGTGAAATTAGTTCACCATTCTTATATACCGAAAGTCATACTACACTGCTGAAACTTAATAATAAGGTAATATATATTAACCATTTTTCTATTATCAAAAATAATTTATTTCATAATTCTTTCACGTGTTTTACTCTTTGGCGATACATTTATAGAAATACGTCTCAAGAATTTCGCTTTTAATTTTAGTATGGTGGTGTGAACGTAGACATCCAACTTAATGAGGGCGCAGTATATATAAACTTAGCACTCTATGCTGCTGGATGTGCTCCTGCTATGATAATAAATCACACATCTCAAGACTTTAACTTCTGGGAAAAGGAATCTGTACAAATCAGGTAAAATCTAAAGAAATACAGTCCTCTGCTAAATCATATATTGCTTTTTATTGTATTAAGTGTTCAGAAACATAACTTCATTATTTTTTATCATGAAGAGGAGGACTTTATTTTTCATTAAAGCAATGTGTCAAATTTTCTCGTTTTTCTGCACATTTTCTAGCGAACTATTTTCTACACTAAAACAACCCTGGAAAGTTGCTCTACAGCATAGTGAAAACCTCATTAAAAAATCTCGTACATACATTGTGGCCCAAATTAAAGTGGCTTTTTTCACACCTTAGTAACTTTTTTAGTTTTTACCTAATTTAAATAATTTTTTGGTATAATATATATATATATACGTCACTTTTCAAGACAATTTTACTTTTTGTTTTTAAATGATACATGTGGACAAAAAATATTATTTTGTTTTTAATGAATCCACGTTTTTGAGTAAAAATATAATTTACTTTTTGACTCCGACCAAATTAGGTAGTACTATTTATGACGTTCTAGAAAATTGTATGTCAACAGGGTTTAGGGCTGGGTGGTTAGGTGATTAGTTCTGTGGTTCAATAAAAGCAACACAATTTTCAAGTTAATAATTGAATATGTTCTTTGTTGTACCATTCTGTTGACATGTATAGTTATTAGTATTTTTTTTTTCGAATTCAGGTAACATGATGACAAAATATCCCTCTGGCAAACAGAAAGAAAATACGTGTTTTTAACGGACACAATATCATTTTAGATGCCGAAAAATGTTGTTTGTGAATTAAATGGTTCTCTAGCGGTATGTTACGTCTTATCATTATTTGAATAAACTTAGTTATTGTAAGTGTTCTTAGGCTGCCATAAAGGAAATATTTTCTTATCGGTGAACCATATTCGAGTAATACTTTCCCTCAATTGAAATTGTTACATGCAATTTGGGTTCTAGACATATGTAACATAATAAGTCAAATAAATTCAAGCCAGTAATTCATAAATTTAATTTACCTTAGTCGAACACCTGTCCTCGACTCTCTTATCGCTTGTTGGTTTTGGCATATTACTGCAGAGAGGTAAAGTAAGGTTTTAAAAATGAGAAATAACATTGCTTATAGCAGATAAGTGTATAATATATAATGTCTATACTTTTGAGAACGCTGGGATATGTGTTTATTCACGAACAGTGAGTAACAGTTAAACAAGTATACTCATTCATATAAGTTAAGTTACAACAATTTTCCTTATGTATATCACAAAAAAATGCTTATTTAAATGATTGTGGAATTCTCTAATATCTGGTATGCCTGACTAAATACACATTTAAGGTTTCCTTCGCTATGAAATGTACTGTCCGGGTCTTCCTGTTTCTGTTTTCACACCTGTTTCTATTTTAACAATTATTCGGGTATTTCCAGATGTTATAATTTCAGGAAATCACTACACTAATATGCTATCTTTCACAAAAGTTTGTTTAGAGACACATGAGATATACACACAATTACATTGGGGCACACTGGTTATCAACATGTTTAGATTTCACATAACTTCCACATATTTTTAACTATGCTATTAAACAGGTTTATAGGAGGTATTTACGCTGGTTTCACTGTAATTCTTTATCGATTTCGTAAGTAACATTTGTTTTTAAGCAACTGATTCAGTTTGTTGTTTTTGTTTTGGTTAACTTTTTGACGTCTATCGAACTGTCCTCTGGCGTCACCCGGCGCCACTAAACTTAATTATTAATCTCGGACCCAAAACACCTAGTGATTTTTAATTAAATGGAATATTTTAAAATATAATAAGCAGAAAATCACAATAATGCCATGGTAATCCTAATATAAATTTAGGAGACGAAAACCATAAGAATTCTATTTAACTTGGCCTTAAATTTCGAAATCGTTGAAAATATAGCCATGGAACCCTGCTAGTATTACCAACCAAATGGTAATGAAATGCCCTAGAGCAACCGGAACCTTGTAGATTAGCTAGTTTTTATTAGTTTTTCCTGGTTCTAAACACTTGTTTTCTTTAATTAATTGAACTATTAGTAATGTTGTGCCTAATTAAAATCAGAGCTTGTCAAAATTTAAACTATGTCGTCATAATTGTACATAACATAGGTACTTGGAAAATATTGTGGTTGACTCTTCTGTATGCAGCGGGAAGAGTGCGTGCGATCTTTTGTGATGGGTTAAAGAGAGACCGAAATATGGCCGTTTTTATTGTGATTTTTCTTGGGCGATTTTCTACTTCGATCCTCGTGTTGAAATATCTTTACTTTTTCCCCGATACCCCGGGCCGTTATCTGTTAAAACAGAGGAAAGTACGCCAAATAATAGGAAAACTTCTTTTTCCATGAAACGAGAGACAACTTCAGAGGTAGCCTTACGGAGAGGACAAGGTAGAGAGAACTTACTAAGATAATCGGTGACTACTAACCGAAAAGTATTTCCTTGTTTTGGCCTAGGTAAGGGTCCAAGAAGATCGGTAGAAATTACTTCCCAAGGACGTTGTGGTTTGATATGATTAATCATCTTTGCTTTTGGAAGTCCTACTTCAGCCTTGTGTTGTAGGCAAACTTTGCAGCGACGAATAAACCTAGAAATACCACTTTTTAATTTAGGCCAGTAGAACTTTTTGGCAATTCTAGAATAGGTCTTGTAGACTCCCATATGACCAGATGTTGGCGGTTCATGAGATTCTGCAATTAGTGTAGCCCTCTTTTCCTTCGGAATTACCTCCATCCAGTTCTCCACCCCAGAACTTAACTCAGGATAGTCAAAATCTTTGTAATTGCTCTTATCTCTGTAGCCTCTTAACTTATCGAGTAAGTTTTCTAATTTTAAAAAACTCTAACATTATATTGCGCAAATAGTTGACGTTGATACTGACGTTTTACTGTCTCGGATTCATACCAAAATGTTAGGAGTTGATTTCTATGTAACAATTGATTTTTGTGCAAAGTTTGAGATACATTGAATGGGGTTTCTTAGTAAAAATTTTTTCAACGTTTTACTAGGCCGCCATCTTGCTCCGACATATTGGATATTTTTCAAAATATTACCCCATATCATCCCCTTATAATTCTTAATTTTTGACTAAAATTTGAAGTCAATCTGGTAAATAGTTTTAACGTGTGCCGCGAACTGACAGACAGACGGATTGACGGAATTGATAAAACATATTTTTTGGCATCTGGGGATATTAAAACGTGAAGTTATGTAAAACCTGAGACAGTGACTTTTTCACGATTACAAACATTTTATTTGGTCGTCATTTTGTTCCACCATCTTGAATTAGTACCACAATTTTGCTAATTCATCTCTATACTACAATTAGTTATAGCACACAATTAGAAATCAATCCATTAAGTAGTTTTTTCAGGGTGAATTTTTAAATATCTTATTAAGCCGTAATCTTGGATTCGTACCAACGTTTTACCAGTTAATTCCCACATAATACTTGATTTTTGTGCAATATTTGAGAAAAATTGGATAAACAGTTTTTAACATTTTATTAGGCCACCATTTTGTTTCAACATCTAGAGACCCTGAAACGTATAGATTTGAAAAATTCTCGAAGGGTAATTTTTTCACGATTACAATACTTTCAACAACTTCTTTACGGGGGCAGCAATAAAGTGGGGACATTTCAGAAACGCCCTGTATAGTGATGTTATAAAAATAAAGTCACTGACTTTGATTAGTATTTAAAAAGTGAGTTATAAACGTTTGAATTCACCATTTTTTTTCTAGAACGCTAAAACCCAAAACACAAGTTTTGTATACTTGGGAAAATCCTTCAGGACCTAGAAAACTCGTATGGGAAAAAAGTCACAAAAATGAAATTGAAAACGACCTTAGGAAAGATGGTTGTGGTAATTTCCACGTTACAGATCAGTGTGAAGTTTATTGGTAAGAAAAGTCAAAAAGAATTTCTTACACCATTCAAATGTTATCTGTATTCATAGAGTATTCAAAAACATTTTAATTCTGATATTAACAAATATGTTATGTAAATTTACCTGAAGTAAGAGTAAGAAACTTTTAGGTCTTCCTTTTTGGATGGAATGCAAAGGGTGTTGCTTTTCACTGAAGTTAGGAGTCTGGCGCAAAGTGCCACGAACGTTTTCGAAATTATTCAACAAGAAATCACATTATCTTTGCACGGTTTTGGTTTGTCTCTGGTTAACAATGTAACAAGGCAAGAAATTATGTACATTGGCATTGCCAGTAGTGGGATAATATGGGAGACCTGCAAGATGAATAGAAGAAGATATAAGCCGTTGAGTAAGTTTTATTCCTATAAATATTTTAGTTAGAAATAATGGTTCTAGGGATTAGATTGTTTCAAAATGGAATTATTTTCTGACGTTTCGCCTTCGATTGCACGAGACACCTTCAGGGACATTTACTTCAGAAGATCGGAACACTGAATGAGCTCGGAGAGATTTAGGCTGGCTGTTTATACCCGACCTGCGTTCACCAAACTGTAATGTAGACTTTTAGTTAGTAGTTTAGAGAATCCTGAGACCAACGCAAAAACTTTGGCATTTTTTACATTTATGATATATCTAGTGGGGTGTTGGTCATACAAAAGTTTCTTTAAATTTGAATTTCTTTTAAAATATAATGTTTCCATGTATACAGGGTGTCCCAATTTTGCTGGGTCGACATCAACTATAAAATTTTAAATGGGACACCTTGTATTTTTGTCCATTATTTGATTCCTTGTATAAGTTACCAATTTAAACTATAGTCGATATATGTGTAGTTCCCGAGATAATTAAGGTTATATGTAATTTTTTGAAAACTGGAGCTATTTTTCAAGTCGCTATAAAAAATAGCAAAGATCTAAAATTGGGCGTTTGGGTGGTAATTTCCAGTTTACAAGTTTATAAAGCATCATTGCATATACGGAATACAAAATTTTTGTCATACTACGAAATCAATCTTGCACCTTTTTAAAGTGAAAAAAGTCGATTTTTTTAAATAGAACATCCACTATATTTTTTATTTATGGAAATGATCATAAAAATACCTATTTTTTCATATATATGTTCTATACCTTTATTCAATGGTCAAAAGAAACTATAGGAGGCCATGGAATGGATAATATACCTATTTGTTTTAAATTTGACAGTTTTTCAATTTATTTGTGTTTTTGTGGTTGTTTTATTGAAATCATTGAAATTTAAAATAATTAGACTTTAAAAAACTTCCTTGTATCGGTGTTTATTTGTTCTATTTTAAAAAATAGCTCAATATTCAAGAGCGACTAAACTTGTATAACTGTTGCATCGAAAATAATAAAAGTCCAGCAGTTGCATTAAGAGAATATCGCCGAATATTTCCCATGGCAACTATACCAAACAAGAAAATTTTTGACAAAATTTGCAGTGATTTATCAACCCCTGGACTTTTGAAATTGAAAAAGGGAAAATGCCCGTTCAGTCGTCTCTGAAGATTTTCAAATGGAGGTTTTATTATATTTAATTAAATATCCTACCAACTCTTTAAGAGATGCATAAAGGAATTTGAATTTTTGCATGACCAGCATACATCGAGTATTAAAAATAAAAAAAATACCCCCATATAAATTTCTTCCAGGTCAGTTTTTAAGTGAAGCTGATTATCAGGATTTTTTGTGCAAATGCTGGACCTGCATTTTGAGAGATGGATTTTAAATAAAATCCTTTGGACAGATGAGGCGATATTTTCCACTGCGGGAATGCATAACAAAAAGAAGTACTCACTACTCTTTTGAGACAAATAAACATTTGGTAAAGCAAATTAAAAGACAAGTATATCAAAGTGTTAAAGTGTGGTGTGGTATTATAAACGACCTTATAATAGGACCTATGTTTTTGGACCACTATTTGAATAGACAAACATTTTTAAACCTTTTAAGAAATCAAATTATGGAAAAACTCAATGATCTTCCGGAACATATTCGTGTGGACTTGGTATATCAATAAAATAATACACCATACCACTGTGGAGAAGATATAAGATCATTTTTAAACGAGCAATTTAATTTGAGTAGATATAGTAACGGTGAGATTCCATGGCCGCCTCGAAGTCCCGATTTGACACCCTCAGAGTATTTTTTATGAGACACTCTTAAAGATAGAGTGTATAAAAATCAAAACAATATTCTGTAAATGAATTAAAACAAAAAATGTGTGAAGAAATTATTAGCCTAAAGCCTGGGTTATAGATTAAAAAAGTTTGCGTCTTCCGTCGTCCGTTTCAGCTAAGCGTTTACGATGGTTCTTAGCCGGTCTTATAGATTGAAAACGTTTGCGTCGTCTGTGGAACTAACCTTACTTTTATGTTTATATTTATCGAATTTTTGTGTAATGCAATTTTGTCCTGTTTTTAAGTTTATGTGTATTTTTTTAATTTGCTGAAAGTGGATAATCAAAATCATAGTAATGATGCCTAGTAATGCCGTAGCTGTAAAGTTATTGAAGAGATGGTGGAATCGGCCTGTTATTTGGGGTAAAAATACTCAAAACTCCTACCAATATTTTCTTAAAATTGAGGACAATGATCCCAAGCAATTTTTTTAAATGGACGAGGATGTTATATATTATTATTTATTAAACATAAGGTAACAAATGTCATACATATTGTAATAAATATAATCTATAAGTGAATGCACACTTGTATGTACACAAGTATTATCTTTGAATTTATATTGAGAATACAGTTAACCTCATGCTAAAGCTGTACAAATAAAAATTTAAAAATTACATCAACAACCAATATAATTTCTTATTTTAGCAAACCTTATAAATATAGATGTTATCCTATTGAAATAGAGCTTTAAATTTATGTAAATATTTAAAAATAAAAATCCTACAACTATTATTGAATTTTTTCAGTCTTGGCAGGGATCTAAATTCTAGGGGAAGCAAGTTATACATTTTGGGACCTAAATAAGAGAAAGATCTCAATTTTTTTGATGTATTGTTCACTGGCATCTCCAATTGTTCACTGACCTTAGACCTAGTTTCATAGATGTGGTTTATAGTAAATTTAGTAGATTTTTTAATAAATGAGCATAATATAATCCTCTCATCCAATATGTCCTATAATATAAAAGCCTGGTAGTATATATTTTTTCGAAATATAACTACATTTAAAGGCTTTAAGGAATTTTGATACAGACCACCCCACACCACTATGCCATATCGAATTAAAGATTCAATAAGGGCTTTATACACACACAACAACTTTTTACTTAATATCTCTCTCAAAACATAAAATTTGTACACTAGTACTACTAGCACTAAGTACATGATGATCCCATCTGAGATTACGGTCAATAATTACACCCAAGTATTTTTTATATTCAACCTCTAGAATATCACCATCAAAGTATATATAAGTGTGGACGATTGGCTGCTGTGATGGAAAAGGCTATGTAATTCGTCTTTGATATTTGAAGTATTAAATGTGTCTATTTTTAATATATATATATATATATATATATATATCGTCAGCATAAGACAATAATGAGCCATTGTCAATGTCAATACTAGTTACTGAGTTGATGTAAGTGATGAAAAGTATGGGTCCCAATACAGTGCCTTGAGGTATTCCCATTGTAATGTTAAGTGGATCGCTGCAAACATCATTAATTTTGACAATCTGTGTTCGACCGCTTAAGTTCTCGATATATATATATATATATATATATATATATATATATATATATATATATATATAACGCAAACGTCGATTTACGCTAGCTGCTTCCGTCAAAGTTAAAGATCGCCATCTTTTTGACGGATAGCGAAAACTCAAACGGATGGCGGCAAAAATATAACCGTACCCATTGCTTTACGTTAAGTAAACTTCAAGGTTTGCGTCAATCTATAACTCAGGCTTTAATAATAGTGACGCCGTTCAAAACGCTGTGGCAAACATTCAAGTGCGATATATGTGTATAGCGGAAAACGGAAGTAAGTAAGTAAGTAAGTGGAAAATCAATTATATAGCCATTTGTTTTGAATTTTTCCTGTTTTTCTATTTCCATGTAATCTTGTGTTGTTTATGTTAATACTATGTTACTGAAGAAGTGTGTTTCTAATATTAATTTTCAATAATGGTTTTAAATTTAAAAATTAGCAATAAATAAATATAGAATAAAATTAGGATTATAGTTACACAAATAGTTAATTTATCCATTCCATGGCCCCTTATAGTTTTTTTGAGTATGCAGCATCACAATATTCAAGAAATAATTGAGATTTTCTGTTAAATATACTTTTATGTGGAACACGGTGTACAATTTGTTTCTGCCTAATACACGGTTCATGTACCTTAAGTCTCGTGGATTTGGATCGTCCAGTTTCTCCAATATAATTTTCACAGGGATAAGGAATTGCATTTACTACTTCCGTTTGGAAAAAAATAATGTCCTTTGGGGATTACTGACATTGTCCAATTTTCTTGTGTGTATTGAAGATTGTGTGCCTATGTTGGATCGGCGAAGTAACCTTGCAATCTTGTCTGTGGTTCCGTATAGAAATGTTATTTGTATACTATCACCAGGTACAGCACCCAAAAAGTCGTCCACATAAAGATAGAAAAAGGGAATTTCGAAATTCAACCGCTCTATTGCGCGCTATACAATATAATCCATTACCTATTACATCCATTCCAAATAGTTTTTGGTAGCACTGATATTAGCATGAGAAATCACTGGATTTAAAAGTAATGTTTTAACACATCACAAAACACTTGTTTATCTATGTTAGGGATTTTACACGTTTTGTGCCAACGTTAATCGATACCAAAGTAAATTAAGTCCTGGGGGATGTTAGTAAATAAAGATTTGACATAATTCTTATAATTTTCTAAACGTTTCGTAATAGTTGTTTTAGTTGTAAACCTTAAAATTGTCTGTAGCTTTAATACATAATTATGCTCTGCAATAATGCTTATGTATATTTTACAAATCTGTTAGTTTTCTGTTAGTTTAAATATCGATCGATAATGACGATATTTTGTATATTTATTATTGTTTATGATCTCTACTATTAATAGGACCGGAGATATGAAGTCGTTGAGCAGAGACGGAAATAGTTATTTTCATATATACCTACTTTTATCCATTACGATTTAAATAGTTTAATTTTAAGGCGGCATTTCTTTTTCCAATGAGCTGGACTAGTTTCATTTAGTTAATTTTAGCATTTATTTACTATAGTATTTACTTTAGTATTTTTCGCTCCAAAGTTGATAGAAAATAGGGAAAAATTATGTAATGCCATAAGAATAACAAACATTAATTATCCAAGTTTCTACAGTGTACAAAGAAAATTATTCATTGTTTTTTATTTATATTTTTTTATGTGGGATTATAGTGTTTTTTTTTTATTTTAGGTACAAAGGAGTCAACACATATAGAAAATGCTTATCAGCACCATTTAATAAGCCAAAATGATTCTGATACGTCTCTGGGACCCATTCTTATCGACAACAAAATTGAAATCGATTTTGATTTGCAACAAATGTATAAGCCAAGAAAAAGAAAAATCAGGTATGGTTCTAATGTGTTTATTTAAAGTTTTTTTTTAATACCGTTTTTATCCTTTATTATTCATATTTGTGAATTCGATATACTTGTAAGAGGAAAGGAGTTATTACAGTTTTTGAACAAAACATTTTTATAGTCTGAAATATAATCACTGGTATCTAATTGAAACAAAATTTTCGAATTAATATTAATTTATATATTTTGAACAACAATAATATTTAGACTCGGAGTTTGCATCTAAATTATATCCATGTTGTTTTATCAAACCTAGCACATTTTGTGGCCTAGTGTAGGTACTAATACAAATGTATCAAAACAGTAGTTGCATTTATGTACCTATACAGGGTGTTTCAGAAAACATACGCCCTCGATCGGGGTATTGATGTAAAAAATTAAAATTTCATATGAACATGGCTCCGAAAACTTAAAGGAGGTCTGGTGTCCAGTCAAAAAATAATTCATTTGGTACCCCGAGATTATCCAGCAATCGGAGGTTATACCGAATTACCCAAATAATTCAAGGCGAGGACCTTCTTTTTGTGGTTCTTTTTTAGGGTTCACAAAATAATTTGGGAAGACTTCAAGATGGTGATTACCTTTATTTAGGTCGTCAGTTGATAGTTGGTTGTAAATACCGAACTAGATGTCGTTACAGATATTTTTTTTGGG
Organism: Kuschelorhynchus macadamiae; assembly: GCA_030620095.1. NCBI lineage: Eukaryota > Metazoa > Arthropoda > Insecta > Coleoptera > Curculionidae > Kuschelorhynchus > Kuschelorhynchus macadamiae. The sequence goes on along the minus strand of JAUTXW010003730.1, from coordinate 386,057 downwards.
CGGTGAAGGAAATGACACTAAAAAAAAGTTACACCCAGTATAATTTTTTAAAATGTATTATGGTCACTTTATAGACATTAATAACACCACGTATCATTAAAACGGAGTGTTTCTGGATCTATGCTCATATGAAATTTTTACCTTAGTTTTAGGAGGTAAAGTTCTAATTAGATAAACGTGGTACACCTAATTTAAGCTTGTGTATGAACATATTTTGGAACACATAATGCTTCCATTAGTCGCCCACTTATATCCAAATCACTCATTTATTTATCAACACGATAATTGCCCTGTCCATGCTGCCAATAATATAAGACAATGGTTTCAGAATAATAATGTGGAAGTATTGCCTTGGCCTTCTTACAGTCCTGATATGAATCCGAAGAGAACATTTGCGGATTGATAGTGAAAAAAATATTAAAACGTAACTTAGGCGTCAAAATTCTGATGAACTGTGCTGGGAAGAACTTGATACCAATATTGTGGTAAATATAATTAACTTAGTGCCCAACAGACTGAATCAAGCAATCCAGAAAGAAGGCGCTATGATAAAATATTAAATTTTTATATTTTGTTTAAATCTCGCTATGTATTTATTTCCACGTCACCAATCAGAGCCGTTCTTATGGGTGTGCACATTGTGCGTGCAAAAAGGCGAACGATTCTTGGGGCGGTCAAAATAGATAAAATTGTGATTCGTGCTATTTGTGAATTAAAGTGGTTTGTTTTTTAAAAGTAAATTTATTTATTAGACAAACAGATATTAACTGTTGATTCCAGAAAAAAGTTTGGGTTGTTATTCTTCTAGAATCAAAATTACAAAATATTTATTGATTGATTTATCTATATCTACATAATATTTAAAAAAATATATTTCTGAAATCGTTTATATTTGGCATCTACGGTTTTTTTTTTGTGATATAGATGAAAGATTTTTGAAATTGCCCCTAAAGGGATAAAAGTCCATTTAAAACTAATTGATGAATTTGCAAGGTTAGGAAAATATTTGTTTATATTTTATGTTGTCATTACATTACATTTTTAATTATTGTTTTAAGAGTTACACTCGTGTTTGTGTTTTATATATGTATAACTTAAAATTGAATAAAATATAGTACACATAGTACAAAATGTGTATTTTTGTATTTTCTTGTAACGGCCCTAGCATCGATGTTTTGAATATTTGGCATTTTATACCATCTAGTAATTGAGAATTTAAAAAAAGTCAGATGCAAAAGCCGGTTGCATGCAAATGTGATAAAAACAAGTCATAAGACTTGTATCACTTTTCTCTGAATGTATATGAAACACTGAACGTCGGCGCATGTTTTTGTACCACTCCTTTATAGAGATCTAATAATTTCTTTTTAAATTTTTTGATATGTATTCGTATATATATATATATACACACATATATATATATTTATATATATATATATATATATATATATATATATATATATATATATATATATATTATTATTCAATTTGTTTATTAAACCCGGTATATATTAATTGGACTTCTTTCTTGGGTGTAGGTTTATTTGCAAAATCAAACAATGGGATTAACTTGACGTTTCGTCTATCATAGTAGGCTTTCTCAAAAATTGCTTATTCCGTTGTTTTTTTTTTTGGTATATATGGCTTTCCTTTCCTATCTACAATTAATTTAAAAAACATTTAGTGGTCTAATTATAAAAAGACATTTACAATTTTTCCAAAACTGATTTAAAATTTTATACTATTGACAATAATTATTACAAAATTAATAAAATAAGGTTACATACTTCGAAAAATGCATGTTGATTATTTATTTATATTTGAATGATAGGTAGCAAGTTAGTGGTTTGCCAGGCAACTAATGGCACAGTTTTAGGTAAAAAGGTGTTCGTATCGTAGTACGTTTTTTTGAGGAATTTAAAGATAATTTTTTGCTATTTTTTAATTTAAACCTTAGAGTAGAATCAGACATTCACAATGATATACTACATTTTAAAAATAACGGCTAAAGGAATGAGCAATTTTTGAGAAAGCCTACTATGATAGGCGAAACGTCAAGTTAATCCCATTGTTTTATTTTGCAAATAAACCTATACCCAAAAAAGAAGTCCAATTAATATATATATATATATATATATATATATATATATATATATATATATATATATATATATATATATATATATATATCAATCACCGGAGCCCCGATAGGTGGTGCTAAAAGTTACATTTAACTTGTAGTACTGTTTCAGTATGATAGACGTTTCGTTTTCGATTTTGTCGTATCGAGCAATTTGTTATTTCAGATCTCCCTGGGTACAAGCTTGCCTGAAGAGGGTAGAGGCCCAGAATCATGATCGCAGGAGGGTACCCTGTGACATAATCGAAAGCAATTCTTCTTTTAGGCCGTTTTGCACCTGCAGAAATTATATATTTCTGCTATTATATATATATATATATATATATATATATATATATATATATATATATATATATATATATATATATATATTATATATATATATATATATATATATATATATATATATATATATATATATATATATATATATATATATATATATATATATATATATATATATATATATATATATATATATATATATATATATATATATATATATATATATAAAGTTTCTATTCTTTAGGCGAACGTTCCAGACTGGAGTATGGTTGAGTATGAAAACTAGTCCAAGTCAAATGCAGTTACACGCTAAAATCAATAGAGTACAAATCGATAATCAAATGTATGACTGTATATTCCCAGTAGTTTTAGCACCAGTGCCTCCACCAAAAAGTGTAGCTGCAGATAGTGGTAAGTATATGAATGTGTCACCGTTGATCCTCTTTTTTTTTGCACCATCTTTAGATTAGGTTACTCCATAAACGCGTATGTGTATTGTAGGTTGTCTATTAACGAGGTTATTTTCGAAGCGTTGTGCTTCCGTTTCCAATCTTGGTTTCGGTTTCGTGTTCCGTTTTTATTGGTTAACTGAAAAATCGGTTATTTAAGACACGGTTCCATAAAATAATTGTCAACAGTGTCACCAAAACGACTGATGAATTTTGTTGGTTGTCGGGTAACCGATGTCAATTGTTTGATGGGTGTTATGGAAACAGTTCGTCACGAAAATTGTACTTAAGTTTTTAAGCTAGGTTAAGCTTACGATAATATCTCCCCAGCCTATTTTTAATTAATTTAAGTTAATCCGTTATATGTCGCGGAAATGACTAGGATCCAACTCTAACTACAGGTTTGATTTTTATTTTTTAAAATTTAAATCAGTCTTGGAATCAACTTCAACTATGCGAAATTTGGGCTAGGAATTTTATTCGAATAATTCGAATATTCGACTATTCTAAATTCGAATTTTTTGATAGTTCAAAAATTCGACTATTCGAATTTTTTACTATTTGATTATTTAACTATTGGACTATTCAAATGTTCCAATATTAGGCTATTTAAATATTTGACTGTTCGACTATTCAAATGTTTGGTTATTTAAATGTTCGAATATTTGACTATTCGAATTTGGAAGGTATGTCTTTTTTATTTTTAATTTAAATTTACCCTTTTTTTTTTGACGATGGTGAATGCTTTTACGCACGAATTCCTTTCCAGTAGAAGGGAAGACAGTGTGGGACTCGTTGCTCTGACAGGTTTCCACCTGTCGGAGTCAACAATACCCACTAAACCCCAACGGGCCCCCATCAGATGGACCATCATTGGGCTGGCCAAGGATCCTTCGATGGGGTTGATGCCGTCCTTTCGGGAGAAACTCCTATGAAGGACATGGTCCTCGCTGTCGTAAGGGGGGGGTCCTCACTTGGCAGTATGTTTTTGCCACCTCTCGATACTTGTAGTCATCTGAAATAAAAAAATATTATTAGTAGGGAAAGTGTCGTCTTACCAGGGGGGGATATTTCTCTGTTGTCCTCCTTTCTTCTGTCCGGGTTGCCGCTGCCTACGTCCTACTGTCCCGTGGTCCAGTCTGCCGTTGTCAGTGTCCCTCCGTCAGTGTGCCTGGTGGTCTTCGAGTTTTTGGTCCTCTTCTGTGCCCTCAGCGACACTGCTGTTCCGTAATCCGGCAGTGTTGAGGTACCTGGGATCCTCTTCTTTTACCTCAGGTTCAGCTGCAACTCACGCCGGAGTCAGCTGAGGTACCTGGGAATCCTCTTCTTGGAATTTGATGGCCACTTGTTGATACTCTTAGGGTTTCGGTGAGCAAGATCTAGTTCCTGAGGAGCACGGAGACTCAGAAATTTCAATTTGCCCACTTCCATCCTAGAGTATATTAGTGCAGGAGCCCGTGTCTAGGTCTCCTGTACCTTGTCCAGTTATTGCGTCTCGGAGCTAGCGAATCGTAGTCTACCAGGTCTCGTAGGTTTTCGTTGAGGTGATTTTCTGCTGCCCTGAAGGCTCGGGTGGCCTTTTGCCGCATGAAGTCTTCGATAGGTGTCCATTGAAGATCACGCTGCAGGTCCTCATTCCTGATAAACCATGGGGCGTTAGCTGCCATCCTAATGAGTTTGTTTTCTGTCCTCTTTAGCTTCATAAGGTGGGATTTAGAAGCATATCCGAAGGATGTGGAGCCATATGTGAGTTGGCTCCTAGCTACTGTTTGGATCAGTAGTAGCTTGGTCCTCAGTCCCATTTCACTTTTCCGACAGAGCAGTGGATAAAGTTTACCCATCGCTAGTCTGGTTTTTGTCCTTGCTGCGTTAAATTTACCCCTGTTAAAATTTAATGTTTTAAAAATTTCAGGTTTTTGTAGATTTTGTGCACTCTGTCTGTATAAAAAATTCTAAATTCCGTTCGTTTTGCAGACCGTATTTATGCGGGAAGCAGAAACTTTTAACAAGAACAACTTTGTGTCGAAAAACGACATTTTTAGACCACTCCATTTGTCCTCTTGGCCCCTTTATCCGTGGACATTGTTGTATAGCGTACGTATGTAAGTAAGAGCATAATGTGCTTTGTTTTAAAATCTACGGATTCAGTCACTGAAAAGTGGCAATTAGAAATACAGCAATTAGCAGTTAGTAATATTATTAATAATTTAAAATCTGTTACGGGAATAAAAAATGACGTTCTGTTTTTCTGAATTCACGAAGGAGAAGAAAAAAGAAGAACGATAATAGGCACTGCACTATTTAGGTATTTAAATGGATGACTATTCGAATATTCGACTAATAATATAATTGATTATTGGAAAATTCGACTATTCGAATATTCAACTATTCGACTAATCGAATATTCAACTATTCGACTAATCGAATATTAGATTATTCGAATACTTATATTTTTAAAATTCCGAGCCCTATGCGAAATAAGATAATTCCAAAAACGTTAACTTAAACTAGAAGTGTACAAAATTGTCAAGCTAAAAGTTGAAAGTGTTATACATTTGTAACTGTATTTAATTTTTTGGTAATTTTCTAGTACAGGGTACCATCCCGGATTTCGACGGTTTTTAGTACACTGATGGATTTTGGATTGTCGATCCTGAATACAAAGTTTCTTCGACGACTTTTCGTTTTCGAGTTCTTCTTCATCAACTAGTACGGCGTACCATAGCCCATTTCGATGATTTTTGATAGGTACCTTTTAGATTTTTGAACTCTGATCACGAAGTTTTTTTTTTCGGCAGCATTTCATTTTCAAGTTATCTATAGTCAGCTATTACTGCGCGAGCGTACCATCGTCAATTTTGATGAATGGCTGTTGTCGAATTTGGTAATACAGTAACGACCCATCTAGCGCTTTCGCGCTCCGGCACCCAGCCGTCTGCTAGCTTGGTACCATTTTTTTTTAATTAATAACTTCAACTTAAGACATTAAAGTTGGCCAATGTACGCTATACTAGTTGATGACGGATAATTCGAATGGGAAACGATGCCGAAAAAAAAAGACGGTGATCAGCTCTCAAAAATCTACCAGGGTTTCAAAAATCATCAAAATCGGCCATTGTAATGATGGATAAATTGAAAACCAAGTCACTGCCCGAAAAACGACCAGATTCGTGTTCAAGTCCGAAAATTCCACCAGTTTACCCTCGAGTTTACCAGAATTCATCAAAATTGGCGAGGGTACGCCCTACTAATTGATGATGGATAATTTACAAACTAAACGTCGCTAAAAAACCTTTGGATATGTGATCAGCGACCCAAAACCTACCAGTGCGCAGTGTACCAAAAATTGTAAAAATTGGACTGTTACCTCGTACCAGAAAATTTACCTTTTTTTTTCAAAAACAGAAAAAGTGTATAATTGGTTGTGGTCTCCCCATGTCCGTACTAAGAAAAAGCATTAGTGGGTGGTACTTAAATTTTCGTTTGGGATAAACATTTACTTAACGTATGAAGACGTGTTTGTCCATTTCAGCCCATTCTGTATTTTGATCTCGTGCGGTAAAATTTCCTGAGGATGGCTCGTATAACCTAAGATGAAACGTCGTATAGTAATTATATTTCATTCGGCATTTGTCTGCAATACAAAGCTATTAACGTTGTTTTCTAGATGGTTTTTATAAGGACAAAAAAAATTAAAAAATCATTCTAACACATTGGTGATATATGGACATTTTGTTATAGGTATTAAACCGTTCGTGGAAGTCAGTATAGTACAACTTCTAGTCAAAAATAGTCAGATAAGGCAGTTCAAATATTTCAAGGTATTAGTTCAAGAATTCCATGTTAAAGTAGATCTCGGATTTGTTAACGCCGTTGTCGATATGATGCAGCAAAAAGAGAACTCCGATGAAGAAGATGTAAGTATTGTTTTAGGATCAGAATTATATTTCCTGTAAATTTAATCTAAGTGACCAGTCACCTTGATCTAAAAACGAGATATTTAACAAGACTGCGCTAAAAAACCTAGCTCTGACCTGCTGGTGATCCACTCATGTATATCTTCTATATATCTATAAATATATCTATAAATATCCTTAATTACAGATAATCAAAAATAGTGATAAAAAAATACATTTTTGACAAATTCTTTGCAACATTAATGTTTAACAATATTTTAAATTTCCATAGATATTTCATTAAAAACGGTAATCGTGACAAGTCTGTAATCGACCGAAAAATCGGTAAACCCTGACGACTCTGAGTTGAGCGTTGACCTCTTATCAGTTGACGCTGTACATTCTGATTGTAAAATAAATGACGATTCTAGAGCATGTGCATTTTACAATCGGCGTCAGTCAAAGTTTTCTTTTCTGTGTAACTTTGGAATTCTATGATTTCAAGTAATTTGTATAGGTACAGCACAAACTGACTAACAAATTAACGAATAAGTGAAGTTCAATAAAATCTATCTATTTTGTAATAAAAATCTAAATTTGTTTAGAAAGTTTATTTCGAGGTATAAATCAATCAAAATACATTAAAAAGTAATTTATAACAGAAAAAAAAGTTTAAGAAATCTCACCCCTGCGAAGGTTTTTTACCCGAACCGGCCATTATTCCAGGAATTCGATCCCAGCAAATTTTAGTGGAATCTCGGATTTACAGTCTGTAAACGTGTTTTGCTTTAAGCGTGCATGGTCAATACTTTTACCTATTAATTTTGCTACAGAGACAACTTTTCGAAAAAGACATGCTTCTAGTCGACGAGGCTCTTTACTCCCACGCCTCCAGCCAAGCGCTTCAGGAACAGAAGAGTTTCTATGACTTGTTGCACTTCTCACCACTGAAGATACACGTGTCGTTCTCCTTGGCCGCCGGAACGACAGCTGGTCAAAGCGCCTCCACTCCTAATCTGCTCAACGTGTTGTTGCAGGGGGTAGGCGTTACGTTGACTGATTTACAGGATGTTGTTTTCAAGTAAGTAAGACTCTATAATGTGCAAAAATGCATAGTAGCTTAAAGTAACTCATTGACTGTAAATACCGATGGTAATTTTGTTCATAAAAATCCGGCATCTCGTTTTCAAAATAGGTATTTTATTATGTTATATATTGTTTTGGCGCTTTTAGGTTGGCCTTTTTCGAAAAAGACTACATTTTCCTTACCCAGAAGCAACTAGTCAGTGAAGCGACAAGTCATTACGTGGGCCAGTTGATCAAACAGCTGTATGTCCTGGTACTGGGACTCGACGTGATTGGAAACCCATATGGTCTTGTTGTTGGGATCACTAAAGGTGTGGAAGATTTGTTCTACGAGCCTTTCCAAGGGGCTATCCAGGGGCCTAGTGAGTTTGCAGAGGGGTTAGCTTTGGGTAAGTTTCTGACACTATAGAGATTAACATTTTATTTTGATTTTTTTTTTGAGTAGCATGATGACAAAACTAATTTCATTAATTCATGGGCTTATATTAGAAAAGGATACAATGATCTAGGAAAATCTAGAAATATCTGTATACTATTTACGAGGTGAAGACAAATAAAGGTAATGGAATATTCAGGAGGATTAATGACATCATAGGCATAATGGAAATAGGATAACGCTAACCGTCTGCTAACATGGCACCGAACACTCGATTCTAGAAGCCCGCGGATATCCCTATTTATTGCTTGTCAGTCATTTTTATTATTTATTATGACTTTAATGTTAGTTCTATAGACAAACATGGTGCTAACTTAACAGGACAGATTCAGCTAACAGGCCAAAAAATGTATTATAAGCTTATAAACTTTGATTACTTTATAAATATCGGGGTGAAAATAGCTGACGCTATTCCTCTTCCACAGATGGAATGCCGAGCAAGTCCACCAGTTTCAAACTCTATATTCCTAAGTCCCGTATCAGCAAATGAACTAATAAAACACATTTCCTCCCTTAAGAACAATAGCTCGCCAGGCTACGATGGTATTCAAGTTCATTTAATTAAACAGATTCACTTAGAAATAATTAATCCTTTATTGTATATATTTAACCCGATTTTTGAAACAGGAATTGCTCCATTAGACTTTAAAATATCAATAGTTACGCCTATACATAAAGCTGGGTCACTAAGTTGTATTAATAATTATCGACGTATAAGCCTCATAAGTAACCTAGCTAATGCGCAAAGGAAAGATTAACTCCGTTTTACATAAACAATAACATCTTGTCACAAAATTAGTATGGGTTTGTAGAGAGGTATAGTATTTCAGACGCGATGCACCGACTTGTAACAGAGGTTGTACATAATTTAAACAATGATAAAAAGTGTATTGCTGTATTTCTAGATCTTGCAAAGGCTTTTGATACTGTACCTCATGATAAACTTCTTCAAGTTCTTTACAATAGTTGTGTAAGGGGAATAGCATTTAAAATATTTCAAAGTTACTTGACTAATAGACACCAGACGGTAAAACTTAATAACATCCTAAGTAACAAACAGAAAGTAAAGATTGGTGTTCCTCAGGGCACAGTTCTGGGACCATTACTTTTTGTTTCATATATCAACTCCCTATTAAAAACTAATTTATGTGGGTTACCTGTGTCTTATGCTGATCATACAGCAATAGTCTTTGCGGGTGGCATACAAACATCAGCATATAAAAAAATAAAAAATTGAAAATTGGCTATATCAAACTTATATTTTAATAATATTGTCATTGATAATTTGTCTTTTAAAATATCACATACAAAGTACCTAGGCATAATCATTGATAAATTAAAGATCATTCAAAAATATTTAATAAAAATAATACTAATAAAAACAAGTTGTAACAAGTATTTTTTATATGACACATATTTATATGACAATATGCTTTACATACATTGCCATGACAGAATGAAAATAGTCATAAATCATAATTATGTAACTAGAGCAAATAAAAACAAAGAAATTCAACTTCCCACTAGTCACAATAATCTTAATTTGAAATATGTAACTTATATTGGACCAAAAATTTATAATAGAATACCATTATTGATATGAGAGGTAAAAAATAAGCATAAATTTAATATATTATGCAAAAAGTTTATTTATGACAACTATACACTGCTTGAAGGGTTGTTTTAACTTGCAATGCTAAACTAAATTTACATATAATCTAAAAAACTATCTTGACTTTCAATAATTTTTATTGTATAAAATTTCCTTTGGTGTTGATTGTGTTGTGATGCAATTAAATATATTCAGGACTATGTTTATATAAATATATTTATTCCTTATGCACATACAGATGTTTCACATCTAGGTGCATTCTATTAGAAAACTTTCTGAATATTTATAAATTTATTTCATGTTGTGTACTATAATTACTGTTTAATGTTATGAAAGTTTTGTTAATAAAGTATAAAGTATAAGTATATCGCCCTAAATCTAAATAGATTTTGGCGATGTAAATAAAGGTTAAAATAAATATTAAATGTAAAAATTACGTTACAGCATTATTAAGGCATATTATTTATAGGTGTCAAGAGTTTATTCGGGCATACCGTGGGAGGTGTGATGGGCGCGGCCGGGAGAATTACTGGAGCGATGGGTAAAGGCATAGCGGCTTTGACGTTCGATGAAGATTTCCAAAGAAAAAGGCGGGATCAAATTAATAAAAAACCAGCCACCGTGCAGGAAGGTATAGCGAGGAGTGGAAAGGGGTTAGTCATGGTAAGTTTAATGATTAGAGTGAATCTACACTACCAAAGGGCATCTATTCACATTTTTCCGCAGCCCAGGAAAATTAGGAAGGAGTTATTTGTTATTGTAGTTCTTTTTGAGATCTTTTAAACTGGCGAAAGTTTACATGGCAAGACCCTCTACAAATGCAAAGAAAAATGAGAAATAAGTTACAAAAAACCGTTATTGTGCCAATATGTGCCAAAACATTGCACGATAGTTTCTGATCGGAAAATGTAGTAAAATATGAAAATTTTGAACGCTAAATTTATGATATTTTCAGCAGAAATTTATGTTCTGCAACCTTTCCAACGTATAAAAAAATAATGAAATTATTTTTATTACAATTGGGCCGCTTGACCTTTACCCATATGTTATCAACCGATGAAAATATCAAAGATGTGCTTTCTAAACATCGTATTTCTCTTATCTATTAGTATTCCATAAATCAATAATAGAAGAATTTGAAGCATGAAATATTGTTTCCGAAATCTAAATACATTTAAGAAATATATTAAAAGATTAAATTTGCAAAACGAACTGGCTAGACAAAGATATCAACGTAGGCGGACTTTTCACGGCTTTGGTCAATTAAGAAATTATGGTTCTTGGGATTAGACCGTGTCAAATTGGAATTACTAGCCGACGTTTCGGCTTCGATTGCACGAGGCATCTTCCTCATCATCTAATGAAACGATTCCCTTTCTAAATTTATGTGGTCAAAGGAACGAAAATGGTACATTAGGACATTCTGAATGTAGAAAACAGACGCATACAAATAGATATTTAATTGAAAATTCCTACCACCATCCAGCACAAAAGAAATCGGTTATTAACACTCAGTAGTATTTAAAGCTATTTCGATTTCTGATCAAGATTCTCTAACATCGGAAACATCGAAACTGACCGAAGCTCTCAGAGGGAATGGATATTGCACTGAAGATATTAGGCGTTCAATTAAAAGATATAGTAATCCAACTCTGCCAAAGGAGAATGATAAAGAGCCCTGTTCTTCCCTACATACATGGGACTACAGACAAAATAGGACGATTACTTCGGAAAACCAATATACGTACAATCTTCAATACGGATAAGAATATTGGACAATGCTTGCGATCCCCGAAAGATATACCAGAAGGAGTATATAGAATTCCTTGCTTCTGTGGAAAAATTTATGTGAGAGAAACAGGACGTTCAATATCAACTACAGTTAAGGAACATGAATGATGTATTAAAAAGAAGCAATTTGTTCAATCTGCTGTAGCTGAGCACTGGCCATATTATAAACGTAAAGGAAACAAAGATCTATATCACATGTGGAAACCGATCTTAACACGGTCACGGTTCGGCGAGCACAAGTAGGGAATAAAAGCCCGCCTGAATATCTTGTAGCAGGGTTATCGAGCGGTTGATTATTATATTTAAAATTATTTATTTATTTTATTTATTTATTTGAGACAATACTGAAATTAACTAATATATGATAAGTAAAATCAAAGGTACTCTATAGGCTTCTTCGTGAATTATAATTTAACCCATTTGCAATTATAATTGTTAGTAAAAATTATTTATACATTTTATCTCACCAATTCTGCGGCTATATAAACTCGAACAACAGCAAAACTGCAACAACGATGGTATCTTCTTCTTGAATATATATTTTTACTTTAACTATCAGGTGGTTTATTTAAATAAAAGATTCGGTTTTTTAAAAACAACTTAAAAAATCTATTAACAAAAATAAAGAAAGTGAAATGCTGTACAAAAATAATACTTAAACGTAATAACAAAAAAAAATATTTATATCTAGAAAATGAGGGAATTAGGATCTTAAAATCCCCAACCTTAGTACAAAAGAAAAGAAAATAAGAATCTTTAAATAACCCGCAAATTTAACTCTCGTAAACAAGTTTCTCCCCAAATAAATCATAGAACGAAAATAAAATATCTTTGAAAAATCCCTTAACTTTAATAATCCACTGTATACGTAAAGCCCCATAAACCACCACAAAAGAAGAATTAAAAATCAACTATAAGAATCAAAACTCTGACACACACTGACTTTTAGTCTTGCCGTAAAATACAAAGTTAGCTCAGCTATTATCAGATCCACCCCTTAGACCAATCCCCTCTTTGATTTTATTAGTCAGGACAAAACGAATAAAGCTGTGAATGATTAAGCTTAAGTCCCTACTCTATACTTTAAATTCGAAACTTCGTCTTAGAAACACGAGGTGTCACCCATGATAATAAAAAATGATTAAATCGATTAAAACAATATTCCCTTCAATTCTTAGTCCTAAGATTATGTATATAATTTAATATATATGCCTATACTAACTTATCCACATTATGGGTCCGAAAAGTCATGGCGAAAAAAAGGCACGAAAAACCCTTTCAGTTTATCTTTTCTGTAGGGAAAATTATGCCCCAAAAACATGGCTTTTTGGTAATGCTCCTAATACAAAGTACTCTATTGTATTTTCAACATAGCAAATTGACCATTTATTATCATTGCATCGAACCAAATAAAATGGTTCAATTAATATTTGTAACAAAAACAGGGAACATATGGGATCATAAACCCTCGAAAAGGAAGGCATAAATTGTAACCTTTTAAGAACGTTCATCCATAAATCTGTCTATACTCTAGATTGTAGTATTTGAGTTATATGATACTTATCTAGGGTTTTAAATTCTCGAAACTAATATTAGATAAATTTACTTATAATTCTTGTGAAATAATCAAGCCTGATTAAGTGTGAACGTGAGAACCAACAGTTTTAGTAACATATTGCTTGAATTATATTTAGAATATATAAAAATGTACACTCTATACTTAGATTATAGTCTATTCTGTTACAATCTTTGAACATATTCAGTGTTCAGATCTCGTGGAGTAAAGATCTTTGAAGATGTCTCATGCAGTTGAAAGCGAAACTTCGTATAGTGATTCCAATTTGACTCGGTCTAATCCCAAGAACAACGATTTGTATGGAGGTTATTATTGTTTTATATTGTTAGTATTTGTGTTTTTATAACGTCTTGTTCTGTTTAATCTTCAAATCAGTACTTTTAGGAAACAACTTTTGATATATTTTTTGTTGCTGGTTAAGTACTGTTAATTGTTAATAGTAATTTAATTTATAATTATTATTTATACTTATATCTACGCCCATAATAAATATGGACTTTTTTTTAAACTATTTAATCCACGTGATTTTGATTTGATTCGTATGTATATGAATGATGACACAGGTGTAAGCATCCAACGTATCAAGTGTATTATAGTCTGTAAGTAAACTGAAGGTTCAATCTTACGTCACGATTTTTGACGTCATAATGATTTTGACGTATCGAAAGTAGGGACCATTTCTGTAACACTATTTGACAGTTTTTTTTTGCAAATTAAGATAAAGTATTTCAAAATAATGCATATTTTAACAATTCAGTACAGTTTGCTAGGTCCGTGTCATATTATCAATATGACAAAAACAGGATTCAAAAATAAACTACTCTTATTAGTTATATATTATTTGACAATATTTTGTATATATTTGTAAAGATTGTTTTAATTAAAGCATATTTAATTCTGAAATTATATATTTTCGTACTTCGGCCAAAAAGAGGAAAACATAGATTTTAAGTTTGGGTTTATTACATTATAATTAAAAATTAAAATTCACACATGAATAAAGAAGAGAGAGAAGTGTGTCGTCAATTTCACGCCTAACTAGAACTCGATTTGGGTTCTCTGAATTATTAGCATATAATATTAGCTCAATATTAAAATTTTTCTAATTATTATTTAAAAAATTAAAATAGGACTATAGTTAGGAATCTGGAAATACTGTTCAGAAAACATTAACACAATTTTGTTTTAGAAACATTTTCCCATTTCGATTTGACAAATACATGTAACTGTTAATTTTAAGAGTAAAAAAGTAACATCCAAGATTAAAAAAATAATAATAATAAAATAAGATTAGAAAAATGTTTGAATGTCTAGTCATATTCTGTCGCCAAAGACATATAATTTCTCTCATCGGACTGTTATTTATTGTTGTCATTTTTCGAAACTACATAACATCGAATTGGCTAACACACGAGCGACTTTTGACATCAAATTTCAAGGGAAATATTTTAAATCAAGATGTAAAGTTTAAATTCAGTTTTCTGAATTTTTTGACTACATATGATTATTATTTTAAACTCGGCAATACGAGTAATAAAACCTTTTTATTGAACTAAGGTGTATAAACCTGTTTAGCAATAAAAACATTGGCTAGTTCAAAAGAGCTCTTAAAGAGCTACATTTTTTTAAAAATTGATCTTTTCTAAGGTGTGAGCTAAAAAATGGGTGTGCTCACTGGGTTATATTTTAGGACTTCCGTTAATATTTTGATGCATTGGACCAAACTTATTTAAGATTGCTGGTTATGTCAATAGATTAGGAATCATTTTTTAGGGTGTTTTTGATGGAGTTACCGGCGTGTTTACAAAACCAGTTAGTGGAGCTAAAGAACAGGGCGTCGAAGGCTTTTTCAAAGGTCTGGGAAAGGGTGCAGTCGGTTTAGTGACCAGACCAGCGGCCGGTTTGGTAGATTTCGCTAGCGGGTCGTTGGATGCCGTTAAAAGGTAGGTTCAGTATTCCATTTTATAGATGTGTAGTTTTCTATTGTATTACAATATTCCTGTTGTAAGAGTAAAAAATCGGTAAATATCCTTTACCCGGAACTTCCCTCGTTATAAGTCTTTCCTCTTATTAGGAAACGTGCAGTGAGACCCAGTTTAGTTCGGTACATAATCTTGAGTATTACATATATATATATATATATATATATATATATATATATATATATATATATATATATATATATATATATATATATTTACTCCTTCACGGATGGAAAAATACAATGTATTTTCATTCCGGGTGTACATCCGTTCACTACTGTCGTTCTGAAAAGAACAGTTTTACTGACGTTTCGCCAAAATAACATTTAGCATTTTCGAAACTTTCTTTCTCGCGTCCGAATAGAGACTAGAGTCGAAAATGGCAAATGTGATTTTGGCGAAACGTCAGCAAAACTGTTCTTTTCAAAACGACAGTAGTGAACGGATGTACACCCGGAATGAAAACACATTTTATATATATATATATATATATATATATACGGGGTGCCTCACGACGAACTGCGGCGATCGATTTCTCAGAAAGTAGGCTTTAGAAAAATTTGAAATTTTGGCAGTTAACTAAAGTCGATGGGGGCAATTCGCGCAAAATATTTTCAAGATGGCGGCACTTCCGGTTATACCGGAAGTAGGCGTCAACTTTCCTATTTTAAATGGAACACCCTGTATATAATCGAATTTTCGGATTCCTCGAAAAATTCTAGGTATTTTTCGTGTATAATATCCTATACCTAAGTTCAACTGTTTTTGAGATATTTTGAATTTTATGTAAAAAATGACGTTTGCTGGTCTAGACATAACTATAAATATCTGCTTATCGAAGTCTCTATTATTTATTTGCGGTTGGCTTTCTTGTCCAAAAGGGTACACTTTAGTGGGCTGTGCTGATATTTTTATAATACATAAATATAGGGTGATCAAAAACTGACATTATAAATATACTTTAAAAAATGGTTAGAAGTTACTTTTTTCAAATGGAAACCCCCAATTTTTATAATTTTATCTTATTTAATACTTGAAATAAGGGTGACTTTGTATGAAGTTATCTATTCCAAAAATTTGTAGTTTTTGAGTTATTGACGATTTAACATTTTTTATTCTAATAATACCAGACGGCTTCTAAGTTTTCTTGTTAGTTGGCCATGGCGGGGAGGCCTGGCGAGCACAAAACCAATTGGTACTATAGAAACGTAATATTTCTTGTCGTTTGACAATTACCTACTAAAATATTATTTATTTATTATAATAATTATTAAACTAATAATCATGCACGAGAGTTATTTGAATTTATTTATTATCTATGGGGAATCTAACAGAGTTTTAACAAGAACATACCAGATATTTGCTGATAGATATCCAGATAAACAGAAACCGTCACCGAACAGCGTTAAACAAATGTTGGAAAACTATAAAAATGTTGAAACCGTGAAGACAAAAATTAATTAAAGAAAGCCTATTCACATTATAGTCTAGTCTACATAAGAGCACAACTTATTTTTTCAATAAATGTTGAAAATGTCCACCTTGTACTTCCAAACATTTTTCGCATCTCCGAATAAATCCCTCGTGGGTGGTCCCTCTAATTGAAGCTGGAGATAAAGTTTCGAACGCGTCCCCTACCCTTGCCATACAGTCCTCTTTCGTTGTTACTGGATTAAAATAAACGATTCCTTTTATCGTTCCCCATATAAAATAGTCTAAGACTGTCAGATCGGGGGAACGAGGAGGCCATAGGAAAGGTCCCTTGTTGGCAATCTACTTGTCGTAAAACGTAGCTTGTAAAAAGTTAGTAACTGCAACGGTTCTATGTGGTAAGGCGTCATCGTGTTGGTAGAAAATTTGACTATGTTCTGCCAAAGGTAAATTACTTAAATATTCGTTGTCCAACTCTTCAAGAATATTCAGATATCTTTCTCCTACAAAAGTTTATAGACATAATTTTACGGAAAGAAGAAGTGCTTTGATAATATTCATCGATTATATATCGAGTGCTCAATAAAAAAAGGTTTAGTATTTTATGACTTTCTAAAGTACCCTGTATAAATAGCTTGTAAATATCTAACTAAAGATAACTTTCCTATAAAACTTGGGACGATATATTTTTTTAGATATGATTTGTTACGGTATGTGGACCAGTATTTGTATGAAGTAGTGTAGTGTGACCTGTATAAATAATTTAATTTAATTTATTTATGTAATAATATTTACTAAATGATTTATCTAATTTTGGATTGACGCTAAATTGATAAAAAAAATTATTGTAATATTAACTAAATGGATTATTTTTCATTAAAAAAGTCCTTGTGTTTAGGCAATGTATAACTTACCTTTCAAATTTTCTTCATAAAAATTCAGTTTTATTATTCCATCGTTCCTTACTGCACAAAATACATTAAATTGCCAGGATTATTGAAAGTTCCGCGATCTTACTGCATAAGGATTCGAATCACTCCAAAAATGGGATCTATGTGTTTATTGAAAAGGCCATTTTTAGTAAATTTTGCTTCATCGGTCCAACCATTGTTAAAATAAACTCGCAAAACTGTACTCTTTTTTGCAAATCAGTGTCTTTTAGATGTTGAACCAATGATATTAAATAAGGTTGGAAGTTAGGTTTTAACAGAATCCTATGCAGTGAGTTCCTCTAGATTCCTGATTGTCTTGCCAGATTTCTTAGGGACGTCATTGGATATGCTGCAAAATATCCCAGAATTGCAATCTCGACATTTTCATTATCAACAATGTGCTTCCTCCTATTAATTTTTGCCTTGACGTTTCCAAAATTTTTATAGTTTTCATCTGGATATCTATCAGCAAATATCTGGCATGTTCTTGTTAAAACTCTGTTAGATTCCTCATAGAGAATAAACAAACTCAAATAATCCTCGTGTGTGTAATTTAATCGCACCGGCATGATTATTAGTTTAATAGTTATTATAATTACTATAATAAATAAATAATATTTTAGTAGGTAATTGTCAAACGACAATAAATATTACGTTTCTATAGTAACCAATTGGTTTTGTTCTCGCCAGGCCTCCCTATCATGGCCAACTAACAAGAAAACTTAGAAGTCGTCTGGCATTATTAGAATACAAAATGTTAAATCGTCAATAACTCAAAAACTACAAATTTTGGAATAGACAACTTTATACAAAGTCACCCTTATTTTAAGTGTTAAATAAGATAAAATTATAAAAATTGGGGGTTTCCATTTGAAAAAAGTAACGATTTTTTAAAGTATATTTATGTCAGTTTTTGATCACCCTATATTTATTTAAAATAAAAATATCAGCACAGCGAAATACGCCATATTCCAAACTTATAGAATATAATATTTTATTTGACGTTCCACCAACGTCATAACAAAGACACAGAACAGAATACCGATAAGAGGAGCCAGCTTTGTCGGTTTTTTTGATGCGCCGATAGTCTCTTAGTTTGTACATACAAAGTAAAAACTATGAACTAAATAAATGCAATTTAAAAAGTCGGTTGTTTTGGTAAAAATTGTGTTTTTTTGTTCATTGGGGCCAAATGGCTGATTTTGTGACTACAAAATAGTTGAATGCACCGCTCTTTTACTGTGTAGCTAATTATATTTCTTCTGCTACATTCTGTAACTTAAAATATTTTCGATCATGATGTTGCCAGTTTTGCTCAAAACTAGTGGCAATATTGTTATTGTAAATGGGACACCCGTGTATTATTACATTTTTTGATTTTCCTTAACTTTTAAATATTTGTTCACAACAATTCTTGTCGCCAAATTTAAATTTTCGAGGAAATTGGCATCTGAAAGGTGATAATTTTGGCAATTAGAAGTACTCTTAATTTGGGAATATATAACTGAGACCAAATTAAATTACTCTTTCAGATTTTAGTTTTTTGAAGACGTATCGCATATATAATTTAGAAAAACTGTTAAGACAATAAAATGAATTGATTCTTAGTCCTTCACGGATGGAAAAATACAACGTGTTTTCATTCCGGGTGGAGCAATTATATTTCTTCTTATTCCTTTAATTAATCGATGATATTAAAGTTTCCATAAATACCAATTTCGAAATAAAAATTATTCTATGTTAAAATATTTCAGCAAATAACTACATAATTCTGGAGAATTTGTACCAGCTGTCCCCTCTTATCGGTATTCTGGTGTGTAGTGCTACTGCATAGTACAGGGATTAGAAAAATGTTTTGTTCGACTAAATAGGTTCGGTTAGGAAATGCTAGTGTCCCGGACAACTAACGTTAATACTTTATTATATCGCCAGTGATTAGTATGAACAAGTATATGTACAATAATATTTTCCAGGGCCACAGAAGTCGGAGAGGACACTTTAAGGCTGCGACCACCCCGATTCCTGCAAGCTGACGGACTAGTCCGGCCTTACAACTCTATCGAAGCTGAAGGCAACAAGTTGCTGATGGAACTGAATAAAGGGAAATTTGCGACTACCGATATTTACGTTTACCATAGAGCTATCATAGAGAAAAAAGAAATACTACTATTGACCGATAAACGGATGGCCTATATTCAACATAACGATTTGTTTGGAGGGTGGCAGGTAAGGCAATATTTTATTATGTAAATATCTTCCTTGGCAATGTCAGTTTTCATCAACTTTTAAATCTTGCATTATCCAGTGTGTCCATAACAAAAAACGCCTGTACATATTCTAAACATCTGACAATATAAAAGAAAAAATATGCTCAAATAAACCATTTTTTTTTCACGTGCGTAGAATCCCTTGACCTACGTAATGCCTTTGACACCATTAACCACGATATGGTCTAATATTAGCATAAGGATGAAAATTTTATAAACGGATTTACCATTATTTTAGTAAAACACAGTTTGTTTAAAAAAACTCACAACAAAAATGAATTTCATATTTTTATTAAACAATGTTTTTCATTTTCAAGATCGATTGGTCCTACACATGGCAAGAGTTACTTCACCCCGCCAAAGTTGTCCCGAAGGGTGTGGTCATAACTACGTCAGACGGCAAGAAAAAGAAGTTGTTTGGATCAAGTGACACAACCAAAACCATTTTAATCGGAGATCCCACAGTCAGGGAAGAGCTGTGCAGCAAAATCGAGCAACTTCGAAGTGCGTAGCGAGAATTTATGTTATAGAAGAGCATTTCCGGTAGAAAAGTCCTTTGACGTTAACAGTAGAAAGTGATGTCTGTCGGGTTATTATTAGGGAAAATGATCAGAAAGATACAACGTGCCTATATATAAATAAATAAAAAGTAATTGTTGACATTTTACCAAATTATTTCTGCTTATCTATATTATGATTATTGGATTAGTTCAGGTGAACAAAAATCGTAATGATTACCTGTACAAATATTGACAGTCAATATGTCTAAAAGTGTTATCAAAAAAAGAGGTGGTTTTTGCAAATACCTCACAAGCCACAACTACGACTGTTAATTTCAGCATTATTGGCGTATCCAAATATAGATTTTTTTTAAGTTATATGGGAAATTATTATAGCGAATTTTTAAAAATTGCTTTTTTAGAAAGATAAGCTTTAAAATGGTTCGAATAGAAGAATATTTTTTTATAGTCTATAAGAGGTGATTAAATTAAGTTTACCAACATATAAAAGAGTTTTTAGCTTCAATATTTTATACCAAATAGTGAGACTGATGTCTACTTCCCAGATGTTAACTTTAAATAATTATAATATGATTTTTTTTTCTTTTTATATTTACGTTTTCTATGACTTTGATGTAGGTAAGTTTATAATTTACAGTAATAAGCAGAAAATTTACTTATTAAGGATATAATTTGTTAAATATCAGCTATAGTTATTTCAAGATATAAAAATATATATTCAGTTTCCGCTGTTGATATTTGATAAATCTTCTTTTGTATATGTTAGTTAAAACTGGATAGCTGTTAACTTTGTGTATCTGGTCTACAGATACACTTCCGTGTTTGCTAGTCATTTTTAATAATTTCATTTGATTTATCGAAACGTACTTTTTTATTTTTGACATATTTTATATACGTTTTTGTAATGAATATTTATGCTTGGTCAGTTTTTTTGCGAGGTAACTTGGTTCTAATTTATGACTTATTTATAATGTATTTTTCTATTTTATTTCAATTGCACACTGTTTGAAATAATAAAAAGCTTTTGTTTGTCTGAAGATGTTTTATTTGAAGTAAACCTGAAATATTTAAATTTAGCACCACCTTTATTCCGATTGTGCGGTCTTACATTATTTTTAAAAATGGCCTTAAATTTTAAAATTTCAAATGGCGCGTCCTCTCCGTATGTAACATAAGTTATAGATATTCAACAATTGAAAATTTCTGACTGTAAAATCTAAATGAGTTTGGCTTAGGCAAAATGGATTGCACATTCTTAAAAGGATATCGGAATGAATATAAATTCTCGATGCTGTTGCGCATAAATAACATGATATATGCAGTGTTGTAGGATGATGCGTGGGTCACCGACAGAAACCTCATTAGTTTAGCAAACGTGCCGAATGTTTAGCCAAACTAACCTACCAAAATGAAACTTAAAAAGAAAGTACACATTTCTGGTACAAAAATCGGTGAAAAATTTGAAGATGGAATTAAACTATTTCAAAAAAGTAACCAACAAAACACCGAAAAATACTCAAAGAAAAATAAAATATGACGTAATAGACGTAAACCCTTGAGGTAAATTGTATTGTGTTCCATGTTGGAATGGCTTTGATGTATGCAAATTTTTTTATCCTTACACATTGGCTAGAGTCCTGTCGCTTGTCGAACCTTCGTTGATTTTCTTTTGTTGTTGGCAAGTGAAAAATTGTGTTTTAAAAAGTGGATTGCTTTTAGATTAGTCCTGGTTAAGCTATACTTACATTCAATTTCAACTCGAATTTGTTATGAAATTGGCTTGCTTGTCAAACAACCATAGCATGGTGTCATTTACATTAGACAAAGTTCGAAGTGCAGCTCAAAGTTGATTTCAGATTGAAGCAAGGAGTTTGCCGATGGCTAGCAGAAATTCAATAAATGTTAAATTTTTATTTCAATTAACAAAATTCTTAATACTTCTACACATCTAATTATTTAAAAATATAAATGTTTTTTACCGTTTTAATGAAAAAAAAACCTTTAATCGGATATTTTTGGATTAATTCTGAAGGCATAGCCAAGACTAAAGTAGACATAAACGCCTAAAACCACAACCAAAGAGCGTGAAAAAGTTACTAAACAATCTTCTTGCTCCAGTTCAGTGTATTTTACATTAATATTTTGGCAAAATAATAAAATTAAATTACAAAATCTGATCAGCTGTTCAGGAATATCATTTTCAATGTAAATGCACTTTTACGAAATGTCAATATCAACTTGGATTTTAAAGTGAATTTAAATGTAGCTTAAGGTTTTTTTTGGGATATTGTAGAAAAGCGTATCTATATAAAAAGTGTATCTGTTTGTATTGTTTTATGTATTCTTGGCTGTGTATCCTAGGAACAATAAGCCAGATTGCTCTCCGTCCGGTGCTTATTCAGAGCTGGAGCAACCCTTTCAGATGATTTACACCTTTTTCGGGTTTGGAGACGTTACCTATGGGATGCTGTAAGTTCCCGTAACATCCCGAGTATATCAATATCTATACTTTTTTCTTTTCTAATGCATTTTGGTTTCGACTAGATGCCCTTTGGGAGTACTACTGATCTCACGAGATGACCTTTTCTACGTGCAGATTTTAACAATAAAAAATGTGAGTATTTAATTTAATTGATTGATTGCTAGATTATTGGCGCGGATACTAGTCCATTTGCCAGATTGCTCTCCGTCCGGGGCTCAGAGTCGTTAAATCGGCGACCCTCGAAGTCGACCCTGCACCTTAATCCAGTTTGGAGACGTTATCGGTAGAATTTCCGGATGGCGAGCTCGAAGCTCCCGAATACCCTAAAGCTCTTTTATATTTCCTCTTTAACTTTTGAAATGGATCTTGGCTTCCACTAGATGCCCCTTGAGAGTACTACTGATATCACGAGATGACCCTTTCTTTCAAGCTATCCCCTTACCCCTCTCACTCCCGCCACGTAGCGGCCGTTGGGCTAATATTCTATGTAGAACTGCGGCAGACGAACGGGATAGAATGCAGGAACAACTAGGCCTCACACGTTCACAGTGTCTGCTCCCTTTCTAGCGGGGTCGTTAGTTTCCACTCTGAGCTGTTGAGTCTCCCGTTTCCCCCCGAAATAAAGCAGCAAAATCGAACACGTGGCACCACTTATGTTAACAACACAGAGGTCTGCATTCGATGAGACGAACCGGAAGACTCTGTATTTAATTTACATTTTTAGCATACGCTTGGAACACAATAGATCTTCTGTAAATATTTAATGAAAGAACTAACCTACAAAAACGAGACAAAAAAGAAGTACACATTTATGGTACAAAATGTACGGAAACGAATGTCGTAACTTCCATTGTGTTCCACACTTTAAGCTATATTTACATAAACTTCAAAGTCCAAGTTGACACTGATATTTCCTAAATGTGAAATAATATATGAATTGAAGAAGGAGGGTTGTTTAGTAACTTTCTTTAAGCTCTTTTGTTCCAGTTTTAAGAGTTTATGTCTACCCTAGTTTTGGCTATGCCTCCAGAATTAACTCATAAATACTGGATTAAACACTTATATTCTTTAAAAGTTGGATATTAGGTATTTTTTAACTGTAATAAAAATTATAACCTTAAAACTTGACATTTATTGAATTTCCGCAAGCTCCTTGCTTCAATCCGAACTCAACTTAAAAGTGCACTTCGAATTTTGTTGTCTTTAATGTAAATGACACCACACCACAGCGCACAGATCAACCATCTGTGATCACTACAGATGTGTCGGGAGCCGGGTCTTGAAAATATTGTGAGCCGGATCACGGATCTTTGAAATAGAGACAAAGCAAAATGAAGCGTCCAGGTGCGTTTGTCTATGGTTCAGTCAGTTCTTCGGTTCGTTCAATGCATCATCATTGTTTGTAGGTCTCTAGTCGGGAGCTGAACCGCGGAGCCGACGATCGATATAACGCGATTTTCGAACCGGTCAGGATGATGAAATATGAATTTCTGTATAGCCAGAATCTTGTGTAAAAATTTAATCTGGGGTTGATTAACTTGTTGACTTCGTAAATCATCGTAAAAACATCATATTACACCAGTCTTTTAAAACTTAGATTTATGTTGTGTGGATTAGATAACAGATTTAAATCTCTACTTTTTTTGTGCGATGTGTATATCGAAGTTAATTGAAAGTTAATAAAAAGAAATATAAAAATCTATATTTCATAATAAAAAAATAAGTCAAAACAGAGTTCATGTATGTAAAATTGATTTTCTGAGAAATAAATTAATAAATTAGTATATAAATAAATAGATAAAAATGGAAACATAAAAACCTTTAACTTCAAAACCACTATAGCAAGACTCTTAAGCCTTGTAAGTTAAAAGTATAATATCTTTAATTAAAAACGCATCACTGTAAATCGCATACAAGTTTGTAAACAAAAACTAGACTAGTGAGGTCGCCACTCATTTTACTCATCGCGAAAAACTAAAAAAATGTTCGGACAGTACTGTTTATAAAACCGATGTTACACGCTTACAAAGTTTTCAGATGGATGAAGCTACGCATACATACCTACCTAATGCCTAATATGACGAATATGTCCCGCCTATTTTAATGAATTTAAAAGATCCGGATCGCTGATCTGGGTCTTTAAACTGACCCAGATTCGTTGATCCGGATCTTTAAAAACATCCAGATTTCCCATCACTAGTGATCACTGTTGCCATTTGCCAAGCAAGACAGTTTTATGACAAATTCAAGTTGAAATTGAACGTAAATGTAGAATCTTCCGGTTCGTCTCGTCGAGGGCAGACCTCTGACTCAACCGCTCAGTGTGGAAACTAACGACCCCGCTAGAAAGGGAGCAAATGCTGTGAACGTGTGAGGCCTAGTTGTTCCTGCATTCTATCCCGTTCGTCTGCCGCAGTTCTACAAAGAATATTAGCGTAATGGCCGCTATGTGGCGGGAGTCGAAGGGGTAAGGGGATAGCTTGAAAGAAAAGGTCATCTCGTGAGGCCAGTAGTACTCTCAAGGGGAATCTAGTGGAAGCCAAGATGCATAAGAAGGGTTTATATAGAAAGACAAATTTAAAGATATTAAAATACACGGGGTGACCGGGAGCTCAAAGCTCGCCATCCGGACATCCCACCGACAACGTCTCCAAACCGGAATAAGGTGTAAATTATCTGGAAGGGCCGCTCCAGCTCTAAATAAGCCCCGGACGAAGAGCAATCTGGCAAGTTGCGAAGCGCAGTGCCAAAAACATAGACTGAAATTGAATGTAAATGTAGTTTTAGTTTAAAAAGTTTAAACTACTCTACTTAACTGATATCAATCACAAATGCAGTTAAAGCTTGGCAACATCTACGAAGTCTTATTACTCTTAAAAGCGTCCTTGTTTTGATCTTATGAATGCCACCTTTAGTTCTGCAACTAAATAAACAACAGAAATTTTGTATTCCGAGCGTGTACTGCGCATGTCCCGTTTTCAGAAATCACTTTCTCCGGCGGAAACTTCCGTGGAAACGTCAATAAACAATTATTTTTTCATCGAGAGTGCAGTCGAATTCCAATAAAAAGCCTAAAAGTGCCCTTTCGACTTTCCGGTGACGTGTAAAATGTGCTGAAATAAGAAAATGGGCTCTTTGTTGTCTTCTCTCATAATTTAGGAGGTAAAATAGGTTTTATTTTGGGGCCATTTTGTCTACTTTTTTCTCTAATTGGTTAGAAAAGATATTACTGTTTATTTTAAATGCACTAAACAAAGAATTGATAATTTGGTTTTTATCATGGGTTGTATATTTTATTTAAAGCGTTTATCTGTTCTTGGGAAGTGCATGGGTTTCTAACTTCCTAATAAGGCCAGACAAAGACAGTGAATATACTGTTGTAGCGTGATAGATATAGCATACATTATCTTATTCCTGGGGTGTATGACAATGTGTTGCCGGAGGGGGTCTTTTGTATAAATAAATAATTACCGATTTTATAACGGAAAATAAAGAATTTTAATTTAATTTAATTTAAATTTAAAATAGTTTTAAGCTGATAGCAGACATCTGAATGGCATAAATCAGTGTGCTTGAGAGCTAATAACTCAGAATATAAATTAAGATAATAGTTTTTGAAACAATATTATATTGATAATTCAGTTTAAATTATTGTATATATAGTTCACTTTTTCAATTAAGCTGAAATAAATTAAAGGCAGGTAAGGCTGAAAGTTAATCAAGTTAAATTTTACATACCTACATTGCTACCTATATTCATCATCATCCTTGTGAATCTTAAAAAATCAAAAACTAGTACACATAAACTTAAAACAAGATGTGCATGTAAAGAAGGAAAGTTAAATATTTTCCATTGGTAAAAATCTGTTTGGTATTTGATAACTTAGTTGTTTGTAATATAACAGATTGTTGAGTTTTCTGTTGTACTTTATCGTTATATTATTTGAACTAGTTATTTGAATGGCTTATTAAGTTAAAATTTATAGTTTTAGAAAGATAAAATAAAAAAGTAGAAGTGTTAAAATCTTACTGGTTTTGAATGTGCTTCTACAGGTTTCCATATATAAGTCTTACTATTTGTTTCTGCAAGATAAACACTATGTTTATATTTGTCATATATTCCGCATAACAATAAGGGCAACAAATATAAACAGATTGTTCATCTTGCTGAAACATATGATAAGTAAGACTTATCTATGTGCTGAAAATTATTTTGTTGTTAAATACAGAAAATTGTTGGTGAAAGTACACTAAAAAAAATATGTATTTTATAAAAAAAAAACAGGTTAATAAACAAAGCCCCCACACTATAAAATATTATTTCTGCCTGTATTTACACAGCTGATATGGCATAACCTTTTATAAACATTCAGTTTTTTTTTGTTGGTACTGAACAAACAATGAACATAAACTGATAAGATAATCTCACATTTCTAGCAATTTTCTTAACAGTCTTATTTAAGCATATCTTTTTTTAATTTGTTTATTTTTCATAATCAACTTTATTATATTTCATTATCATTGACTCCTGAAGGAAAATATTACATGACATTGCCACTTATTAAAATGTATTTGCGTATTTCTTATTTACCATGTAAAAGAAAGTTTTGTTTAGGGTTGTGCCCTTGTCTGGTTAATAACTTTTTGATCAGTCGATCAAATTTTATTTTAAAGAAAAGAACTTTTTCCACAAGAAAATACATTTATACCTACATATCCTTGCTCTTAGGATTTGAAGCATTTATACATGAAGGTTAAATATTTTAAAAATGTTTTAATATGACACAATTTAGTAAGCTTTATTAAACTGCATATTAAAATGCCTGAAAACAGGTTAATGATGAAAGATGCCGCACTGTGTTCGTTTACAGTTATTCAACAAGGATGTACAACTTACAATATATTTTGTCCTGAGTATGTAACAGACTAATATTTGACTGTGGTCAAATTGACTGGTCATTCATTGAATTGACTAGTGCACAATCATGGAAAAGTTTTTTTCCTGTTAATACTTCTTTTTATAACTGAAGTAATTGATTGTTTGTAGCAGCTTCAGGTTGAGGGGGTACTAAAAATAATGTTTGTATACAAACATATTAAGAAGTTGATATTTTGTTTATCATTATAGTGTGGGAGCTACATACTTATAAGCTTTAGTGTGAAAAAGTGATATTCTTTAAATATAAAAAAAAATTTTAAGCGCTATGTTGAAAAGTAAAAATTGGGTATTTAAAAATGCATTTAAAAATTAACTGATAAAAATTCCGCCTGAAAAAACTATTTAATGGATTGATTTAAAATTTTGTGCAATCATTAATTGTGGTATAGCGAGAGATGAACTGGTAAAACTGCAGTACAATTTCAAGATGGTGGCACAAAATGGCCAAATAAATTGTTTGTAATTGTGAAAAAAAACCACCCTTCCAGCTTTTACAACAAAATAGTAGCCTAATAAAATATTTCAAAAATCAGCTTGAAAGAACTACTAATTACATTAATTTCAAGTTTTGTGCAAGCATTGAGTGTGATATCGAAATAAACTGGTAAACTTGTGGTATGAATTCGAGATGGCGAAAGAAAATGGTGGCCGAATAAAATGTTTAAAAAATCTTTAGTAGTTTTGGTTTTGCATATAAAATGCAAGAAGATACAAATCCAAGACTCGAGTCAATCTGTTCCTTAATATTTCCTTTTTTGTTTAATGGCATTGAAGATGGGAACAATTGTGAAACACTATCTTCCTGCAGGTCTTCTAGTAAGTTCACTAGTGAGGTAGAGCAATTAGGTTGCTGTACCTGCAATATAAAAAATACCATATTATAGCTTCAACCTTCCAGAATACCAGACAGCTCATATGAATATTTTATGAATGGGATACAGTGGTACAAACAAATTAGGTTTATAGCCTAAAAAACGGATTTCCCCTTCGCAAAAAGCAAATCACAAATATTAGTAATAAAATAGTAAAACATTGAGCTAGAAGAAATGCTAGACAGGAAAAGTCTTATGGCACCTATTTTCACTGTTATTGCTCATTGCATAAAAATAAAAATAAAAAACTAAAAGAAATACATTTTCCCCTTTTTTTATTTCTTTCGTAGCTCAATTTTCGTATTTTCATCTACACATACGAAACAATAACATAAATTAAATATTACTGTAATGTAAATTGTACATACATTTGAAACTAGTCCTGAACAAGTACTGGCATCACTACTATCAGCTTTTGTTTCCGCAATTGTTTAATTTTTTTCACATCTCCCCTAGTGGGTTTTCGTTCGTTCCACAATCCCTTGCATATCCAAATTACATTTTCTGCAAGTTGCTCTGCTTCCAGTTTTTCCCTCAAATGTATTGGACTTTTCAATAAAATATTGCCAAATAGGATCTTTTTTTTGCCTCCACTTCTATGAGACTTGTTAAAACATTATTCAAACAAGGGGTAAGAAAAATGCGAGGTGATACTAATTGGCGGAGAGTAAATTAAGAAATAAGATCGATTCGCGTTACCCATCAGGTGCTGTTTCTTGTTCTAACTTGGTTATTGCCATGTTTAATGAAAAAATCAAAAATCATGTTTATATCAGAAAAAATCGTGACATTGACATTGACATATTACAATTATGTATAGGAATTGTCACAAACTAAGGCTACAAACTGAATAAAGTAATATAAAAGGAAGGTACATTTTTATTATTATAAAAGTCAAAAGCGGAAGTCAAAAAATTCGCGCAGGGAATAAAATGGAATTTCAGTCAGTATGGTCTTGAGCTTTCTCTTAAATTGCTCCAGGCCTGTGACGTTTTTGAGTGAATTTGGCATATGATTAAAAATTTTTAAGGATGTTATTTTGGGCCCCTCTTATACTTGGGTCAATCGAGCACCAGGTATATAGAGTGTGTCTGCATTTCTAGTTTGATAGTGGTTTATGTCTCCAAACCTTGCATAATTTCCACGGTCTTTAAAGATGTAACAGGCAGATTGTAAAATATAACAGTTAATAACTGTTGATATTTTTTCTGTTTCGAATGTTGTACGAATTTCCTAAAGGGTAGTTTAAACATTGATCTTACAACTCGCTTTTGGCTTATTAAGACTTTATCAATATTGTTAGAGTTACCCCAAGCGAGTAAACCATAGGTTAAAATCTAGTGCATAATAAAAGATTTTGAGAGTACCTGTATCAACACAATCCCTTAACTGTAGAACGGCATAGTTACCACGAGACAATTTGCTACAAACCATTTCAAGATGCTCATCTCATGACAGATGTTGGTCGAAGGTGATTCCAACGAATTTGGTGTTTTGTTGTTGGATGAGATTTATGTTCTGATTCTTAATAAGTAAACTTCTATCTTGATTCACTCGGATAGGAGTAAAGACTATAAAGCTGGTCTTAGTATTGTTCAAGAAAAGTCCATTCCTATCACAACAGGTCGCAACATCATTCACACACATATTTGCTTTTGAGCACAGATTTTCATAGTCACATACATCAATGATGGTAGTGTTACATAGCTATGGTTTATAAAAAGAGGTAAATCGTTAATAAACAATAGAAAAAGGATTGGCCCTAATACACTGCCTTGAGGCACCCCACTGATCACATTGGCCCAGTCGGAGACAGCAAGTCCACACTCATTCACCACCTTAACTGCCTGGGTCCTTCCTGTCAAATAGGTCTCAATCCACTTATAAGCTGATCCTCTTATCCCGTAATGGAGGAGCTTTTTCAAGAGAGTCACATGGTTGATAGTATCAAAGGCCTTTGTAAATTCCTGCTGATTTAAGTTTTAAATTAAAATTTTCCAGAATTTTTAGGTAAAAAGAAATTACAGCATCGGTAGTGGAATGATCAACTCTAAATCCAAACTGTCTACAGGTAAGTATATTAAAGGAATTCAAGAAGCCCACAAGTCTCATCCGGAATGCCTTCTCAAAGACCTTCGAGAACACGGACAAAAGAGCAATGGGCCTATAGTTGTCAACAACTGATCTGTCACCCTTCTTGTGAATTGGGATCACCACCGCTTTCTTTAAGTCATGTGGGAAGTACCCATATTCAAAAGATATATTGATTAGATATGTGAGCGGTGATACAATGCCCCCGGCACACTTACCCACCAAGATACACGGTAAAAAAAAAAAAAAAGTAAAAGTAGTTTATTCATTATCAATATGTACAATCACAAACGGATATACACTTAATAAATTGTCAAAAATAATACAGTTAAAAACCTGTGATATATAAATAATATAATATAAAAAAACAAAAAAAAAATCACTTACATTAGTGTATAATAAATACATAACAATTACAATATTTCATCAATTCAAGAACTCAGCTGTGGAGTAATATGTTCTGTCAATAAGAAACTTTTTTAGCTTTTCTTTAAAAACCTTTACTGAAGAATAAGATTTAAGCTCTTTGGGGAGCTTATTGTAAATTTTAACACCCATGTAATAAGGACTGGTTTGTGATATTGAAAGCCTCTTATAATCAATCACAAGATCACAGCTGGTTCACGTCCCATAACTGTGATTGTCCATGTTACTGCTGAAATGTGATTTGTGTTGAACAACAAATAAAGCAAGTTGGTAGATGTAAAGGCTCGGCAAAGTCATTAGATTTAGCTTTTTAAAGCTCTCTCTGCAAGAATCACAGAATGATAAGCCATCCATTATTCTAACTATTTTCTTTTGGGCTCTAAAAACGTTTTCAAATCCACTTGAACTGCCCCAGTACAGTAAGCCATATGAAAGCAGCGACTGAACCAACCCAAAATATGTCAACCTCAAAACATCTGCCGTGACAGTACTCCTTATCTGCCGAACTAAAAAGCATGCAGAACTAATTTTACCTACAAGATAATCTATATGTTCATTCCATTTTAATTTGTTGTCAATGTATAAACGTAAAAATTTAGTAGATTCAACCTGTTGAATTGATTTGCCCTCTAATTTTAAGAGCCTACTACTCTCAACTGAAGTGTTCTTTGTACAGAACTCTATAAAATTTGTTTTTGTAGTGTTCAACTTTAATCCATTTCTAGAACACCAATCAGCGATCTCGCCTATGGCAGCCTGCCCCTGTTGTAGAAGGTTTTCCATATTTTTATTTCTGACAAAGAAAGAAGAGTCATCAGCAAAAATAGTTATCTGAGAAGCCGATTTACAATAGTCAGGCAGATCATTTATATACACTAAGAAGAGAAGGGGTCCCAGTACGGAGCCCTGTGGCACGCCCACTCCACACAGCCTTTCTGCAGACTTACTTGTCCCGATCATAACCCGCTGACTATGATCACACAGGTAGGACTCCACCTAACTCTCGGCCCTACCTCTAACTCCATAGCTCCTCAGTTTCCTGCCTTGCTGAGATCAAAGAACAGCCTCAGATTGTGTTCCTTGTTCCTCCAACGATCCAAGAATAATAGATAAGATAAGCGTGTTGATTGTGTTTTATTATGTTATACTTTTTAAAAAAGCTATACAATCTCTTATGGAAACAATACTCAAAGACCTATGAAAATTGTGCCTGCAGAGCAATTGGTCGATAAGATGACATATCACTGGTGGAACCTTTACCCTTGTAAACAGAACTATCTTAGATGTCTTCAGGCAGTCCGGGAAAGAACCCTCAGAGAAAGACAAATTGACCAAATAACAGAGCGGTCCAGCCACTGCCTCGGCAACGTCCCTAACCACAGTGCCTGGAACCTCATCTATACCACTAGATTGTTTACAACAGACTGTCTTTATAATTGAAATCATTTTATCAACATCATAAGGAGCTAGAAACATAGTATTTGGATTTGTCGAACATTCTGAAAAGAATATTTGTTTAGCACTACTTCCTGTGGCCAGATTTCCGGATTCAGTAATTTTTCAGCAAAAAAGCTCTGAATCCCTATTCTAAAAGAACTATAAATATCAACTGATTTCAAATTAAGCTTGACTACATCACAATCAGAACCTATTTCCTTCCCCACATAAGGTTTCACATTAGCCTCTGTTGTCTCTGGGACCAGTCTAGATAGGAAAAACCACTTCCTCTGCTGAACTGCTTGTAAACTAGATGTGCTGGCCTCCATAGAATTAAACTGTTTGGCACCTCGCATAACTGGGCCTGCCTTATTTATGTTGCCATCTATTGGTTGCTGTCTGTTGGACCTGTTTTTATTGCCATATACAACTGTCTTCCTCCTCTCTTTATCACATGAGCTTTATTAATGGTATTAAAAGATCTGTTCTTATTATTAGAAATGGAATTCACAGATCTATTTTCATGACTAGATTCCAAGTTCCAAGGGTGAGGTTGATGACTCCTCAAATTATAGGCCTATCTCATTGCTGCCTATAATTTCCAAAGTCTTTGAGAGGTGTTTAGCGAATAGAATTGCTGACTTTTTTGAGAGCAATGGGATCTTTTCGGAGTTCCAGTTTGGATTCAGAAGGGACCGAAGTACTGGCCTGGCGGTCCTTGACCTTGTCACGAGCATACAGGGTGCACTCGAACGATCTGAATATATCTATGCTAATTTTTGTGATCTAAGCAAAGCTTTTGATTGTCTCTGTCACAATCTATTATTGCAAAAGCTAAAAATGTATAAATTTAATGACAATAGCATAGCACTGATAAAATCATATCTTCATGGGAGAATGCAGCGAGTGAGATTCGGGGGAGAGCAATCGACTAGCCTGCCGGTAACTGTTGGGTTCCTCAGGGATCTGTATTGGGCCCCTTACTTTTTCTCATCTACATAAATGACCTACCCATTGCTGATCCTGGGGTCTCCTGGACGCTGTTTGCTGACGATACTACTCTGTGTTGCGGGCATGAGGATAAGGAGGTGGCACAGAGCAGAGCAAATGAGGCATTGTCAACAGCCGAAAGATGGTTTTCATCTAATTTGCTCTTTTTAAATACCAGCAAAACTAATACAATGTTTTTTGCTTTGAGGCAACTATCCAAGATTGACCTAGGCAAAGGTGTAAAGTTTCTAGGGGTGCATTTGGACCCTAGACTTAAATGGGACATACATATTGATAAACTCTGTAGAAAACTAAATACAAATATCTTTGTTGTAAGAAATCTGGCAAATTGTGTATCAGGTGATGTCTTGTGGCAGGCTTATGATGCTCTTATTCATTCGCACTTGACATTTGCCTTGATTTCTTGGGGACATGCAGCTGAGGCCATTTGTGTGTTTGGTTTGCAGAGACGGGCCTTGAGAGTTCTGGCAGGACTGAATTATGCGGACGACTGTAGATGTGCTTTTATAGACTTAAAAATACTTACCTTTCCATCCATATATATCCTAGAAAACTTATCATATATAAAGAAAAACCTTCACACCTATAAAAAGGACACAGATGTACACAATCACAATACCAGAGGTAAGGATAGCCTTGTGCCAGGATATTGCCGTTTAAAAAGGTGTCAGAGTGGCCCGTGTTACCTAGCCATTAAATTTTTCAACAAATTACCATCTCAGATAAGAGATCTCCCCTTTAGTGAATTTTATAAAGCGGTCAAGAAATTGCTACTTCTCAATGCTTTCTACTCATATGAAGAGTTTCTAAACTATAAATTTTAATGTGTTTATTTTTTGTGTCTTTTTATGTTTGTTTTCAATGTAACATTGTAATTGTTAAATGTATAAAATAACTAATGCTAGTGCTCAATACTTTTTAAAATCTTTATTTTATCTATAAACTTTAATATTTTTATTCTTTGTAAGTGTTCTTTATATTAGGTTTTAATGTACATTGTATTTACTTCTTTTAATTATAATAATACATTTCTTACTTAATCGATTATTGTATACTTATTTTATTACTGACGATTGTAAATACTATTGTGTAATTGGCAAGAATAAATGAAGTTTGAAGTTTGATTATGTCATCCATTATGTTCCTCTGAATCACCTCAATTTCGCTAACAGTGGATTTCTTATGCTCTACTTCTAGCATCTACCCTCTATCCGCATTTACACGAGTAGCGCTCGTACCTGAGCATACATCTGCACGCTTTTTGATGTTTTTGGCTTGTCCCATGGTCTTATTATTAATACTGTTATCTTCAAATATATGATTTTCTTTATGTTTTATATCCGAATGACATTTATTCACAATGGCATTTTTAATAGTAGAAAGTTCTTTCTCAATAGAGGAAAATTTGTTGTTTAGCATTTCCCTCAAGTTAGTTGTAACTTTATCGGTGAGGTTTTCAATGCAAGGACTAATCTCATGCAAATGAGACTGTAATTTCGAGTGCAAAATTTTATTTTCCTCATCCAATGTACATATTTTACTTTCCAAACTCGAAATTTGTTTTTGTAAGTCCTTTATCATGTCTTTTAATACAGTATTTTCAAAAGTTAATGACTCGCTTATTTCTCTTAGGCTCTCGTTTTCGTCTGTCAATTCAAGGTTACTATACCTATATACATAATCACTTTCAGGATTAGCTTCAAAAAGTGCATTCTCACAGCACTTTTTACTAGACTTCACAGCACAACTATTGTGGAAAAATTTAGAACAACTTTTGCACTGCACAAGCTTATTTACAGCTGCAGAATTACAGAAATAGCAAAGAGCCTTAACTTTGTTTACATCATTCGGTGCCATCTTTCAGTCTATATGATTCTTTAAATTTAAACTATGTATAATCATAGACCAAAATGGAACAGAAAAATTTACATGTAGTAGTAATGGTTTGAACCCACCTACTCAGTTCAGCAGGTATCAATCATAAATTCAATTAAAAAACATTCAACAAAAATAATTTTGTAGTCTTGAACAGTACATCATCCACCCCACAAGATTTCTTGTTAGAAGCTGATTTTAATACCAACCCTGGCCCCAGTGTTATTCGGGCTAAATCCTGCACTGTTAAATCACATATGTTGACATCTCTAATAGTAAAAAATGTCTTATTGATTACTAGCAAAAATAGGTGATATCTAAAACATAGTAATTGAGAATGTTATATTATTATTTTTGGTAACAAAAAAAATCTTTATTTTCTAGTTTAGTACAATGGCAGATTTAAGACACAAAGAAAAGCAATTGGGTTCACCTAGTACTGGAAGTGATGATGGTAATGAACCAAACGAACCAGTGGGAGCTATGGCAAAAGAACCAGAAGACCCCGATCTTGGTGACTCGGCACATTATGCTCCTGCAGAGACTCTGTGGTATCATGGACGGCTTGACAGGTATAAACTGACACCCTTCAAAAAATAATACACACTGGCCCACAAGATAGTAACTTCATAACATTAATTGCTTATTATTTAGTGGTAGAAGTAATTTTTCATAAATGATTTAATTTTTTATGAAACTTTTATAGATACCAAGCAGAAGAAAGGCTGTGGAACTGTAATAAGTTAGGATCATATCTAGTCAGAGAAAGTGACCGGAAGCCTGGATCATATGTTTTATCTTATTTAGGTCGAACTGGTATGAATCATTTTAGGTGAGTGTAATTTTTTATACTGAATATCATTTTTATATAAATAAGCCATTGAATATCTTTTATTTAACATTTAATCTCAGAGTAAGTAGGTTATTATTGTAATTTTTTTGAATATAGGAAATGTAATTTTTTTGCTAATCGTAATTGTTATAGTGTAACCAATAAAACCATAATAGTATTCTCATATGTTTCTAGAATAACAGCAGTATGTGGTGATTTCTATATAGGCGGAAGGCAGTTTGTATCTTTAAATGATTTAGTGGGATATTATACGGAATGTAGTGACTTACTCAAAAGGGAAAGATTGGTACATCCTGTAGCACCACCAGAACCGGTTAATGATAAGAAGGTAAGATACAGACTAATCAGTGAAAAGCTATTTTTATTGCAGTTACACAAAATAATAAAGTGAAATTCTGCTTGTTTTATTATAGCTTCCTAAAAAATTTTCCCGTTAAGCTATTTTTAACCTTCAAATACTCAGAAACTGCTGTGTTTTAGTAATTAAATATTTCTGCATACAATTTTAACAAATTTGCTTTAATAATATAATCATCTTATGTCCCTTATTACTGGCAAGTGTTAATATTACATTTAGGAATTGATACAGTTAGTAAGTCAATCTAAAATAATTTTAAACATAAGTGTGTTGAAAACTAATTTAAGAAAGAAAATATCATGTTCTGTTAGGTCAGACATTAACATTTCTATTAAAATTTTGCATTAGGGATACAATATTTCTCTGCAATGTTAGTATTCTAAAAACAGACAAGCCCAACTCAACTTCTTTTGTACTGTTGCAATTTTTATATTCTTTTGTGTTCATATTTCATTCAAAGTTACCCCATGGTTTGTTCAGTATTTACGTTATAATATCCTTTTATGTCATATTCTATTTATTGATATTCATGTGTTCTTTCTAGAGAGTAGTAGCAATATTGCCTTATACCAAAATGCCAGACACAGATGAGTTGACATTTAAGAAAGGCGATATTTTCTTTGTCCATAATGACATGGACAATGGTTGGTTGTGGGTGACTGCTCATAGGACTGGTGAACAAGGTACTGTAAGAAGAAAATCAGATTTTGCATACTAAAAGATAATTCCCTGTCAGAAATTACTTTCATTATAGTGTCTGTCTATTAAACAAGTAAAACAGTATAGTCTGAAAAATAACTAGAGTGGTTTTTAGGAATGATATTTCGTGAACTAGTAGAAGATTTAGATGATAGTATAGATCCAAACACTGTGTTCCCATGGTTTCATCCAAATTGTACAAAAAATGAAGCAGTAGATCTGTTAGTCAAAGGTGAGTGCTAAGCAACAAAAATTATATTTCTTGATTGATAACAGTCATTAATAAAAATGTCTCATGCATGTGAATATTGCATTGTTAAATGTTGCTTAAAATATCTTTATATCCATAGGCTTTTTTTCATTTTAATGGATTTTTCAATGCAATACTTTTAGACTTAACAAAAATTTTACATTTTATTTTCAAAATTTTGATGTTTGAATGCTGCTTAATTAAAGTTATAGTTGTAATTGTTTTAATTGTAATTATAAATGTGTTTTAGCTGGCCCAGGAAGCTTTTTAGTTCGACCTAGTGATAATTCGCCTGGTGATTACTCCTTATTTTTTCACATAAATAACCAAATTCAACGATTTAGAATTGAGAAGAAAGGTGTAAGGTAAATAAGAAAATTTTAAATTAGTTTTATGTATGGGGTTATCCAGTGAAAACTTCCTGTATCCCAGGTGAGGTTTTCTTTCCATGGGTCTTTTGATTGGGAAAACCAAAACAGCAATTTATTATATTTATTCCCGTTTAAACTGGACAAATGTTTGTCTTTTGAGAACACTTCAATGACATTATGACAAAAAAAAATCATTCTGTAAAATTGTGGCATAGTTTTTTTATTTTCGACGAATTAGCAACGAATTGACGTTAAAACATTAAATATTCATTAGATACTCAGTCCCCTACAAAATGTAGAATTACTTTACAAAAGTGGAGAAAATGCTCTAGAAACACACACGATTTTTTGAGATTTTATGGATACATGGTTCAGTGGATACAATTCAAAACATGGATACAATCGTAAACATTAACAGATAGGCGAAAAAAATGTAAGGAGGTCACGTTCACATAAGAAAATCAAGTAATTGCTCAACATTTTATGATAAATCTGAAGGTGGTATATGAGGTAGACTATGGTCTGGAGCATTTTTCGACGAATATCCTTCCTAAAATATTTGTTGCATGTTGTAAATCGTTAAAGCAGAAATTCCTACACACCAGCGAGGGTTTGCAGCAGTTTATACCCGTTTTATTGTTATATAACATCATAAAAAAACGTGGCGTGTTGTTTTGCTTATCCGCCCGCAAATTGTTGTCATGTTGGAAACTGGAAGTCATTCAGCGGAAAGTATCAGCAAGCAAACCCTATACAAGTGAAGGGAACGAGAAAAACACGCATCGTTTTCCATCGTTTTATTAGCAAATTTTTGCGACCTAACCTTAAAAACTCGAATCAAATCTTGATCCTGGACATCAAAATAAGGGAGTTCTTATGTTAAAAGATACATCTGTATAAGTTAAATTAACATTGTACTTTTTAAATATGTGTAAAACTAAAACTTAAAAGAAAAATGGAATGTCAAAAAAGTAAATGAGAGATCAACATTTTCAAATCTGATGGATGTAGGACACCACACTGCAAAACGTGGGGTAAACTTACAGCGTCAGAGGTAAAACTTATGCAATTGACATCACGTTCAATGCTGTTTTACTGCTCAACATGTTTGACAGGTGAAATTTGTATCCAGATTAAAATATATCAGAGATGGCGGAGTTGCAATAAGTTGTACACTCAAGGAGGATATTCACAGTATCTGTCAAGATATAAAAGATAAGATGGGTCAAAAATATGAGGTGAAGATACCAAACAAGAAAAATTCTAAAATAACAATTTTTAATGTGGACGAAGAAATAGCCAATGATGAAAATGACCTTACAGAAAGAATTGTCAGTCAAAATAGAATTCAAACCGATGCGGACCAACTAAAGGTAAAAGTTTTAAAAGTTTATGAAAACAAAAAAAAGAAGACCAACGTGATACTTGAATTAGATCCCATTACTTATAAAGAACTAAAACAAAAAGAGATTGTTTACATTGGATGGAGAAAATCCTACTTTGCAGACTATATGAATATAATACAGTGCTATAAATGTTGTAAATATGGCCATATGGCTAAAGACTGTAAGAGTCAAAATGAAGTATGCCTAGTTTGTACCGGAAACCACAAGAAAAATGACTGTACATCTGGGGATATGATATGTATCAATTGCAAATATGCTGCTGAGGTCTTAAAAATACCCAATATAGATTTTAATCACAATGCATTTGATAAAAAATGCGAACATATAAACGAATTTACAGCCAGTTACAGCTGAGGCAAAACTACCCCGATTTTAGTACAAATGAAAACTCAGAGAAATAGCAATTAAAAAACCCAAAAATATTGTATGCAGATATAGCAGGATTTCTCAGTCACAAAGGTCAATTGAGTTGGATAACAAATGAACTTCAACCAATGCTCATTTGCCTCTCGGAGACTCACATTACTGAGGAAATAACTGACAATGAATTAAATATTGATGGTTACAAAGTGATGTCTACCTATTCCCAAAGAAAATATACAGGGGTGTTCTTATATATGTCAAAAAGCATGTAAGACACAAAGAAATTCTTAATCAGGCACTTGATATGAATATGTGGATAGCAGGTATGGAGATTTATACAAAAAGGGAAAGTTTAACATATATAACCTATACCATTCTCCAAATGCTAGTGCATCGATCTTTCTGGATAAATTGGATGAACTTTTAGATACAACAATAAAAAAAGATGAAATGTTGATCATTATAGGAGACTTTAACATTGATATGTCCAAGAACACAATTTATTCAAACAAGTTACACAGGATTATTGAGAGTCATGGATTATACCAATTGATTGATAAATTTACAAGAATTACAAAAGATACTTCCACTATTATCGACCTCTTCCTAACTAATGACAGAGAATATAAATTTCAAATACATCTAACTCCTAAAATAACAGATCATGTACTTATTACTATTGACTTATATTTTAAAAATAATGATAAGAGAGAAAAGAAAATAATTCGAAATTTTAAAAACTTTAATGAAACCAACTTCCAGCTAGATTTAATGGATATTGAGTGGTCTCCAAATTCTATAAACGTACATGAGTTGGCCGATAAGCTGATTGATTTCCTTCTGCAAATGCTGAATCAGCATGCACCTTTACAAGAAATAACAGTTAATGAAAAATGGGGCAACAAGTGTTGGTGGACAAGAGAAATTGGACAGGAAATGGACGAAAGAGACGAATTGTATAGGAAGCCCTGGAAGAAAAACTTTTTATTGGTGTGGTTTTCTTAGACTTTCGGAGAGCCTTTGAAACAATTGATAGGGAGCTACTAGTGTTAAAACTGGAAAGATATGGTTTTGGTCCTGTAGTAATAAGGTGGTTTAGGGAAGACTTAAGTGATCGTTCACAAGTCACTAGATTTAAAGACTGCAAATCTTCATCGAGGATAAATAGTTTTGGAGTCCCGCGAGGGACTGTGTTAGGACCAACTTTGTTTATTTTGTAAATGACATTGTAAATAGTATGAGGAATGTCAGATTCAGTTGTTCGCAGATGATACATTGATTTACGTAGTAGGGAACAATGTTGCGGAGGTAGTACAAACACTAAATCACTAATTAGGAAACCTGCATACATGGTTGAACAACAATAGTTTACAAATTAATGCCCAAAAAAAAAAATGTACATGTGAGTTATATTACAAAAAAAATATCGAAAAAAATTAACTTGTTAGGTAGAATTAGTAATAACTTAAGCGAGTGGCCAAAGTTAATAGTTTATAAGACTATTATATTACCTCACCTTAATTTTTGCTCCACCATACTGTTTTTGTTT
This sequence comes from Kuschelorhynchus macadamiae, assembly GCA_030620095.1. NCBI lineage: Eukaryota > Metazoa > Arthropoda > Insecta > Coleoptera > Curculionidae > Kuschelorhynchus > Kuschelorhynchus macadamiae. The sequence goes on along the minus strand of JAUTXW010003730.1, from coordinate 344,671 downwards.
AAAAGAGCAGATATAGAAATTTTACAGAAACGTCAAAGTCAAGAACTTAGGTGCATTTTAAAGTGCAATAGGTATACCAGAATTAGAACTATGTTGGAGGTAGTTAAATTATTGAGTGTCAATCAAACAATCACTTTTAATACATTGGTTTTTATATGTGAAATGGTGAACGGGTTGTTGCCTGAACATTTACTAAGGGGATGTAGATTTGTAAGTGATATTCATGGATACTCAACCATAAGTATCAATAATTTTTATATTGAAACAGTTAAATGCAACTCTAGTCAAAATAATGTTTTCCATAATGGTCTTAAAATGTATAATGAATTACCCAGTAATATAAAAAATTGTGATACAATTCAAAGCTTTAAAAAATGTCTTGATAAATATCTAAAAGAAATTATTCCAATATGATTTGGTTTTGTAAGTTTATTTTTGTTAATAATTTATGTAATAGGAGTACATTCAAGATCATTTATTGTTGTGTACTTTATTTTTGTTTGTTTTACAACTATATATATAAGCTATTTAATTTCATTACACTTTTTGTGGGTACCATGGAAGAACCTTCTGCGAATGTTATCTTTTAAGTAATAATTTTTGTGTTGCAATAATAAATATTTTTTCTATTCTATACAACAGGAAAAAAATTACTGGGTAGCTGATAACCTAAATAAATATTGAATGATAAAATATCATTCATAATTGGATCACTGTTTTATCTTGGTTTTTCAACAGGCCAGAGATGTTCACAATTTCTTCAAAACAATATCGAAGACCTCTTAGAGAAGCTCTCAGGGGCATCGAAATTCATTGTTCACTAATAAAAATTTTGATTACTCCCCTATAACAGAATCGGAGAAAAGTCATCAAGTATAGATAATATTCCTGCTTACACTTATAAAGGACTTGCAGAATATTTAATCAAACATATTGATATTTTTAATTTGGTCTTAATAAAATGGCAATGTTAGCAACTTCCCTCTACATAAAGATGGTAGCATAAATAAAATAAGCAACTATCAGCCAATAAGTTTTATTAACGTTCTAACTAAAATATTTGAGATAACTTTATATAATTTTCTTTTTAATGCTATGAAACCCAAGATATCAAGGTTTCAACATGGCTTTTTGAATGACATGTCATCTGTCACAAATGTGTGTATTTTCAGAGTACGCAGCACAAGCAGTCAAGGAGCATAAGCAGCTAGAAGGCATTTGATAAAGTACATCATGTGATATTGCTTGATAGGCTGACTAAATATAGTATATCGTAGAATGCATAAGAGTTTCTAAAAATTTTATTTATCTAATAAGAGTGCAAATGATAAGGGTTGGGGGATATACTTTTGATGGGTACATTGCCATTTCTGGAGTCCCACAGGGTAGTAACTTGAGACCTTTGCTATTCACACTGTTGTAAATTCATTACCTCAGTGCATCTTCCATTTTGACCTGTTATTCACAGATGACTTTAAATTATATAAAATTGTATCATTGCCTGGAGATTGTCATAAACAACTGTCTGATTTAAATACATGTAAATGATTGGTTTAGAGATAATAAGATGTCTTTAAATGTTCTGTGATATCATATACGAGAAAATGATACATAACTATAATATAAGTGGTGCCAGTTAATCATAAGGAAGAGGTGAAAGACTTATTTCAGTGTTACATGAAATTTAATAATAATTATCTACACATTTTTATTAAAGCATATAAATTCCTTGCTTTCCCTGGAGAGAGCATATCTGGTATACGTGTCACAAATCTGGCAGTATTTAGTAACAGCACATTCTCATCATATTGAAAAAGTTCAAATACGATTTTTAAGGTTTCTATATGTTAGGAGATCTGTATTTTCTCAAAATTGTAATGTTCAATTTAGCAATAAGATTTAAATTATATAAAAAAACTACGTCTTCATTTTATTTTTTAAATATAATTTAATGTTGATAATTGGTCTAAAATAAGAAACTTTGTAACAGTTTTAATGTCTGATTTTCATCACGTTAGTTTCTCATTATCGAAGTGAGGAAAGTTGTAAGAAAAAATATACCAGCAATCGAAAAATCACATAAAAAATATGATATTTTATTTGAAAAATTTGTTATTTTATTTGATAGTTGGTTGTTTTGGATTCCATGGGAGGGAAAATAATAAATGGCTATTTTGGTTTTCCAATTCCTTATTCGTGAGGAAAACCAACTTGTCTAGTCCTCATTGGATAACCATCCTTATACATCAAAAATAACTTATTATTTAGGTAGTTTATTTATTTCATTAATTTTAAACTTCTGAACATTTGTTAAATAAGTTATAAATTGTGTAGAATTTTGTATATCTTATACATTGGTTATTTTAGGTATTTAATGGGAGGTAGAATCTTTGAGTGCTTAGATGCTGTTATAAACAGGTATAGAAAAGAGCAAATTGTGGAAGGACATACTTTGCAACATCCAGTAAGTATACTTGTATAATGTAATTTTGATTTTGAGCATCATTTTTCTCTTATATTTCTCTGCTTATTTTATGTATTATATTGGATAGGTGTCTTGCAGTCAAATGACACACTTGCACTTTTTCACTGCGTTTTATCTCATAATTTTAATTTAGCACTTTGTCTTAAAACCTTAAAGATAAAAAAGAGAAAACCATGGTTTCCCAATGAATTTAAAACATCTTCCCGTAACGTGTTCGTTGCACAAACTTCAGCATTTTAATTCTAACCCTGTTTTTATCGCTTGTTTTAATAAATATTGGACTATCAATAGAAAAACAATTAAAACTTCCAAACAGTTTTATTACGTCTGTCAAATGCAGCAGCCCAATAATGAGGAGACGGAAGTTGAAAACTAGTAAAAGAACTTAGTGATAATGAGACTCAGTCAGCCTTGTCTAATCAGACATGCTCATAAGAATCCTTCAACAGACACTTTACACTTTCTTTATGGCATGATGGTAAGAGATACCTTCTTTTTTGTTTCTACAGATATCAATGAAGTTAGGGATGTCTTATGGAATATAAAAAATAAGAATAATTCTGGTTGGGACAATATTTCTTTAAAGATGTTTTTGCATCTTTTGCTACTATAAGAGGTTGCCTTACAAGTGCTTGGGGAGGCAATACATTTTTCTTTTGAAATTAGTGTTTTTTGCATCTGTTTTGAGGCGAGCTTGTGTAATTTCACTTTTTAAAGGAGCAACCTCATAAGCACGTGACAGTTTAGTTTTCAGGCTTGTAAAAACTCTAAGATGCTGTGTTGTCTTTATTTAAGAGATTGTATCTTAATCTAAATGATGAGAGGTTGCGCAGCCATATCTGTAATTTCACCAAGGCTTTTGATTGTGTGGATTAGGAATACTGCTAAGGAAGCTATGGATTCAGAGGTACACCTCTGGCTTGGTTAAGTTCTTACTTATTACTTAGTAATTTTGAATAATAAAGATGAAAAGAACAACACATTAATTCTGGTGTTCCACATGGATCTGTTGGGTCTTGGGTCCATTGTTGATTTTATTATGCGTTAATGATCTTTCGAAACTAAACATAACAGGTGTATTTTTTGCTGACCATACTATTTTTCTTTTTCATAACAAGGACGCTGAGTAGCTGAAGCATGCTGTGGGGAGTGATTTAATGAAAATTAAGGAATGGTGTGATTTCAACTGTTTACTCTAAATATATTAAAAACAAATTTGTCTCTTTTAAATGTCATATTAGTGAACCATCTTTGGATTCACAGATTAGAGTAAATGTACAGACTTTCAAGTTCTTGGGCTTGGCTTAAATTTAAACATATTTTGAGTATAAATTATAAATTGTCGAGAGGATGTTTTGCTGTCTGAACTGGGTATATATGTGGCAAGGAATGTGTATTTTGTGCTAATTGTGTCCCTACTTCGTTATAGAGTATGCTTCTGGGGATCTGAGCAGTTATTTAATATGGATTTTGTGTTACTTTGCTTTATTTTACTGTAAAACTGTACTGTTAGATTTGTCTTGACTGGGCTCCCATGAGTCATGCAGGCCTGTCTTCATTGCTCAGATTCTGGCTTACATGTTCATACTAGAGACTGTGTGCCTTATATATGCCAAGTTAGTACAGGAGATTGAATCAGCCTTAGCTTACCCAACGTGTAGTTGTTTCACATCTTTGCCTAATCCCTCTTCTACTTTGACAAAACGTTCCATTTTTTTTGAAAAAAGAAAATTTTTAATCATCTATTTACAATATAAGGAGTATCTCTAACAAAAAACGTTTTAGAAAAGAAGTAAAAACCTTTTGATTAAGAGAGACTGCTATATGATTGCCCAGTTTTTTACTGAATCATTTACCTAGTTAATGTTAGTTATGACCTGTATATTTTTATTTATATAGTATCTGATTTTAAGATAATTTTTGTATTGTTGGTTTTAATTGCTTTGTACATGAAATTGTTCTTTCATTACAATAAAGCTGTTTTTGACTTTGGATTATTTATTTAAATACACACTATTCACTTCAGTAATATTTTTTTATTTTAAATACAAGAAAAATCTGAATTTAATATTTTCAAATTGATAAGGTCTCCAGACATCATTCAATTATTCTGATACACTTTGCAGGTTCTATAATTAATATAAGTAAAAGTAATTATACAATATTACACATACGATGAATCCAGTCCTATCTAAAAATTTTATATTGGTGGCGGTGTGGGGGACTGATCCACATTAGTGTTCTGAAATAAATTAAAATATGCTAAGGCAAATATTTGCAGTTCCAGTTAGTATAAAAGTGGTAAATTGTAAAAGTAAAATTGCAATTATAAAGCTGTTTAATTATTTTCAGCTAGTAGTAGATGGCAGTAAGCAGCTTGACTGGGTTCCCGAGAATCAGAAAGCAAAATCAGAAGCGGAAAAAATTTATGCTACCCTTAGAGAATGTCGCGATCAAGCTGGATTAAAGAAAATGAGGGGTATAAAGGTATGCATTACATAAAGAGCATAATTGATTAATAAATGGATAATTTCTGCCAAGATTATTGCAGATGCAAAATTTTTGACTATGTGACGATTCATTACTTGATTACAAAATACGTTTAGTCACCTTGAATTTGTTACAAAAGTTACAAGTCAAAATGATATCGTTTAACTCTTTTTATTCTTTCTATTTATGAGTTTGTTCTTGTACTATCTTAAATCAACATTCATATTCCTTTCAGTTTTAGTGTTGGCACAAATAGAGAGTAAAGCAATAACTTTCAATTTCGTCTTAATATAGAGTGAGTCCTTCTTTTACACTACTACCTTTCTAGCTAATTAGTAGTTACTGCATCATTTTAAACATTTTAATTTGGTTTCCCAATATTGGATTCGTACCAAAATCTTACTAATTTATCACTAAATTGTGCTTGATTCTTGGGCAAAATTTGATTTCAATTAAATTAGAAGTTTCTTATACCAAATTTTTTAATATCCTATTAGAGTGCCATTTTTTCCGCCACATTGAACCCGTACAAAATTTTTTCCAACTGGTTTTTATTGTACATTTGATTGTTGTACATAATTGGGAGTCAGTTGAGTAAGTAGAATTTTTTGAACATTTTATTAGGCCTCCATTTTGTTCAGCTATATTGGATTTCTACTAAACTGTTACTAGTTCATCCGACCGACGGAATTGAGAAAAACCTTTTTTTTTTTTTAAATACGACATCTAGGAACCTTAAAGCATGAAGTTTTTAAAAAATTTCAAAGGGTAATTTTTTTTAAGATTACAACACTTCCCTGATAGTTTTAAATAGATAATGTTAGATCACGCTGAACAGAGGTAATGTAAGATATTTATTTAATATAAAAGGTATATCTACATTTTTGTTCATATATTTACAAACTATTAATAAATAAGTGGCATTACTAGAAAAGTAACATTTTGTAAATTTTCCGTTCTGAATTTAAATGACTGAATTTTAATAATTTATATATTTATTATACCACTTGTTTATCGAAGTTTGTAATTTGGAATGAAACATGTAAAATTTTTTTTTACTGTTCCACTTAGAACTCCTAACTTGATTTTTACAGAAATATAGTTTAGATACCCCAGTTCCAAGTGGAATTAATACTGAACTATGTGGTTTCCTTCTTGAATTACTTGTATGAGTGCATATTTATTTAGAAGTCCTTTTTATTATTAATATTACTTTTTGTCTTAAATTAATAAGAAAAAGCATTCATTATTTTTAAACAGTAAAAAAAAATGTGTGTATCGATTTTTTAGTTAATAAGTGTATATATATATATATATATATATATATATATATATATATATTTATTTACCTTTTTTTATTTTTAGCATCAAGGATATCTGCACAGGAAATCAGACAAGGGTGCCAAAAAATGGAAATTGTTATATTTTGTACTATTGGTGGATGGCACAGATACGCATTTATGTTTTTATGAGAATCCAAAAAGAACCAAACCCAAGGGGTTGATCGATTTATCCTGTGCTTATCTATATCAGGTATATCTTAACGCTCTTCTACAATAACTATAAAATGTTATTTTTTTTAGCTATCTTTCATTGACGGAAAATATTTATTTATTTAGTATCCATAAACGGGAAATCCTGTTTTAAAATATAAATAAATAAATATATTACCAGTATTGCAGAAATTACAATTCATTGTTTACAATACCAATCTTAAGTACATTTTGATTTTCCATCTATACACTTTTATTTTAGCACCTAGAGAACTAAACCTCCATATGTGCTATATTAAGACTTAAAACAGCTAGTGCGAGATCACAGTACATTGATTAGGAATTAAAAAAAATTCAAAGGATTCTAAATCTATTACAGTTTTCAGCTATAGTACAACCAATGTGAATCATAACAAAAAAAAAAACAAAATAAAAAAGTGCTAGATCAAGGTACATTGAGTAAGACTAAAAGACTATTTCAATTTTGTTATAGTTTTCTGCTATAAACTCGCTACAATATCTTAAAACAAGCTAGATAAGTTATATTTGTTCTTATTATTATGGGCAAAGTATTGTGCAGGGTGATCAGTTATGGGTAGCGAGCGGCCATATCTCATAAGTTATTGGTCGTATAGATTTGAGAAAAAAAAATCATAATAAAAGTCGCCAAGAGAAATTGCTGAAAATTATTTTCGAGTTTGTCAAACGTCCGCTAGAGGGCGTAACAACCAACACCAAGTAGAAAAATGGGGTTTTTATAGAATTTTGCCTAATGAAAATATATCGATGATATCATTTTCATATTTAGTGACCATTTCCCTACACTTTTTGTCTAAAATGTTTTGTTCTATATATCAAAATAAAGCGGTGGGGGAAGTTCAATTGTTTTTTCAAACAAACCAAGATGTCTCCCGTTTCTTTTGACCGATTTTAGCAAACTTAGGCTCATATGAAAGAGCATAATTTGCACTACAAAACGCTTATTTGGTTTTGAATTTTTGACTTTTGCTGGCGTCGCTAGATGACGTTAACTGAATTAGTAGCATATTTTTTAGTTTTTTTCAAAAAAATCAAATGTAATGGTATATTCATTTTTACATATTTTAAAAGAGGATAAATTTCTCTATAATTTAATGAAAATAATTTATCATCTACCTTTTTTTGAACCGTTGATATTGACCAAAATATTATTTTATTTTATTAAAAAATGGCACGCCACTGCTTTTTGTCAAAATAAAAATCATTTTCGTAATCACTTATTAGTTGCTAACAAAAAGAACCTCTTGACTTTTTTTCATTAGACGAACGGTTTTGGATTGAAAAAATAAGATGTTGTTGTTGGACAGTTTTATTAAGATTTTTCATTGTTTCGTTTTGTAATTCAAATTATGCTCTTTCATATGAGCCTAAGTTTGCTAAAATCGGTCAAAAGAAACCGGAGTCATCTTGGTTTGTTTGAAAAAACAATTGAACTTCCCCCACCGCTTTATTTTGATATATAGAACAAAACATTTTAGACAAAAAGTGTAGGGAAATGGTCACTAAATATGAAAATGATATCATCGATATATTTTCATTAGGCAAAATTCTATAAAAACCCCATTTTTCTACTTGGTGTTGGTTGTTACGCCCTCTAGCGGACGTTTGACAAACTCGAAAATAATTTTCAGCAATTTCTCTTGGCGACTTTTATATGATTTTTTTTTCTCAAATCGAAACGACCAATATCTTATGAGATATGGCCGCTCGCTACCCTTAACTGATCACCCTGTACATTCTTGGTGCAAGGTAACTGATGAATCTAAGATTGCTGGTAGTGCTAAATTTAGGAATCACAAGGTGTCTGTTTATGTTATTTCGGGTTTCATGTGAGTGATTCACATAGTTCTTCAATTCAGTAGTCTTATGTACAACTAAAGATGCAGACAAAAGTTAGGTGGATCTAATATTGAAAATTTCTTTCAAATAAAATTTTGAGCAACATTTAGAGGTTGCAAAGCATTTTTGTACAGGCCTCCCCTCACAATTATACCATATCTAAGCAGTGCTTTATATACACATATAAAGAGTTATTTCCGAGAATATCTCTTAATATGTAAAACTTATGAATCAACTGTCTAATATTTCTCGTTAGTTTCATAACATGTGGCCCCCACTTTAAATTATTGTCAGTGATTATCCCCAAGTATTTTATAGAGTCCACCTCATGCATCACAAAATCAGGATTCCCAATTTCCAATCTATCAAAATCAGGACGGCCATATGATGAAAGGGAATAGGCAATATAGTTGGTCTTAGAGGCATTTAAGGTTAATTTGAAAGTGTATGTAAATAGAAAGAAGAAAAAATGTATAATTCATCACACTTAACTAATAAACAGCAAATATGTTATAGGTTTTATAACACGCTAACAGTGTTTAACAATGTGAAGAATTTCAACAATGGTTCTATAAAAATCAATAAAAATAGCATTATTTCTCTTAAGTTATTCCCTGGAACCTTCATTTGAATTTGACTTAGTAGTGATGGATAGTCAAAAAGAACTTTTACTATTTTAGACATGAAGCTAAGATAACCTTCTTTAATTTGTTTTGTGCTCTTGCTCAAATTTATTAAATATTTTTGCCGGGTTTGTTAGTTTATGTGTGAATAATCAAATTCAATTGTAGAGAGCTCGCATATTAGTTAGGGAAAAAAGAATTGGGTAGTTTTTATTCAGCTGCGTTTCGTGTTTCATTTTAATATGCCAAAATGAAAGCATGAATGAATTTTGCCTGCATAATTAAAAATAGGAATAGTACTTGCAAATGGGCAAAATGCAGGAATAATTGGTCAAAGGAAATGCAAGGTATACTATCGCGAATGGAGAGACATGTTTTAATTTGCTAAAGAAATGAAACAGAATCCAACTGTAACAACGAACTAGAATGTGAATTAATGGGGTTTAGAAGTCATCTTCATACTAAATTTGAGGTCAGATTTTAAATGCAGTGTATGAGCGAATTTTTAAAGATTGTAGAGGTAAAATAAAAGAATTTGCATGTCAATGGAAGGATGGACTAATATTCATAATGAGCCATTAGGGTGCTGTAGCATAGTCACTCAAAATGGCGAATCATTTTTCGTGGCTACAAGTGAAGTGCAAAAAGTTTGCAACATTGTAATATATAGGGTCTGGCAAATGTCTTGAACTGCGAAAATCTTTCCAAAACTATTTTATCAGTTCTCGGCACAATTTAACACCTTGTAGATTTTCATAAAATTAATTTTGTGACCTTATTGACATTAATCAGTAGTGAACCAAATCTGATTTAAACATCTCTAGAAATGTATGAGGTGTGTCTCAAAAACTAAATGTTAACCAGCTCCTGTTTATATGAACTTTTTTTTATTTATGTAAGATAAGCCATGCTTCAAATTTTTGTAGTTACATTAATTTACATCTGAATTCCAGGTTCATGACAGTCTCTGGGAGAGATCAAATTGCCTTCAAGTTGTGGAAAGAGCACTGCCATGTCTGGCCACTGCCACTCATTTAGCCGCCCGTTCACCCGAAGAGTGTCAAGAATGGACCAACGCTTTGAAACCTTTATGTGTTCCTCAGTTGAGTAGAGCTACTGCCAAGGTAAATATTAATCGAAGATGTTGTGAATAATGAGATTTTGAACCAAGAAAGTAACCAATTATTATGCATATTTGAACCTACGATGAGTGGTGCTTTTTCCTTTCAATTGTGTACCTAATTTTGCAATATTTCACATTGCAAAACGTGCTGATTATTTTGTCTTTCATCAATGAATTATAAGTGTATAGCTTTCTAAAATCCTATTTGGGTTTATATGAAAGACTTTTAACACACCTTATAGAAAATGACTTAATGAATTTTTTCATTTTTCTTATATATATAATGCAGTGCTCGAGTTCCTGATTAAAATGTGTCTACTTATTTTACTAATCAACCAGTTTTAACAATATAAAATGTGCTAGATTTTAGGGTAATAGTCTTCTGTTATGTATAAAAAATCTTTACAATAGTTTTGTTAATGCAGTGATGGATCAATATTCTTCGTAAATTCAAGTATGAAAAAAATCTTTTAATTTTGCATAGCTAAACAAACAGCAAGATTTGTAAGTAAATCTTGTAGAGCATAAAAAAATGGCAGTTACGAAATGGACGATACATCTGCCTATTTCAGAATGCTATTTAGCAGATAGGTAATTTTTATAAATACAACTATGTATTTTTCCCTTTTGCTTAGTATGATGATATAGGTATTTGAATCAATATTTAAAAGTCAAATACAGTATCATAATATACTTTTGTTTGCAATTCTTGTAGTAATAAAGGGCCCTTTAAGATCCTAACAAAATATATGAACAGCACCTATATTTTTGGCTTTATTTACTAAACTTAAAAAAAATGGGTTGGATAAGAGTTAAAAATAGGGTGGCAAAGTCAAAAAAAAAGAACAGATATAATTACAAAAAAACAAAATGGTGGAACTCAGGTTTAAAAATTCTCTTAAAGAACTCTTTTTTTTTTTTATAAAAACCCAAATTTATGAAAGTGTTTTGATTAGTAGGTATAGCTTTCTGTACAATGTGTAGTAATCTAAAATTTGACATCACATACTACTTATTAATTGCTTAATTCTGTATTATATTCGTATATAAAAAAATAAGAAAAATATTCTTATATGAAAAAATAAGAAAAAATAACTAAAAGCCATTTTCCATAAAACGGGTGAGAGGTACTTTATTGTTTGTTGGTTCAAGAAACGGTAATTTATTTTTCCCTCTTATACCAATGTTATAAAGACTTTTAATACAATATTTAGATTAATCATGCCTAGTTATAGGGATTCAAAACAGTTGTTCTTTTTGTCAACATTATTTTGTATGTTTGCAATAGTATCCAATAGAAATCCACACTGGCAAGAAAAAAAATTATATAATTTATATATTTTATTTATTATTTCTGAAATTCTTTATTAATGTTAAATTATCAGCTAAATAAAATGTACAATTTTGTTGATGAGTGGGTCGTTTTTACATCTAGAGTTTGTTTTTATAGGTTCCAAGATTAAGGGAACTTCGCTGTCTCACCCTTCATATTTTGGATGCACACAGACTTCCTTACAAATTGGTTCCACTGCCATATGTGACAATACAGTTTAATGGTCAAGTCAGAATCGCAAGGACCCGGGCTAAAAGTACGCCCGATCCCGTATGGGACGAGGAGTTTGTATTTGAGTAAGTATTATTTAATTACTAAATGTATTTTATTTGCTATGTAAACTATTTAGAAAGTAGTACAGTTTTGACAATTTCAATCTATACATTGTAATGATACTTTATATAATAATTAATTGTCACAAATAATTTTTTTACAGTTAATATTTATACCCAGGTTTTAATAATTTATATATTTTATATTTATTATTGCAATTATATTTCTTTCCTATATATTTACTCTAATATGAAATTTCTAAAAACAAAAATCTAAATTTATGATAGGTAATGTGGTAAATAATTGAAATGTATGGTTTGTTTACCGACACGATTTTTCTTCTAAGTGCAGGGTGCTCCAAAGGAAAGTAAAAATGCTATATATCATGTGTTGTTATAAGACATAGAAGAACTTTTTATTTTGTTAAATATAAAAGTTTTGAATATCTTGGCTTTTTTTCAATTGGAAAAAGAGCAAGCTTTTTCAAATTAATGTTCTCAAAAAAATATTAATTAAATATTAAGAACATCTCAAATATAAAAGTGATATTTGAAATAATAAAAATTTGGATAATTTTATCCATAAAAAGTATTGGTTTTATTTTTTCTTTTGATGTTCAAAATTGTTTGTATTTATTGATGAGACTTGGATTTTTAATAAATTTTCTAAAAAAGAGTGATCATCAATATATTGTAGTTCACCCTGTAAAGGAAGGATTTATTAAGGGGGCCAGTTATAATATTTGTGGACTATATAAAATTGGTTTAAAAATCAGCTGGTACCAAATCTTCCTCCAAAAAGTTTGATAGTGATGGACAACGCAAGCTATCATTCCGGCTTAGAGGATATTCCAAGAAAATCATGGACAAAGCAGAGATTGATTGGATGGTTAAAAGAAAAGAACATTGACTTCCCAGAGAGGGCCATGAAAATATGGAGCATTGTAGAAAAAAATTGTAACATTGAAAAAACATTCTATATATCCTTTGGGCCAAAAATAATAATAATTTAATGCTATTGAAATGGTATGGTCTGAGTGTATCGACCAATACATTGCTAGTCTGATCGGAAGTTTTGGCCATGTGGGAAAAAGCGATAAATGAAGTATCTTCAGAGCATTGGAAAAATATGTCAGCCACACAGAAAGGGTATCAAGAAGCTTGATACAGTATTGCTTCAGACATAACACAGCAGTGACGATGAAGAATTTAGTTCTTTAAAAGGGGATAGTTTTTATTTAAGTTAATTAGTTATACATTAATTTCTCTCTTTTAGTTTTTAAAGCAAAGTCTGCATTGTAACATATTCATTTTTAGCATACACGTTAGATCATATCTCTTATTTTGTTCTTTAAGTAATCTGTGATTTTTGTTTTTACCTCTTTTTGTTTTTGAAACATTCTGGAGGTAAAGGATTCATCGTTCGTTATTTTTTCTTAATATTTTTTCAGTATTGTCTGTATTATAATTTTGAAAAATGGGTAAGAGATTGCAAACAAAGAATAAGACTAAGATGAAAGAATTTATATTAGTAAAGTCTTATTTGCAAAATAATTTTAGTTTTTGAAGTTATAATAGTTATTTTTGTATTAAGTGTGCAAAATGAGGGTTTTTTTATGGCAATGAGAGTGTTAATTTTTTGCCAGCCATTTTCGACAAGTTGCAGCGCTTTCTGTACAGAAAATGCCAATTTTAAATTCGCTTTAGCCAGTGTTGAACGCACCCCTCCTATCTACATCACTGCATACGTTTAGGTTAGGAATCATCGCTGAAATATAAATAATATAAGAAATACGTTATTTGAAACCAGCGTGACGTCATTCCAGAAAGGTAATGCGCCAACTATATATATCTGTGTTGTTATAAGACATAGAAGAACATGTTAAATATAAAAGTAACTGAACTTTTTCAAATTTGTTCTCAAAAAAATATTAATTGAACATCTCAAATATAGGTGATATTTGAAATAATAAAAATTTGGATAGTTTTATCATACTTTTTTCTTTTGATTTTCAGTTGTTTGTTCGAAAATAAATTTGAATTGGGATCACCCTGTACATTCAGCGAATATATCAAGACACAGCTATATTCGTGCAGTATATAATTTCAGTTAAAATTTGAAACAAACATAAAAGTTCATATATTAATAATAATAATAATATTGATCATAATAACATAATTTTTTTTAATGAAATATTACTTTTTATGTACTTGTTTCAGTGATGTGCCATGTGATGTAGTATCATTTTCGCTCACTGTATATAATAAAGGAAAAAGAGGGAAGGACACAGAGGTTGCTGAATTACATGTAGATCTGTCAGCTTTAGGTAAAATATGTAGTGAAACATTTTTAGTGTTTAGTACTGCTTTAACTAAAAACATTCTAATTTTTTTATGTTTTTCAGGTAACGGCGATGAAAGGGAAGAATGGTATGCTCTTTCTGGGCTCACCCCTATGGGAGAATGGGGTTCTTTGAGATTGAGGACTAGGTATGAATTTCAATAACGCATCATTAAACATGTCAGTAATCTTACGAACTCCTTATTATTTAGATGGTCAGGAGAGAATATTTTAGTGCAAAATTGTTTAACACAGGGTTTGACATTTAATAACTGTAGGGAATATTTTTTTGAAAACAAAAAATATCTACAATAATAGTAGATTGTCATTTAAATATCATATTTAAATGTGTCAAAAGAACTGACTTCTGGTTATTATATAATTAAAGCTGTTACTAAGGAACTGTGAATATGGTGAGAAAATAAAACATACAATCTTATATCAGGTAGGAGATCTCATTTTGGGGTATTTATCTTACAAAAGAGAGTCTTATGTTATAGGCGCAGAGATGGTGTGAGGACATAGCAGACCCTTAGTCATTAAATATAGTGTTCGTCTATACACCCAGAACTTCGTTAATTAACAACAGCAATTATGAGTTAAATTGGAAAGATAGTACCGCTCATAATTCAAACTCTAATTATAAACTCGGTTTATTGCATCTAAAAAAAAAAATACAATCACTTTCAATTTTAAACTTTCTGTTAAGCCTTTTCTTTACATTGTTTTAATACTGCATTTTAAATAACTCCATATTCCTAATTAAAAAAAACTTTAATATAATTTTATATTATTTAATAAAGTTGTCTTCTGTAGTTACTACTAACTATAATTATTGTTTTTATCTTGCTTTGTTCTGCTTGCTGCTTTTTGGTATATAGTCTTTTTATTTGTCAATGAGAGTTGTAAACTTTTAAAAAGACAATGAATGATTTTAAAGGTTAGAATAAAGTAAACGTAAATTAAAGTAAAGTAAAAGTACAGTAAAATTAAAGTATTTTTTAGGTACCTGCATGATTTAGTCATGCCTGCAGAGGAATATAGCCCTCTGCAGCAGTTACTTTTGGAGCCAGGTTTGGCCTCGGTCAAAACGCTAGCGGAGCTCTGCCATGCTGATAGAGCTCCCCTCGCGACTGCTTTACTAAGAGTGTTCAGGGCTGAAGGACGGGAAACGGAATTACTGAGGGAACTGAATACTGCGGAAATCGTCAGAGAAACCGAGACGAGCACCTTGTTCAGAGCTGCTTCGCTCTCGACCACTCTAATGGATCTGTACATGCGAGCAGAATGTGGGGGATTTCTGCAAGTAAGTTATTTATTCTTAACATTGCAAATAAAGTATAAAACCTCATTACAGGGTGTACTAATAATAATAATAATAATATTATATAAAATTTATTATAATATCAAGTACTAAAATAAATAATAATTAAATAACGAAAAGGAATAATCTAGTAAAATTTTTGGTTGAACTATAGGTTAATAAAAAAATGTTTTCTTTGGGTAATTAATGTGTTTTTATTATAATACCTCTATATAATGATAGTACTGTAAGACAATTATTTATTATAATTATAGAAGGAATTAAAATACATATTTTTAACTTTTGAATATACATTATATAATAATTTTATTTTGTAAAATACACAAAGATCTTAGTGTTTTTAACTTAGCAGATCTCCAAACTGAAATCAAATAAACTCAATTTTAGTTAATAATTTGTTATTTAGATCGACAGTTTTTCCTAGTAGTTATGTGGAGAGTAAATTATCATGGGTTTTAGGCAGCTGTATTAGAAATCGTGCTGAGATTATTAGAAAGTAAACAGTCTGCAGAATTAAACCCAGCGAAAATGGATTCTTTGGATGATGCTTGTAATAATGCAGAGTTTTTACTACAGGTAATAAACAGATTAGGAATTACAATATTAGAGTAAACATCTATAGATATAATTAGTGTTAAGATTAATAAAAATTATTTAAAATGCTTTTATTTTAGTATTTGAACAATATAGATAATAGACATCTACCAAAACTAAAACATAATGTTTGTTCTTATACATACCACAGTAATGTTTATATTTCGAATGTTGGTTTAGTTCACTATTAAATGGCTTTTGGTTTTTTTATTAAACAACAAATTAAATTTTAAAATATAATAATAAAATCAATTTATCCATCAAATTTTATAAGAATAAGATAAAATGTAATCACCAATAAAATGAATTGGGATTTTTTAGGTGCTAGATCAAGTAACTCTTAGTATTTTTACCTCGCCTGACGCGTGTCCGCGTCCAGTACGCTATATTTGCGGTTGTCTCCAGAAAGCAGCCGTTGCCAAATGGCCAGACGAAAGGCATGTGAGAACTAGAGTCGTGTCTGGATTTGTTTTCTTGAGGTTAGTATTCTTTACGTTTTTGATATATTTAATGCTCTTCTTCTATACATAATTATTTATAATTTAACAATACACGCTCATACCATTTTTCAAATAAGGAAATACAAAAATTACTAATATACAAACAGATGGCAGACATTTAATCTTATAAATAGCAATTATGCAGTAATAATAATTAGAATAAGTGCTCAGTCCAACACATTTTTTGTTGATTATTAGATTATATGAGCTGATTATTAATGAAAGATCCATTGTACTCTGGACATACATTAATGAGGTTCATAATTAACGCCATTCACCAACTTATACAAACATAAGATCTTGATTCCTCCTGCGATACTCCATTGAGTCAGACCCTAGTAAATTTCATTTCTCACAATAATCTACACTGGATATATCAATACTAACTCAATAAGCACACGGCTTAATAAATCTTTCCTGTTTTTCAATTGAGGTAATATGAATTAGATTCACTGTTGAATTTGGTTTTTCTTGAACATCCTGAAACTATCATAGAGAGTCTGACTTTTCCGCTGGAACTGACCAATCGTCAAAATGGTAGTGGCCTTGTATAAGAGGGCTTCATAGCCGGACTTTAAATGCGCCAATTTTACAGGGAATACTAGACTTTTTGAGACAATTTAATTGGGATCAATTGCTGTGTAACATTCTCTTGGATAAAATATTAAACATGTTTTATACATTTTATATATTACTTCTATTGATATATATGTTCCACTCAGTGGCGCAACTAGACATCGACTTTTGGGAGGGCTCAAGTTCTGACACTTATAAGATAATATTGATTATAGGATAAAACCAATTTTAACCATTTTTTCGTACGGCTATGATTTAATTATAAACTCCCGATATTGTCTAAGTTTGTATGTTTCGGCTATATACGATTTAATTAATATCTATGACAGCTGTCAAAAAATATATATTTTTTTAATAAATTACGACACTTAAAGTTACATAGAACGATGAAACTCGTATATAAAAATTTTAAGGAGTTTAAAGTTATCACTTCTCCTGTATAACATAATATATGTTTTACTGTACCTGTTAACAGGAAACCTGCCAAAGTGCCTCCTCCTTTTTGGTCTACCCTGTGTACCAGCCCAAGTAGCACATATAATCATATATGGGCTAAAATGCTGTGATATTTGCTAATATCTCCGGCTAATTAGCTAAAATTGCTAGTCAAAATAACAGTTCTATTACAGTATAAAGACGGAAATATGGCTCAAGTGGGGAATAATAATTTGGCCATAATGGGGTAAAAATGGCCATTTGGACAGCCCACTCTTGATTTTATGGTTGGGTTTATTAGCTACTTTTTGACTTTAAAATCGAGCTTTTTTATCTGAATTCTGATTTGTTTTTTAACCGAAATTTGAGTAATATTTTTTCCAAAATTTACCTAAATAATTTCTCATTTTTTGCTTTTTCTTCATTTTTATGATAAATCATTAATTGTTTTAAATTATGTAAAAATAGTATTAACAGAGCCAGTGTAAGAATTTATGACCCAAGAGGATATGCAAACATAACAAATCATGGTTTCGAAGAAATACTTACACTATGAGTTATTGTGTAAAATATTCATTTGACGGTTGGTGGGGACGCAAAACACTTGCGTAGGAACTTTTACTGTTAAAATAATCTAAAATTGGCACATAAAACACAGGCTCTTTCTTGAAACTAAAAATTTCATTTTCTACAATTTTTTTTTTGGAGATGTAATTTACTAAGAAAATTCATTAAAGAGTCCCTAAAGTAAAAAAACATGCATGAAAATACGTTTTTATAGGTAGAAAGAATATGTTTGTTTAAAGTGGTCAAGTAATGGCTGCTAGGAAATTAGTTTAATTTTAATTTCAATCATGGCGGATCATAAAAAGCTTTGGGTTATTTTTTAAGCAAATATTCCTTGAAATTGGCCACCTTGTAAGCAAATATTTATTAAATGACAATAATTTTTAAATGTAAAATTTTCCCAGTAAAAATGCCTATTTGGCTTGCCTTTAGTACTCGCTAAAAATGGCTAATTTAAGACACAGGAGCCAGCGTAACAAAATTAAACGACGATTACCCCAAATCCACGTTTTTCTATAATATGTGGTGAAATATTTAATCTTTTTATTAGACATGTTGTATGGTAAATAATTTATATTTCGGTTTTCTAAATAAATCTCCAGTTTGGTTAAGTATAGTTTTATATTTTATAAACGTAAATTTGAAAATGTGGCATTTTTTGGCAATATTAAAGCAAAAATAAGCGAAATAAAACTACCCAATTTTTGTTGTCTTAAAATGTCATAATCTGGCATTCTTATATACCTATTATTACTATAATTAAACTTACCATACTTGCTAAAATATGTTTGGTTGGCATTTGGGAAAAATGCCATATTCTGGCATTTTAAAAAGCTATGCTTACTATAATTTAATTTCAATATTTACTAGAATATATGTGGTTATATTGTGCCAACAAAATTGACAGATATTTCTACTTTTTGGCCATCCAATAAAAGTTTGCGGTTTAATTATTCTATAAAAGATATTTTTTGGCCAAGTAATTATGCTATAGCCTATCTACAATAACTGCTACTTTTGGAACCAAAAAATCTAATTTGATAGAAAACAAACCAAGAATCATTTGCCAAAATTTGACAATTCTCTGGTTTTTATGTGTTTTTTATGGACAACTGTTGGGCAAAAAAGCTAATTTGTGCTACTTGGGAGACGAACATGGTTTTGATACAAAAAATTAAATAATAGAAGTTTCCCCGTTTTTTGGAATAACAACTCAATTTTATTTTAAATATGTATAGTCGAGAAAGATTAAGTATCTACTTCCATGATTATTCAATGTTAGAACATTTTCCCCACCTATTTCTGTTTTCAGTTTGACTATTATCGGTTTTGCGTAAACAAAATATGATTTTTTTCCCTTTTAAACCCCTTAAAAAATATCGCTTACACTTTTCACTGTTTCTCAAACTTTTATGATCAATAACTTCAAAATAAGCGCGCCCTTGCGTTTTCGTAAGCTCAGATAGTATCCAATTAAATTGGTCAAAAGTATACAAGATGCTAAATTAGAAAAAACCTATGTTTATTTCTTAACTACAAAACGGAAGATGCAAGAGAAAAATAAACTATGCGACGGAAGAATACCTTTTTACCCATTTTTACAAATAAAATGGAGTTTAAGTGTTTTGGTTGGCCCTCGCCAATCGCCTGGCGAGGGGGGATTAATTTTGGGGTCGGGGGGGCTAAGCTCCCCCTAGCCCTCCTAGTTGCGCCACTTGTCTCACTTAAAAAGTTTTCTTCATAAAACTTACCAAGATCTTTCTCTTCGTAATTAAAAAATGCAATATTTGCCAAAACAATTGCTGTTAAAAATTTTAAAAGCACAAGGTCACATAGAGATCAGGATTTACCCAGTGAATTCAGGTAGAAGTTCATCAACCTTTTTCCTCAGTACTTTTCAACTATTTACTGTAATAAACAACGTCATTTGCGTAGTTATTTAATATGAACCAACTTAATTAATTTTAGCAGCTAAAACTCTCACATCTCACTGTGTATGTAAGGGATCCAGACCAGATACTGTAGGTTTGTCTTTGGAAGACTAGCTTTGTCCGATCAATCTTCAAATGTGGCAATAAGGACAATGTTCAAAACTATAGGCCAATCAATATTCTGAGTGCTATTGCCTAACTTTTTTAGAGCTTGGTATATGATTTCCTTACATTCTCTTTGCAGGGGCTTAAGTCAACGGAACTTAATCTCCTAAGTTATTCTAACTTTCTGGTAAGGGCCTTGGAGATGTCTAGCAGAGTTAACACTCTGTATACCGACTTCTTTAAGGCGTTTGATAATGTAAATCATAGAGTTCTTATCAATAAATTGAAAACTATGACTGAATGACTGTTTAATTGGCAGAACCCAGATCATCCAAGTCAGCAACTTTAAATAGCAACCAGTTCAGCTTTTGTCAGATGTGCCCAGGGCTCTTATATAAAGCCTTTTCTTTTCCAAAGATTCCTAAAAGATATCTATAAATGTTTTAAACACTGAATATTTACTATTTACTGATAATCTGAAGTTCTACTGTAAAGTACTCAACAAAAATTATTGTTGCTTCAGAGGTCTGGATATCCTTGTGTTCTGGTGTGAAAACAACGGTATGGATTTGAATAAGTGTCACACTTTAATCTTTAGTTGTAGTAGGACTTGATTCCTTATTCTTATCTAATTTCTTTATTCCTTATTCTTATATAATCTTATTGATAGATCTGCTCTTCAAACCTTATCAAAGGTGAACAATTTAAGAATAACATTCAATATTGCACTTGTTAGTCATCATATATACAAAATATTCAATAATCGTAACATTGACTCAATAAAACTGTTATACTGTTTGCTGATCAGACCCCATTTGGAATGTTTCAAGTTTATGGTCACCTTTCTATCTATGAAATTGATAAAGAAAGAATTGAACAAATACAGCCAAAACTTCTTCGATACATTGCATTCTGGTTTAACCAGATGGCCAATTTTGACTACAGTGGTATTGAATCTGTTTTAAAAACAGAAATAATACAGTCTCGTATACAGAAAGATGTAAACATTTTTTTAAACATAATTATTGAGCAAAACAAACTGTGTATTTTTCATTTCTCATTTGAACAGGCTTGCTAATGAATATTCAGAGCGTTTAGAATTGTAGCTCGTGATTTATTTTTGTGGCAATTAGAGTCATCTGTTACCTTGTTTTTTTTTAATTCCTTTGGTTTTCTAATATTTCATTTTGTTATCTTTTATCACATACTTACATTTATTTTTATTCACTGTAACTACAATTTTTGTAATTTTATATTTGGCGTTTTTGACCTGTTCATGTTCTGTTTATACTGCAATGCAATAAGAAAGGTCAAACGGTATTATTAGAAGGATTTTAAAAACATAATTTACCGCCCACCATTATGTATGGCCCATGCGAGGCGTTAATAAGCAGGCGAGACGTAGAGAGAAAATAACTTTTTTTTTTGAGCAGGGGACAGAAAAACAAGTTTCTCAAAAAATTTAGCCAGTTATTTTAGAACAGACAGCAAGGATAATTTTAAGTTTTATTTTACACAGAGAGGCCATTCATTTTTCTCATAAATTTAAATATGGTTTTTATTCCTTTTTTGATCCATGCTGAAATCCAAAAGCTAGAATTATTTAGCACTCCACAAAACAGCGATTTTTCTGATTTTGCAAAAAGCAAACATTTAATTTCTTATGCAACATGGTTTGTTAATTCAAATTCTGATATGAGAGTATAAATTGTATTTATAAATAGTTGCACTTAGAGTTATATGCTTTAAACATCCCTCATAAAACACTCTGAAATAAAAATGCATTTGCAAATTGTAACTAAAAAAGTTTTTTAGTCACAAAGTTATCTGACCAATAAAATGAGATATGCATATTATATGACAGTTTATTACAGGTTGCTGTGTCCCGCGTTACTCAATCCCAGACAATTTGGTTTAGTTAGCGAACAACCCAGTCCTGCAGCTACACGTAGTTTAGTAATGGTCGCCAAATGCTTACAAAACTTAGCAAATTTGGTAGAATTTGGCGGCAAGGTAATTAAGACGAATTACATATATAATAAAAAAAAAATGCCAAAATTTATAAACAAAAAATATATAATATTAAAAACGAAAAATTTTATTTTTGCAAGAAAATAATACTTTTTAAAAAGCAGCGTTAAAATACAATAGATATTTTAATTATGGTATAAAAACCGTTAGCCAACTAATTGAATATTTTTCAGGAACCATACATGGAAGTAGTAAATCCCTTCATCCTTAAAAATAAAGAGCGGATGGTGGTATTTTTAGATCAATTATCAGCCGTAGGTGATCCAGGAGAACCTCGAATACTGTCAAAGCCTGATACTGCCAAAGAATTGGCTACTTTACATCATATATGTGTGGCACATTTGACAGAATTACAGGCAGTAGCTAAGGTAAGTTCCAGAAAAATTGTCAGACTTAGTGATAGGTACTTTCCCAGGGAAGTAATTTTGGGAAAAGTTTCCAGGAACTTTCTCAGAAAATAGGAAAGTAGTGGGAAAGTTGCTATAAAAATATATTTTTTTTTACAATGTTAGGCTAATAATGAGCCATAATATAGAAAAAGGTTAAAGAAATTCCTCAATGTCTGCTAATCTTGCAAAACCATCCATTTGGTTTGCTTTTCAAGTTTTCATTTTTTAAATTGTTTGTTCATGTATATATTTGTTATGAATATCTAAAGTTTTTAAACAAATATAGCATAGTACCTACGATTATTACTAACTCTCTCTATAGTCCCTCCTCATTTTGTTCAATTTTACCCAAATTTTCGTTATTTCAAGTCTAAGAAAACTGAGTGTTTATTAGATTACTTATATTAATGCAAATGACGATTTTTAAGTTATATTTGATATTATTTTTGATAATATGCATAAAGTAATTAGGTACTTAAAACTATTTTTAAACTGCTTAAGCTTTTTAATATTGAAGTACAAAAAATACTTAAATATTTCTAAAAAGTACTTTTGGGAGATTAAGATTTTGCAACACATTTTGTAAGTAATACTTTACCAAAATTGGTAATTTTAAGTACCAGTATAAGTATTTTCCTAAAAAAGTACTGAATGCATTGTCCCAAGTAACACTAATTCGACAGTACTTAAGTACTTGCAGTATGAAAAGTACGGATTATTTTACTTTAAATGCATTTTTGTACCTGAACTCTGCACACATTATTAACAAAAATAATTAATACAACCTACATTAGTAGATTGCAGTACATTTTTTATAAACAACTGAAACTAACATTCCCAATTTTTTTTTAACTATCACAGTAGTGTGTTTTCTTGACAAATTGTTACTACCGCTACCCAAAAATTAAAAAAGAAATCACTCTAAAATACTTGAATACAGTTCTCCTTATTTAAAGAGTGCTGCATTATTTTTTTTTAATTACCATTTCTGTTGCAGATGAATCAGTCAATAAAAACCCTAGTAACCGTAACAGAAATGTTAGCCAAGCACAAACAGAAATACCTGGAGATGATAAGGTAGTCCATAATTGGCCAAAGGAAGATGGAACTAGCATTGAAACTATTTGAATAACAACACCATTAAGATCAATGGAGTTTTTGTTAATTGTTTTAGTTAGAAAACATACCAGCCCGAGAGCCCTTCTGCCTATTAGCATTAAAAATACCGCGTGAAATATGTAATTGTGATTGTTAGCTCAAATGACAAGAAAACAAAGCAATGATAATGTTTACAATAAGTACCGAATATTTAGGATGTGATTCTTTGGTTAATTTTAAGTACTTTTGCAGCAAAAAGTTTCCTAAGGGGAAGGAGACTTTAACAAAGCTACCAACTAGGCTCAATGTCGCCCCGTCAAAAAGTTTGTGGCATTAAAAGGAGTCTGGTTATGACCCAAAAAAAAATGGCTCTCTAGAATATTCCAAATGCCAATGATACTATTTTATAGATCCTCCAAAAGGTTCCTCCTTGGATTTAGACAGGGTCAAAAGGGAATTACTTTCCGACGTTTCGTCTGCAATTGCACGAGACATCTTCAGGGATCTGCGATCAAAGCACTGCATTAACTCCGGTGAGGGGAGATCCGGTACCTATACCTGACTCGCTGTAATGATTGATTCCTACACGTTTTCGGGGTGCTTATTTCAAGAAACTATATTCCAAGCCTGATGCAAGAAAAACCGTTGGTATCTTTTATGCTAGTCATGTGCCTTATTATATATATGTTATATATATATATATATATATATATATATATATATATATATATATATATATATATATATACGTGAATTTTTATTCTTACAATTAGTCAAGAATTACATCCTGAATTTTTGGTACTTATTTCTGAATCGTCTTGTACATAATAGGTTATTGAAAATTCCTTTATATATTAGTTATTAATTTGTCTTCTATATGATAATTGATTCTAAATTAGAGCCTTTATAGCTTCCCTTTTTGCTAGTCTAAATGGCATGGGTAGGCAATACAAGATGCACTATGACATCGAAGTAACAATTACTTTTAGCAAAAACTATATTGATCGACTAGTTTTACATTAAGGCAGACTTTCGTTAAAATTAATGTAGGCGAAAAATCTCAGGAAGTAGAATTAATAGAGTTCATTAAGTAATAACTATATTAAGGATTTTTCTACGCTAAATTTTTGGGCTGATTTAGGTTAGATATATTTAAATTTCTTTTAGTTTTTTCCATCATACAGAAGGAATCAGTCTCGTTTTGCAAATGCATGCTGTTGTTTGATCGGAGCTCAGAATTTTTAAGTAAGATTATTCTCTTATATCTTAAGCAGTTTTATCGTGTTGTTCAACATATTTAATACAAATCAGACGATATTTTTAAAGCAGAAACAAAAAACTATTGTCAATTTTTATTTAATCTTATTACATCTGCAAACACTTAAGGAAGAAAGCCATTTAAACTTTTACTGAGTGTACATTTATGTAGCTCTACGATGAAACGAAATATTTGAACTGAAGCGATTAATTTTTGAAAATCCATTTATACCATATTTGGTTGTTCTAAATATGTCAGTTTCTACTTCAATTTCTCATCTTCTGAAATGTTTTACAATCTATATTTCTCGGCACAATTGGTCTTTCGGCAAACAACTTCAGATCGTCCATGTAATGAAAACTGAATCTCTTTCTTGCCTGCCTTTATCTTCATAATGTTAATTATTAGCAACGGTGAAAGTGAATAATCTTCGAATCAATAACGTTTTAGTTGTATTGTTTCTGTGGTTAAATAGCTAGAGCTTCATGGAGCTTTCTAGGAAAGTAAGGATAAGAATAGGTATTACCGAAACCAAATCTGTAAAATATGTATTTCATTATATACTCTCAGTGAAATGATAGTGGACACTCTATGCGCGCGCTATTTAAAAAACATAGCAAAGAGAATAATTTTAACCTTAATATGTTTTTATAGTTTTAATATAGATACACTTCTTTACATCAACCAAAAACTCAGTCCAATATTGAAAACAGAATTACATACAAATTATTGTTTTACTATATATTCACTTTTTTACGTCAACTCAACAAAAAGTCCTAACCAAAAGTTATTTAGATATTTTAAACACAACTGCATACAAAATTATAGTTTATATAATATAATATATAAAACAAAAGAAAAACATTTAAAACACAACGATTTGGAAGTCTAGCAGAGCTTACAGCAAAACCTTAACGTATTTTGTTCTGCGCAGATGCACACTAATGTCAAAAGTTAATTTTTATCCACAAATATGGGCAAGTGTAGTAGTTCTTGCCCCTAACCTTTGAACTAAATATCTGATCAAAATCACAAGTGTTTTTATTTGAAATAATATATAGCACATGTAAATAATGTACAATATATACAAATTGATTCACTTTGAAAAGGTCCGTCTCAGTAGTTTCCTTTGTTGTTTACGCCTATACATATATGTATGTGTCTTTACTAACTTTATTCACTTGAAGATAGAACCATAAAAAAGAAAGAAAGAAAGAACACAGTGGTTTCGTAAACGTAAAAAACGAGGTACACATTTTATTACATCACTGGCTGATAAAAAGTTTCCAATAAAACACCAAAAAACACGCAACGAAAAATAACGTTTGTGTGTGTTTCATCCCTTAGAAACATCAAAAACCTAACATAAGAACTTTTGGACGCACTAATTTTGCCTTAATTTGGCAAAAAGATTTGATGTTCCACTGAAATTGATAAACGTAGTTAAAGCAAACATCGTAATGTCGCAAAATTACCCTTGACATCTTCACATGAATTATAGATGCTGAAAGACCGGCTGCTGGTAATATTTTATTTATTTGTATTTTCTATGGTTGAATAGTTTACTGCGAAAATATGTGGCTCTTATATAAACATAAACATATTTATATATCTTTGGACAGTAAAGAAAACAAGCATGGATCAAGTCACATATGGTCCCGCTGCTTCTAAGTAATGGGCTAGAAAGAAAACAGCATGCATTTTTTATATAATATTTATAATCTGTCTTATTGTAACCTAGTTTCTGAATTATGGAAGGTATACCCGTAATTTATAATGTAGTAGAGCCAATTTATGTTTTTCACGATGAACGAAAAAGACTGTATATCCCCATTCTAAGTCAGTTATGTAACATTAGGATTATGCAAATTAAAAGGCAGGACACTTTAATTTTAGGAACGGATTTGGCCAATAACTAATCCTGTAATTCCTCTCCTCATCAGAGTTTAATGAATATATATTTTTTTAACAACACAAAACAAATTCAAGTATTATAACAGAAAGAACGCTCCAAAAGAGCTGTAGAATTTCTACAAATTATTTAGCGAAATATCCATTCGTGCTTAGGGACATGAGAAAAATGGAATAATTATTGTAATGTTCTTTAAATTCGGTAGGTATGTATGGTCATTTTGCAAAATATCGAAAAAAAAATCTAAAAGACTCAAAGTTATCGAATAGAATGAGAAATTTAAATTGAAACATCCTGTATCTCGAAAACGAAACCCCTGTTTATACTAACTTTTTTTTTTTATTTTCGTGACAAAATCATTTCCCAGAGTTTTTAACATAAATTATTTCACATTATTCATATGCAGAATAACGCAGACCCATATATTCAAGTAAAGTGTCCTACCTTTGATTAAACCTTTAGGATTATTGTCCCACTCTACTAACCCGCATATTTATATCTTCCTATATCGTATATAGGGCATGCAAATAAATAAAGCAAAAAAATATATTTGGGCAATTTATTAATTTATAACTCAAGTGTGTACTGAAATTTGTATGTAAGACAATCTGTATTTTTGTCAAGGATCGCGCTTTAAATGATATTAATATGTAGATATTCTTTCTTGTATATTATAGATCTTATTTTAAGGTATATAGATTGGTAAAGAAAAAAATGTTCATAATTTTATTTGGAACAATTTATTCTTAAGTAAAGGTGTCCTATCGCGAAATATAGGCAATGAAACCAATATTATAATTATGTAATCATAACTGTCATATTATTGCTATTTTCCATTATACATTGTAATGAATTAGTCAAAAAATTATCAAATATAATACCACAAAAGAATTTATTGCTGGTCAATTTCGGGAATGACATTTTTCAACAAGAGACGGGTGGTTTTCGTAAAAATGTCATGAGCGAAGTTGCCAAACAAACTTGAATAAAACAAGAGAAAAATCAATGAAAGAAAATACGTTTATATTTGTTTAAAATACAGTATTACAAACTATTTATTGTAAATATTAATCACACAACTATTCTAGTTATTTAAATTAAAACCAGATGTACTTGATGAACTTGACTTACTTGCGATGAACTTGCATTAAACATGTTCAGTTTTTGGATATTAATTGCTTCATTTTCGAGTATACTCAAAGCAGTCTTCTTTTTGTTTTCTTCTGAAGCCTCAATGTATCTTTCTTCAACTGTATTTGACCGCCATACCCCGTGTATCTACGGTTAAAATATCCACTCCGGTTTTGGCTAACAGTGATGTAGAAGACCTTCTAAAGCAGTGGCCGGTATATTGTTTTGGATATTTTTAAAAACAAAGCAATAGTCTTACCACTTTCAAAAGTGTTATTCCCACTGGCTGTTTTGTACATTTACAGTTCCTATAGAACACAAAGAAACGACCATGATCAACGTGTTTAGGGCGTAAATTGATGTAATTTAGGACAATTTCAACCTTATCTAAACCTTCAATGTCTCCTGATGCTACAAAAAACACTTGAGCTATTTTTGTCTTCGTGAATGATATTACAAATCAAAAACACGCACTTTCATCTTCCAAGAGTAAGTTTGTCAGCTCTTCTCTTCTACATGTTCCTGCTAGTCCAACAATATGTGCTACTTTCGCCATAAAAACTTGTTATCATCAGCTTCCTGCAGAAAAACACCAACATCGTTTTTTGTTAATATCTTCGATTTTGTAGGTCTATATCTTCCTGACTTTCTTTTTAAAAACAAATAATTGGAGGATTTATTAATATCCACATTTTTTCTAATAGACATCACGCAACGCAAGGCGTATGTTAATAACGCTTTTATCCCATTTGTATCGTGAAAATCTATTATTTAATTCAAATAAATCAGAATAGATTTCGATATGAACATAAACAGCCAATAGACTTAAAACAAACTACTTATAATGGTTAACAATAATAAACATACAACTCTGATATGTAATCGGATTTTTGGTAAGATTTTCATTTGGATGTAGAGGCTTGTGTTGTTGCACTTTTCCATCAAGGTGTAGTGATCTTGTTATTTTTTGTATCAAAAGAATTGATACTGCAGAAGAGCAATGGCACTGGTTAGTGATCTTGTTATTTTTTGTATCAAGACCAATTCTGCCGAAGTTTTGGTCCATTTTACGAGATAATTTATATCTAAAGGCGTGTTTTTGAACGAAGCACCACTTTTCCAATTAAGATGTACAGTCAAGAAAAGCCTATCTATCAGTTTTTATATTATCACTCCGCTTAGACAAAAGTTTGTCTATTAGCCTTATTGGACAAAAATCAACGTTGCTTTTGTTTCGAATTATTCACGTACTACTAGCACAGCTAGTCTTTAATATTTGTATTAGTAGTACCTAAATATGTTCGAATTCCTTTAGTAATATAACAGTTGAATGTCTAGCAGTCCTTAACTCGTAATTTTTAGAATACATTTTAGCTCTGATAAAAACAAATAAAATTTTTATAATCTACAGGTTTTACATTTTTTTTTCTTATTCATCGGTTATTATAAAGGAAATAGCAATCAATAAGACTGGAAGTTTTTCATGTAGCGTAAAATGCTATTCACAATGGGTGTACAAAAAAATTGCCATAAAGTGGTATATGACAATGACATTTTCTTACAAAATTATACGTTCACGCAGTAGCGTTGCCAGAATTAAAGCTTATTAGGGAGAACTAGACAGTTCAACTTTTTTTTATTTAATTCATAAAAAATAACCTCTACTTAATTTATTGATGTTTCAAATGTAGGATATTTAAAATTTAATGGATACAGGGTGTTCTGTATAAAAAATTACATTATGCAAATTTTAATACATATTTCCAATGGATATTCGTTTTGTACCAACTGTTTTTACTCATATAACAGAACAAAAGACAATAATCCCTAGATACGGAGACTTGCTCAACAAAAGATTGAGACATTTTAGGTTAATCTCTGGGAGAAAGTCAGAAACCAGGCGTTTTTTTTTGTACACTCTCGTCAATTTGTTGTCACAAAATACCAATATTCAATGAAGTATGGATGTTTCTTATTTTGAATTCCATCACACGAATCCCTCGTCTCATGCTGTAGCGTGTCATATATTAATAATTCGTAAGTCAAAAATGTATTTATAGTACGCATTTAAATTACTATATAATTATATTATAAAGTTTTATACTATCATTATTGTTTTTATGACTCGTAATGTTCCGTTTTATACTCTTAAAAAATGATTAGAGAAAAAATAAATAAAATGTTAGATTTTGAGGTGTTTGTTTTATTTTTATCTTATTCTACTTTTTGCTTAAATATTTTAGTTGTTTTCTCAGTAATAGGATAGGAATTGCTCAAAATCAAAAGTTTTCAGATGTGACACCAGAGGCAATGTATAATAATGGTAATATCTAAGCTCTATTTTTCAATTAACGTCTTTCTTTTTAAAGACAGCCCCTTTCTTCAGCTTCTGTCTTTGTCAACAAGACAACCTTCTTACGATAAGAAAGCATAGTTTGAATTAGGTTGGTATTGAGAAATTGAAAATGATTTTAAAATGTAATATCCATGTTTCAGATCTTGTATTTGCAGTCATTTCTTGAAAAAGTATTCCTTGACAGTTAAAAAAAGAATTTGCCAATTTTCTTCATAATTTTAGTTGTATTTAATGAATTTTGTTAAACATGTAAAAAGATACTTCAGGCAGTTACTAATAAGCATAACAAGTATTAGCTATTTGTCCCTCGATTGCACAAAACTTAATTGCTGTTTGGAATATTTAACCAAACTTTCGCATCTGACAAGCTGCTTACAGAAATCTAGGAACTTTCTGTCAAATTTGACATTCCGTTAAACATTATAAACTGAGCTTTCTGCAACTGGCCGTTATCTAATAAAACAGTTAAAAAGTGCAATTTAATTGCATATTCTATTAAAAAAGCCTAACCTTAGTTTAGGGAATCCTGCAAAAATGCCAGACTAGACAATATTCATACTCTTAACATTTTCTTTAAGAACCCTATTTCAGAAAACCTAGGGGCTAAAAACGAGACACGAAATGTTTCTCGTCGTCAAAAATGTCTCGACACGCATAAAAGCCAAAGTTCTTTCTTGCCAAAATAGGAGCCAATCATTTTGATTGCTTGCCAAAAATATTAATCAAAACTTCTGTAAAAGCTCCTTGCAACCCGAACTTCTTTTTCTCCTTCCTGATGAGGCTAAGCAAGCTGTGATAGCATTACATTATGATTTTCAGGGTATCTATGAGATGTCCACAAAACACTGTTAGATCCAAACGCCAATAAATCAGCAGAAATTGTTTTTGGTACAAAGGATGACAGAGATAAATTTTAATCAGGTAGTCATTTGGTTATTATTAAAAATCGATAGGTCAAATATTAAGAATGGTAAATTCTAGAATCCAATGGCTACAACATTCTTGGTATTAGAAAATCTGACAGAATTAGCCATACACTTAAAATGGCTAACTAGTTAAAAATGAAGAATATATGACTTTTTCATTACGCAACTCTCTATATAAAAATACTTATTAACAAATATCCACAATATCTTTTTAGTAAATTAACATTTAGTGGTGCTCATAATATTAATATTCCCTTATTGGGTGGCATCTACCTTCCCTCTGGCTCTCCATCTGATAAATACGATCTTCATTGTGCTTCTCTAAGAGAATATCGGTAGTACAAGTATGTTTAATTTTTTTTGTCATAAATATTTTTGTGACAGTATTTTCTGTAATATTACTTTATGAAATTCCGTATTTTATTATCAAGAGTTATGTATGGACTGAGTAGGCCTAGGTGTAAAAATTAAAAAATATATACTTTTTTTATTCTTAATATTATGCAAATTTTTATTTGCGGAATTTATCCCCTTCCAAATTAGCACCCTGTAACATTGATATTAATACAATTACGATATCTGGTCCCAGTGATCCTTAACCCAACCCAGTATTTGGAAATTATCACGTCACGGTTTTAAATCATTGATATCAAAAAGTAACGATATCAGATATATTAAAAAATCACGATATCGCTCATTTCTACTTCTAAAACTCTGCTCACAAATCAGTTGGAAGTATTTGATAAGCCCTAATAGCTCTATACAAAGAAGCTTTCTGATAAAAAGCAGAAATATGTGTTTTTTCTGCGACTTATTCGTATAAACACGTTTTCAGAATGATTGCTCTGGTTGCGTATAAACAAGTGAGGATAGCTAGTGATAAAAATTATAAAGTACTGTGAAGACTACAAATTTGTGAAAGATAAAGTTTACATGACATAGTTGAATATAATCCAAAAAACAAAGTATTATTCGCCTTTATGCTTTGAGAAATAAAACAGTCTGACTGTATTAGTAAATAATTGATGCCTTAGTCTGCTATCACTGAAATGTGTTTCGTGCTAGCTGTAACTAAATACTGAAACTTGTATTATCATTTGAAACAAAGACCTTTATTATTATCATAATATTTAGACATAGACATAGATGAGGAGCCCGACAAGGGCCGCACTTAGGCTCACTGGGGCCCATTGTGCATCCCCCCAAGTAGATGTGTCAGGCCAGGAGCCCACTCCCTTTTAGGAAGGAAAGGACCCTTTCAGGTCAAGCACGTCCCATAAGTTCGGGTTCCACATAGGTGTCACCCAAGCAAAGCAGTATGGGATTGACTAAAACGTCACATCGACAGACCAGATGGTCGTAGTTTCATCTAACACAGCACAAAGCCTGCAGTATAGATCGTTGTCGAATCCGATCTCATGCAGGTAATATTTTACCAGTTAGAACCCAGGTAATGGTTCTAAGTTAGCCTCTGTTTGGTTTTAGAAGACTATTAGACTCAGAACGGCTAATAGGGTTTGATATTCCCACCCCAGATCCCTCCTCCATTAGAGAGCTGTCTGTAAATCAGAGAATACTTGTCCGGACAGTTAAAAAAATCGGCCGAAACGTCTATAAAAGAAATATTTTTAATATCATCGAACATGAGTAACTCCTTCATGTGAGTCATTTAAATGTTCCGGACACGTTATTGGATCGTATTGTGTCGAGTTTGGTATGTGCACACATTTTTAAATCTCTACAGGTAATAAAAGTGGATGAAAAACTCATCCGCGAATTTGTAATAGGAATTCTAACTTCTATATACCGTTTATACCATCAATAGATTTTTATTAAAAAAAAAGCTGCCCATTTTTTGATCTAACTAAATAGTTGAGTCGCATTTTCAGATTTATATCCTGAACATCCTTCATCAAAATGTAATTGCAGTAACACTGAAATAATTGTAAAAAGTTTTAGTGGTTTGTTTTTTGACTTTGTGTATTTCAACACCTATATACTTTTTGTAAGGTTTTTAAATAAACAAATGTTTTAATATTCTTTATTAAATATTTGGGTCATTTAAATATTATTTCATATTACTGTTAAATTGTCTTTTTAATTATACGAAATAAACTAGACAGATTTTTTGGTTGTTAATTTTCTATTTAGATATAAATAACAATATTAATACAAAATCTGAAAATGTGAAGTTGGTGTGAAAATATAATATGAAAGCTATGCTATGCGACATTAAAATGTGTGACACAGGTATCCAGCATTATAATATATTATCTAGACCGCTTACAATATGCAATATCTCATATAGTTAGATATTGCTTAATATTTAGAAATGATATTTTTATTTTGAACGTATCACTAGTATGATATCTGAATTATTAGATATTTATGCCGTAATAGTATACAGCTTTTTATTAACATCACAAAAAATTATTCTGACTACCTGTACCCGCACATTTCATGTGAGATTCCTGCAGCCACAGTTTAGTGTATTTTAGTAATGAAATAACCACCTCTTAAGTATGGTTCACAATCTTATCTTTTATTCGGAACTTCGTCTGCAGAAATCCACCTGAGTTGAACAAAAAATTGCAAAAAAAAAACGACACAAACGAATAAAATTGAATCCTAGCAGTGACCTCTGTCTTCTACCCTTCTCCTAGGGGCTGCTTTTATAATGTTGTCTACACGCAAGATCATTTCAGCGGCCTCGGTAGCTGACACAAGCACTTGTCTTTTAACGGCAAACGATTCGGTTATACCCATGGCGCGCATGTCGCCAATTTCTCCCTTTTCCATGTTGAGGCCCATAGTAGACTGACCTGAAAACATAGGCGTTTCACTGTTATTTCAACACAAACACACATGAAAGAGAAACAAGTATACAAGAAAAGTTTTTAATTAAATAAAAGAGCTACATACAGGGAATTTAACAAGAGATTAACAATTACAGACTTAACAATTACAAATCACTATTTTGAAATTCCTAGATACTATAAAAAAATGTTTTTTTTTGTAAGAAACAATTTAAGGACATTTTTGAATTTGGGTAAAGGACCTCTCTGACACCCCGAGTCTGCAATAAGTAACGCGAAGATATTCCTTCCCACGCGTCAGATGTTCATGTATATCTCTGTGATTAGTAAATGTGTCTACATTTGTTCTTACATATGTGATATTCACGCAATCATTACGAAAACCTAGCCCTGCAAGCTCTCAAACTACCTTTTTTGTATACCGATTACCCTGTCCGCAGAGGCCCACCCACTCCACAATACAATGCCATACGACATACTAGAATAAAACAGGGCGTAATACGAGCTGTTAGAAGAGAAAGCTGTTTGTCAATTTTGTCTGTTGTCTTTCAAGATACATGTAAAGTGCGGGACACGAAAGAAAAGCGAGCGGTCCTTAAAATAAAGGTTCATAGTCTTAAGCAAGCGGAAAAGTAAAATTTGTGTACACAAATAAATTTTATGTTATTTTATTTGTTGTAATAGTTTGCCGCTTCACTTATAAAGTACGCCAGCTAAGCGGTACGGAAAATTAATCGAGGATTTAGTAAATTTCGCTCTGGTCCACTTGTAATTGGGATATGCATAGAGTCTCGATGTACTTGCCACTAGAAGGTTCTAGCTATTTCCAGTGGCGCCTATACCTTTCGAGCATTCGTTTTCGTTTCTATACAAATACGTTGCGTTAAATTTGAATTATTAGTTCGAAGTAACGATGGCGAGCAAAAGAGGAAAAACAATTCGAAGCGGTGCACGTGAAGTTATTGCAAGCGTTATAGAGGCCTGTACTAGAGAAGTAAAAATAATAGTTTGACTATTCCAATTCAAAATCGAACAGAACGCGCTGCATTTTACACTGGTGTTTCTGAAAGTAGTGTAAGAAAAATTCAAAGAGAACATAATGATCGCTCATGTTCTACTTCACCTTTAAAATCTTCTGGTAAAAAGATCCCGATTAACATACAAAGATAAAATCGACCATGGTGATTTTCAAGTAATTCGACGAACAGTAGAGGATTTTTATATAAACTTGAAGAAGGTTCCGACCTGCAAATCCCTACTTCGTGCTGTAAAGAACAAAATAGTTTTTCCGTACGGGTATAAAACCTTAAATCGGCTTTTACGATCAAATGGTTTGGTTTACCGCAAGTGCCAAAATAAACGAAAATTGCTCATTGAGAGACCAAATATTTTTCACTGGCGGGTGAAATATCTATCAACTGTAAGGCAATATAGCCAAGAAGGATGCAATATTGTGTATCTAGACGACACCTGGGTCGATAATGATATGACAGTGAACAAATGCTGGGAAAGTGAAAGTGTTACAGTTGTTGTTCAGGGAATCCGCTCTAGTAGTCGCTTTATTATAGTGCATTCTGGTTCAGAAGCCGGATTTGTTCCAGGTGCTGCTTTAGTTTTTCGCTCGGGACTAACAACTGGAGACTATCATGGACAGATGAATAGAGATAATTTTGAAAAGTGGTTGCTCGAGAAGCTTCTACCTAACATTCCTCCTAAATCAGTCATGGTAATGGATTATGCGTCTTATCAGTATCACGTAGAAGATAAAGGGCCAACTAAATACTCTCATATGATATTGTGGCTTAAATCGAACAATCTTGTATGTGATCCAACATGGAGAAAATATCAATTATTTATAAGCCAACAAGCCTAGAGAAAAAAAGTATAAAATTGATGATCTTTTGGTCATACACCTTTAACGCTGCCTCCATACCTGTGCGACCCCAACCCTATTGACCTTGCATGGGCAGGAGTAAAAACATATATTCGAGAGCGCAACACTGGTAAACTTTCAATTAAAGATTTAAATAAAATAACATTAGAAGCGACTGAGTCAATATCGGCTGAAAATTGGAAAGCATATGTTAAACATGTTCGTTCTATTGAAGATAAATACTGGGAAGTAGATGGCAAAATTGAATCGGTTATTGATGATTTAGTTATCACACTGGGATCTTTAAGTAGTGACGACGAAACATCATCATTTTCAGAGGAAGACAACGATTTAGAGGGAATCGAACCATTAGAATCACAGCCGTCAACTTCAAAAATGGTTTAGTTTTTTTTTCATATTTTTTGAAAAATTGTTCATAAAGTAGGGGTCAATAAACTTCTGTTCAATACCGGGTGTCAAAAAATATCTAATACTGCAATTAATATTTGAAAAACTACACTCATATTTTTCCAAAATTAACACTTCAATATAGTTATAGTAGGGGAGCCAGCACTGATTCCAGTGAACAAGATTTATCAAAATTTTAACTTATGCAGTTTGACTTTGGGCTATTCGGGTATGCCAAAAGTGACCGTCCGTCATATTACTTTGTACAGGGGGCGTCATTGTGAAGTACTATACAGGGCGTTTCCTAATTGCGTGCTAATGTGAAAGGGGGGTGATTTTTGGACCTTTTTAAGTAAAAAGTTTAATTTCTGATGCTATTATAGATAAATATCTGTGTGAAATTTGATGCACGTCTTTTATGCATAAAAGAGCATTTTTTATTAACAATCAATTTTTGAAATTTCTACCAGTGGCGTGCATATGTAATTAACCTGGGTAAATCCGTATGCTCCCTAATGCATAGAACACGTGTATCAAATTTCATGCAGTTATCTACAATAGCATCAGAATTGGGATAAAAAAAATGTTTTCTCCATCCTGTATCTCAAAAGGTAAGCCTTGTAGGACATAAAAGCACCCACTTTAACATCAGCACGCAATTAGGAAACGCCCTGTATAGTACTTCACAATGACGGCCCCCGTATAAAGTAATATAACAAACAGAGCAGACGGCCACTTTTGACATACCCGAGTAGCCCCAAAGTCAAACTGCATAAATTAAAATTTTGATAAATCTCGTTCACTGGATCTGATGCCGGCTGCCCTTGTAAATCGTGTATCACTATACTGGGTGGTCCAAAATAGTGGACGTAGGCAGTAGCCCGGGAACCGTTAATTACAGAACTCAAGAAAAAATATATTTATAGGTAAATCGATCAAGAAAAATCAAATTTAAATCATTTTAAAATTCGAAAGTTCGCCGTTTTTGCAACACAAAAGAGATATAGAAATGCGGTACACGAAAGAAAAGAGACAAATATAGATAAAGGTTCATTAAGCATAGTTACAATTTTTAATTATCTGAAGTGCGTATAGTCAAAAAGGAGTGCCATATTATTTAAAGAACGACGGGACACCACTGGTTTAAAGAGATTTCTTGGCCGACCGAAAAAATTGCTGAAAGAAACTTTCGAGTTTAAAATTAAAAATATGAAACTTCTCACCATTGTTGTGGACAGCTCTCAACTCTGCGACTAATTGGGAAGAATCGTAACCAGCATTATCAGCAATAATTGTGGGAAGTTGCAGCAAAGCCCTGCAAAAAATTACAAGTTTTACTATAAATAAACCTTGTGAAGTGTGTAGTACCTTTTGACAGTAATCCGAACCACCTGTTTTTAAAGATATCAAGAGTAAAATAGGAAAGAATAGATTTCAAATCTAACATCAGTTGGGGATTGTTATTGGCCCAAAACAACTAAATGTAAAGTTTGGAAATGATATATATAATTTTGACCAAAGACATTTTGAAAACTGTTTAGAGATAAAAGGGAAATTGATGTTTCAGGTTGTCAACACAATAGCTGATATTTGATTTGAAGTAAATTCTTTCCTACAGCCATTTACTCTTGAAAATATTTCATTTCTGCCCCCCCAAAAACTTACGCACATGAAAACATGCGCCTTTCAGTTCCACAAAATCACAAAAAATATGAAAAGGATCCGTTAAAATATAACCAAAATATCCAAAGTCAAGTAGGAAATTGTCTATTATTATATTAACCCTGTATATATTAGATGTTAGTACTTTTTTAGGGCTAAAATAAAATAATTACAAAATCTTTAAACAAGTCTCTTTCTTAATAACTCACCTAGCAAATGCTTCCATTGCCACCGCCTCTTTTCCTGGCGTGTTTAGGGCAGCTTTACTAACAGCTACTGCCATCAGAGTTTCACTACAACCCCCTCCATAGACTACACGACTTTCTTTAACTGTCGCGGCTAAAACGCACAAAGCATCATGGAGAGATCTATCGGCTTCTTCAATAATCTGATGAGTTGCACCACGAATAACTATAAAAAGTTTACAAAAATTTAAAATAATAATAAACCTAGGTAGACTGATATTTATTTTTAATTTTTTGTCTCCAAATAAGTTGTATACATAAAAACACACAAACACTGCACAAGGCGCTAATGATTTGCATAACATAAATAAAATTTTACACAATGTCTAACTACAATTTCCAAATAATTAATAACCAAATCATAAGATAAAAAACTACAATGTATGGCACTTTTAATTATAATAAAAGGAAAAGAATTGTTCCCCAAAATATAACACCTTATCTAATTCTAGTACATTTGTATAGTAAGTTATTGCATATCTATTCTTTAAGATCACTCTTAGAGCATAAGTATACTTGCTAAGTAAAGATTTTGCTAAGTAATTGACTG
Organism: Kuschelorhynchus macadamiae; assembly: GCA_030620095.1. Lineage (NCBI taxonomy): Eukaryota > Metazoa > Arthropoda > Insecta > Coleoptera > Curculionidae > Kuschelorhynchus > Kuschelorhynchus macadamiae. The sequence goes on along the minus strand of JAUTXW010003730.1, from coordinate 305,946 downwards.
TTCCAATAATTCAAAAAAAGAGTACAAGCGGCTATCCAAAAATAATGTCCAACCAGACCCCATAACTTTACTTTAATGTGAAAATATTTGTCGACTGCCATGAGTAATATTATTAATAATTAAATTAAGACTTAGATTTTCCACAGCAAAAATACCAGAATATAAGAGTTAAAAACAATTTACCTATAGAGCATGCTTCTCCTAAAGCAACGCCACTAAACCTAAGCAATATATCTTCCCCAATCATGATTTGTTCAATGACATCACAGGTTCCCAACTTCACAGATTCAGGCTGATCAAATGTTGAGACTATTTCTCCACCAGTAACTAAAGCTAACCTGCAAATAAAAAAAAACAAAGATGTAAGAGTACTATAATACAGTACAAGATCATTTTTTCAAAAGATTTTGGTCATTTATTTAATGACTTTATTTTATATCTATAAACCTCAGGTGATTAAACTCTATTAAAAGTTTTAACATGAGATAGCATCACTGTTACAGAGTAAATAAAAAAGCTTGTTCGAGTAATGTAAGTTCCAGTTATTTTTAATGTGCAAATTATGTGGTATTTATGTGATTTTACACTTTTACATTTTTACCACAAATACAAAACAATATCCATCAATATCGTCAAATTTTAGAGATAACTTTTTACAAATTGGTGAAGTCATTGGTGTTATTAATCATATGATCAAAAACCCACAAATTACAATTTTTCAATTCCCAATAGAGCAAAGTTATTCTGAACATATGGAAGTTTCATTCTGCATAAATTTTCATAATGAAAAAATAATTCAAGAACTGTATTATTGATATTCACTGCATAATGCGTTCAGTTCGAAGTTTAGTCAGTTTGAAAATGACAAATAAAAGTACCTTTCAATTCCCTCAAAATCTGCATGTTCAATTGCCATAATGCCAGCATCGGCAAACAGTTGTTCAGGGTAGTTGTAAATTAACTGACGATTAATAAAAACGTTGCAGTTATGTTTAAGAATTTTATTAACTTTATCCTTCATTTTCTCTTTTTCTGCAGATTCAAGTTCAGCAATTTTTGCCATCGAATCAACCTAAAAAAAAATATCTAAAATCAGTTTAAAATGTATTAACACAGCTTTAAAATCAATTAAAAGAATTATCTAAAATAATTTTAAAATATATTAATCTAAGAACAATATTAACCAAAATTGTATACGGTGTTTTTTTTAGACATGTAGAGTGTTAGCATTTTGGAAAAATTGAAGGTAGTAAAACCACTTATGATAAAAGAGAAATTCCATTCTGCTAAATACCATATTTTTTTCATAAGAAGAAGCATTCAAAACATAAACTATTAAATTAAAATATTACATAGTTATACAAATAAAATATAATCTGAATAAATAAAATTACTTACATATTCCCACTAAAACAAGATTTGAAAAAAAAGCAATAAAATCAAAATTAAAAGCAATCTTTAAAACAAAATTAAAGAAACTTTGGTGGCGGATTTAGTTCATCAAAGGAATATTTTGATGCAGTATAGCAGCAAAAGAATATACATTTATATATTAACATACGTTGTATTGTGAACAAACATTGAAAATAAATAGGCAAATAAACATACTTTAATCGTAGATCCAAATACTTTAATTTTATCACTATCCATAGGAGTATTCGCAATTAAAATCTTGGCATTTTCTACTCTATTTGGCTGATGAACTCCTGGTTTCTTATCTAATAGGAAACCATCTTCTAAGAAAGATTCTTCTAGAGTGCCACCAGTCTTTTTAATAATTTGGATTGCCTGAAAAAAAAATCAGCTTTAGACTATATTATAAACACAAAAATGATGGAAGATTTTTCAGGCAGAGAATATTAACTATAAATAGCATAGTCCGCTTGTTGAAAACTAATTCATGCAGTTTTGTAGTACTAACTAACCTGCAAATTTCCAGATCCCTTCAGTCTTACAACTGCATCAACTGCTAGTTTAGCAAAATGCTCTTTGTGTTGAGACAGAATCTTTGAACTCAAAGTTGTGCGGGCTATGTTCATCAGATCTGTTCGAAACTTTTCTGAATTGGCACTGTTGTCCTTAAAAATCATAATCATTTAAATTTTATAACAATATAATGCCAAAAACTAACAATTATTATTAATTTTAGGTATATAGTGTTTAAGGTCTCTTTTATTTTATGATTGGTATAGATTTTTATATTATTCTGCCTTCAAGCATTATGGATTCTTTAACATTCTTTTATGAGATATTAAGGAAGTTACTAATTGAAAAAACTATTATACCATTTAGGAACTTCTTTGAATAATATTAAACTAGAAAATCATATTTTTGATGTAACCAGCTGATAAGAATCACACTTCTCTGATTGTATCTTGTAAACTTTTTAATGAAAGATATAAAATTTGATTTTGATTTTAATGAATCAACATTAACACAAATATCCGAAAATTATAAGCAATAAAAATTCTATTTTGCACAGTTGAACAGACATACCTGGGATGCTTCAGTTAGTGCTTTCTTAGCAATATCAACTGCTTTTCGCCATCCTGCAATTATTATCTGGGGATGAAGCTTTTGATCAATCAATTTTTCGGCCTCTTTCAACAATTCTGAAGCGAAAACAGTTACAGAAGTGGTTCCATCTCCAACCTCATCATCTTGAACTCTAGACATGTCAACTAAGACTTTCGCTGCAGGATTATCAACCCCAACTGATTTCAGAATAGTAGCACCATCATTTGTGACCTCTACGGAACCTGCACTTCGACCACTGGACACCAAAATCTTATCCATACCTAAATTTCATTGTTAACCTTTAGTCCCCTCAAATTAGATTATTTTTTAATATAAGCTAGATAGTTTTCATTTCTTTATTAATTTTAAGAAAAAAAAATCAATGGATAAACCACTTTTTCTATAACAAAAAGGAGTTACTATTTTCACTGCCTTTCAATGTAAAAATGTGTTATTAAGATAAGAAAGCATATCTTACAGTGCTGCCAGATTTTAATGTGTATTAAAGTTTTTAACATCAAATAGTATCACTGTCACAGAGGTAAATACAAATTCCTTTTTGAGTATAAAAGTACAGTAAGTTCCAGTTATTCTTATTGTGCAAATTATGTAGTATTTATGTGATATTAGAACTGCATTTCAACCTCTGTCAGCTGCCAGATAAACCACAAATGGAAAACAATATCCACCAAAAATGTCAAATGTCACAGATTAATAAGTTTGTATTCTTTTTTACAAATCCATAAAGTCATTGGTGTTATTAACCACTGATCAAAAACCCATTTTAAAACTGAAATAAACAGCCAAACAAATCAGAATTTGATTCCTAATAAAGCAAAGTTGTTCTAAATGTATGGCCTTTTCATTCTGTATAAATTTTTGATCATGAAAAAATAATTTAAGTCTGTATTATTGATATTCACTGCTTAATATGTGCAGTTCGAAGTTTAATCAGTTTGAAAATGACATACATAAAAGTACCTTTCAATTCCATCAAAATTTGCATATTCAATTGCCATAATGACAATTAACAATGAAATAAATTTCATTGTTCACCTTTAGTCCCCTCAAATTTGATACTTTTATTTATTTATTTATTTATTCACTCAAGTACACTACAGAAAGAAACATTCTAATTAGTACAAACTACTATTAAAATCCACTTAAATAATGTATGTGATTATGTATAAAGACAAGCAAAATTTTAAGTCAGTATATTGGTAATGAACTTTTATAGGGATTTACTAATTGTTTAACATTCTTTTTAAACCAGATAGGTTAAGCGAGAAAATGTCAAAATCAGAAAAGAGGCTGTTAGTTACATATTAACGTTTAATGAAGGTAGTTTGGCCATAGTTGGTTCTATGATGTTGTTCATAAAATAATTGAGCCTGTCTCGTACGCCTTAATGGAACTAAGAATAACACTAAGCCTAATAAATTAATGCAATAAAATAAAACTGTTAATAAGTTTGTAAAGAAATAGCAGATAAACATTTCTGCGTCGATGCTCCCGATTTTTGAAACCACAAAAGCAAAAGCCTGGTATATGGTATATTATGATATGGAAAATGGTGTTTATACAGTAAGTATTTAACAAACTTATTTTGAATTCGTTCTAGTCTATTTACATGACAAGCATATAATGCTGACCATATTATTGAGCAATTCTCTAAAATGCTGTGAACCAAACAATTGTATAAACAAATAAGTGCCTTCGTGTCATAAATATATTTAGTGGTCCTTATAATAAAACCAAGCATTCTAAACCCCTTCAGAACAATGCTATCAATATGAAGGTTAAATGTCAAGCTGGTGTCAAAAATTACTCCCAAATCGTTAATGGATGATACATTTTCAATATTTATATTATTGATAGCATATATTATTCTGATTGGATCTGGACACTTATAGAAGCTTATAGATTTACATTTCGATGTGTAAATTGTCAAGTAATTTGAATTATAGCATTCGTTAAATCTATTAAGATCTGACTGCAAACATTCAGAATCAGGCTTTGTAATAGTAAAAAAATTCTAGGTCATCTGCATTCAAAAGACAATAAGACGATTTAAAACATGAACTGACGTCGTTCATGAATAATAAGAAAAGTACAGGCCCCAGATGAGAACCCTGTGGAACGCCTGATGTTACAAACACTTCACGTGAGACAGAACCAGACAACACTACCCGCTGTCGACGCTGGGCCAAATATGATTGGATCCATTCAAGATAAATACCAGAAATACCCCTTTCAGATAGTTTGTGCAACAGTAGAGCATGGCAGACGCTATCAAAACCTTTAGACAGGTTAGTATAAATGCAGTCAATCTGATGTCCAGCCTCGACTGACGAAACAAGAAAATTTTGATACTCAGCAAGGTTAGTAGCAGTTGAGCGACCTCTAAAAAAACCGTGCTGTTCAGGTGCAATGTAATTTTTGAAAATATCAAAAATTTCATAAGTGAAAATAGCCTCAGAGTTTAGGTATGATGGAGAGTAGTGATATTCCTCGATAATTGTTAATATTCATTCTGTCACCACTATTTAATATAGGAAAAAGATTAGAATGTTTCCATGTTACAGGGAAACAGCTGGCATCCATTGACTTTTGAAAAATAATCATTAGTGGTTCAACAAGTGATCTGCAACAGCTCTTCAGTAAAGCAGGTGATATGCCATCTGGTCCAGCCCTCTTTGAAACATCTAAATGCATTATTTTATTATTTATTTCTTCATGTGTACATGTATGGAACGATAAGGTAGTAAAAAATTTGAGTTAAATTTAGGTAATTCAAAATCTGTGTATGAGGAGTAGCAAAATGGAAAATGCGAAGCAAAGGCATTTGCTACATCATTAGCATTATTGAGTGATTGATTGCCGTACTGCATTAATCTGGGTAGATTATAAGTACCTTTTAAACTATTGACATATGACCAAAAATGTTTGATGTTTGTAGGGATTAAATGTTCACTATTACTAACAAACATTAAATAACATAAATCAGTGCGTGTTTGAATATAAGCCAGATAGTTTACATTTCTTTATTAATTTTAAGAAAAAAAATCAATGGATAAATCACTTTTTCTATAAAAAAAAAGGGTTACTATTTTCACTGCCTTTCAATGCAAAAATGTGTTATTGAGATAAGAAAGCATTAACTCTATTTTAATGTCCATAAAATTTTCATGTTTCTCTTTCAATGATACATTGGCTTGATGAAATTTGTGTATTTTAAATTTAGTATTGATAATATGACAACTTTCAGGAATTCAAATTTATAAAAACGTCTGTACAATAAAAATTCCATAGCTTTGAGCTTAAACTGCTTTTCTGACAGACCTAACCAAACATTTTTACTCTTTATAAACGATATTGTGTCTTGTTTTAAAATGTCTAAACGTCTATTATATGCAGATGACTTAATAAAATTCTTTTCATCGGTTTCCTCTGACTCTAATCCACTGCAGTCCGACATTGAAAGGCTCGTCAAATGGTGCCACACTAATTATCTGCATCTTAACATTTCTAAATGTAAAGTGCTTCATTTCCATAAACATATTAATCCCATAACTTCACCTACCTCATAGATGATGTACAACATCTTGAAGTTGTTACTTCTTTCACGGATCTGGGTGTTATTTTGATGAAAATTTAAATTTTAATCTGCATATTAATAGCATTGTACTCAAGGGTTTTAGATTGCTGGGCTTTATAAAACGACATACAAAGCATGTGACTGAAACCAAAGCAATTGGGTGTCTTTATAACTCATTAGTTAGGAGCAGGTTGGAATACTGTTCGGCAATATGGAGTCCTTCATATCAGTGTCACATTAACAGAATCGAAAAAGTACAAAATAGATTTGCAAAATAGACTTATATAAATTTAATTTTTCATATCAAGCTCTGGCATATAATACAAGAGCTCTTCTTTGTGGCCTACAAACCCTAGAGTTTTGAAGAAAGAAGGTACTTCTTATTTTTCTACACAAATTGCTCAATGGAGGGATTGACTGTGACATAATGCTGAAGTCGGTCTCATTTTTGGTTCCTATTAGTAGAACGAGACAATGTCAACTATTTTTAGAAAGATACCACCGTACAAATTATGGGCTTGGCACATTTGTTGACCGGCTAGTATGCAACTACAATCGTCACTTCCCGGAGTACGACTTTTTAAGCTCAGCACTTTGCAGCTAAAAAGACCGTTAAGCAGATTGGTTTTGTGATGTTTTCTGTTACTTTTGGCCCTGAAATCGTTTTATCATTATATATCCTTTTTTTTATTTTACTGTTTTTCCCAGGGTTATTTGACTTGATACTTTTTTGACGTTATTTGCGAATACGTACCATTTGGAATGTTTAGCATTCTGTAGTGTACGTTTCAGAAGGGCCACTTGTCCGATGCGTGCATCAGCTATGTCTTTACATTTATTAAAAAAAAAACAGTTTGACATTAATCCTCAAATAGAACATACTAATTATATTTCAACTTTCTCAAATGCAGTGATACTATTAGTTAGATTTAATATATCTAGTTTTTAGAAAATAGACAAACAAAATTTTCTTTATTCACTGACAGTAGTATCACTAATTGATGGAGAAAAGCCTCCCAACATATTGAGCAGCTAGTTAAGTTGTACCAAACCAGACCTTACTTGGCAATATACATTTACAAACAACAATTAAGTATGAGAATTGAATAAAGAGCAGGATTTTTCAATTTTAAGTCTTCAATCAAGGGTCTAGAGATTCCTTTGCTTACAGTGTGTATAATACAATAATATAAAATCTTACCTTTTGGCCCTAATGTACTTTTTACCAAGTCTCCAATGGCAATTGCCCCCACAAAACTGCTCAAACGAGCAATTTCTGCCTTTTCTTCTTCTGCATTTTCTTTCAAGACTCTAACGGGATTCAGTGAGACCTTAAAACAAATTCTCTCGATATTAACACAAATTAAGATTAAGTTACAATTAAATGTGATTATTTACTTGAAATGGTCTCCCTCTACATTTTAATAAACAGTTACAGAAACTTTTCTGAGACAGGGAAGAGATTCCAGTATAGTCAAAGTCAAAGTCAAAAACAGCTTTATTGTAATTAAAGAACTATCTCATGTACAAAGCAATTAAAACTAAAACTAAACAAACAGTGTAAAAAATAATTTAAAATCAGTCACTAGAAAAATAAAAATATATAAGACACAACAAACATTAGCTTAGGTAAAGGATTCAGTAAAAAACTTGGCAATCATAATAGTCTCTCTCCATCAGAAGGTTTTTCACATCTTTTCTAAAATGTTTTTTCTTTCAAAAAGTATGGACTTTTTGGTCAAAGTTGAAGAGGGAATAGGAAAAAATGTGACTTGAGAACTACGTGTTGGATAAGAATGGGCTGATTCAATCTCCTGTGTGAACTTGACATGCATAAGACAAACAGTCTCCAGTATGAATAAAGTCAAGATTCTCTGAGCAATGAAGACAGGTCTACGCGACTCATGGAAGCCCAGCCAGCACGTTTTTGCAACACAAAATCCAGATTAAACAACTGCTCAGAACAAGATCCCCAGAAGTATGTTCCATAACGAAGATGGGACTCAATTAGAACAAAATACTAATCACTTGCCACAGATATACCCAATTCACGAGACACAACCCTGACAGCAAAGCATCCAATTTACAATTCATACTCAGAAAATGATCCACACACTTAAGCCTATGATTTATAAATAAGCCCCAAGAACTTGACCACCTGTAAATTTCCTAGAACCTGTGAATCCAAAGATTGTTTACCAATATGACACTTAAAAGAGATAACATTTGTTTTTAATATGTTAGAGTTAAAAAGTTGGAATCACACCATTCCTTAATTTCCAAGCATCCTTGATATGTCAGCGAACAGTTATATTGTATCGGCAAACATTGTAACTTCGAAAGATCATTGCCACCTAGCTCAAATAGCATTCATTTAGTCTACCTGGCAACTAGAGAGCTGCAATAATTTGGTATATAATGCAATTCCATAAGGTTTAATAAGTATTTACATGTTAAATAAATTAAAAATCTAAACTTGATATGCCCATAACTGAGGGAGTTCATGTACCGATCAGAGAATTATGAAATGTCCACGGGACATGTATATAGTAGAGCAAATTAGAAATATTTTGTTAAGAATAATTTAAACATGTGATATTGTTTTGCAGGTTCTCAGAATGAAGCAAATTAACAAACATGTGAAATTTATAATGGATACGTACAACTAACAGACATCTTAAAATATAGACAATTTATCACAAATACATCTAGGAGATAATCCTGCCAAGAACTTTAAATTAAATGATTGGGGTACAGCATGTACAGTTCATTGTTAAGATCATTTTATATGTATATTATGCTTCAGGTGCCAATAAAATTATTTGCTAAAAACAACAGAAACTGAAGAACTTTGAACAGAATAATATAATATAAAATATATCCATAACAATTATACAGTTCCAGTAGTCATTAAACCATAAAAAAATAAAATAAAATTGTATCAAATATAGAATGTTCAGGAAATTTAAGGTGCACGTGCAATCCCGGTTTCTTGAATGACACACCTGATTCCGACAGATCATTTAACACAAAATATAGGGCTTCTCGTTTACTTTTCACATATTAAATAGATTACTGTGCTTAAAAATAACTTACCATTTTGTGTTTTACTCTTTATTTCTTATTATTTTATGAATCAGAATGTTTAAAACGATTTTTTGCACAAATGGGATCACACAACTTTGTTAACAAAGAAGTTAGTTACTCTTCTCTTCTTTCTCTGTCCTCTTCACTCTCTTCTTAACATATTTGCCGATTCTTAGAGTAGAGTGTTGCTATGTTTCTAAATACTAACGTTATATAGGATATAACAATTAATTGATTTTAACAACAGAAGAGTTTCCGGTCAGTTCTCCTTTAATATGGCCCTTAAAGTGAAATATCACGCGAGTAGCTGCCGTGAATACAAATATTCCTACATTTCTCCCATATCCTGAAAAGAAAATATTATTCGTGTGAAACCGATAGTAGATTTCTGGGGAATGAAAACGGTAATTTTTTACTACAGCGCTTTTACGCCGATTTTCATGATTTTTTGGCATTTCGATAGATCCGGATCGCTTATCACGAATCCGAAGTCAAATCGACTCGGCCATGTTTTGTTTTTTGAATTATCCTTCCTCAAAACCGCAAATTCTGCTTTTTAACGGTTTTCCCTTTTTTTGTTAGAAAATATCCTTTCCTTTAGTACAAATTTGATGGATTTGATATTAAACTGTGTAATTAGTAGGAAATGTGTATTTTATTGCTGGTTTTTTATTAAAAATTCAATAAAAATCTAATTTTATAATTTATGTCCGTAGAAAGTTTTTTTTCCTTAATGCCGGTGATAAATTGTGTTATTGTCATTATTCTGTAAAGCGCTTTCTTCAAGCCAAAGTTGCCAGGTCCGATAATGATTTTCTAATATCCATATGCGTGGAGGCACGAGGTAAATTGGTAAGGGTTAGCACCAGGTTAAGCGCCGTAGGCATCATCAATAAAGCTCTAATACAAAAGGCGATCAACATTAACCAACAGCGGAGTGCATCATTTGCGTAAGTCTAACATTCACTTAATATAGACTTCCGCCAGAGATGCACTCGGCTGTTCTGCGCCTTTTCTGTTAGGATTTTAACGGTGACGCATACGGCGCCTAACCTAGTGCTAACCCGGTACCAATCCACTTAGTACTCTCACGCTTTTGCAGGTAACGGTCCACCTATGTATGTAACAAAAGTGTCCATAATTAATTTGTACCAATAAATGATTCTCCACGAAAGTTTTAGAAGAAATTGTCAAATCTTTGCACGTTATCTTGCTTCGCGGATGAGGTAATAGCAAAAAATATGCTATTATTTGTGCTACTTTTTCGTCATTCAAATAGCAGTGAAAGAGAGTACTTACAGCACTTAAAAAAAAAACATTTAATTTTTTTCGTATTTGTATACTTCTGATACTAGTTTCTGCAAGTATATGTCAGCTTCTGAATATTTAGAGGTTTTATATTTGGGCAAGTTGGGCATGATATAGTTGCCAAAAATATATTTTTCTCAATCACTAACAAAGTCGACATTAAAGTGAACTGCATGTTGTGAAAATAATCTTCTAGATATTTGTATTAAATCGGGCGGTGGCGCCAATTTCGATTTACACTAAAAATTACAATTTATTAGTAGAAGCTTTCCCACATTTTTTTTTGTTTTTAATTTCTAATCAAATTGCGTGATTTTCAATAGCACCAACTTGAAAAAAAAACCTAAGGTTGACGTAGTGTAAAAAACCATAGATTTTGAAACGTAAAACAAAGTTTCATTGCTCTATTGTTCTGATTTTTAGTCATAAAACCGCGATAAATTATGTTCTAATAATTACACTGTTTAATATCATTTCTATTAAATTTATGCTAAAAGAAAGGCCGATTCTTAAAGAAAAAGGGAAAATTCATTAAAAAGCGGAATTTGAGATTTTGAAGAAAAATAACTCAGAATTGTTTCCAAATCGATTTGACTTCGGATTCGTGATCAGCAACCCGAAATCTACTAACGTGTCAAATATCACGAAAATCGGCGAGGAAGAGCTGTAGTAAAAAATTACCGTGAAAACCATGAAACAAAACATAGAGAGAATTCCACACAGTTCTAGAAAATATAGAAGTACAAAATATCCCGGAATGGCCCCCTTGAAATGTCTGAACTATCGTTTGAACCCTCCTGCGAACTCACCCTCTCCCACGTTCACCCCCACTTCAACATTGGGGACAGTTTACAAAAAGGGTTTTGACCATTCGGAGTGCTGCTTTTATATCCAAGGGCGCCTTGCCAATTTACATGCCTTTCAGAGGATGGTGGAAGTATTCACGCTGTGAGCTCAATATGAAATCTCTAGATGCTTACCTACGCCAAATTTCACATTGATACCTCAAGCTGTTCTCGTGCTAGGAGACGAAAACCGGAAAAATTGCAGAAACTCACCCCTACGATCACGCCTTGATTTGGGATGAATCTGCAGATCCTTTATTGGGAAGGAGTCAAATATAAGCCCTAAACCCAACCTTTAATAAGCTGGCAAATCGTTCTTAAACTAGAAAAGAAGGCAAGAGGTAAAGTGTTAATTTGGTTGTCTATATACGAAAATTCGATGGTGCTGCTATCCCTGGGGAAAGTTATATATTTCAAGCTTGTTACAATAGTGTACTCTCTAACACGAAAAATAACAGACCAGTTAATCTAATGTCATTTACGGGTGGATAAACAAAATCAATAAGGAACTGGACGATCATTCTTAAAATGTTGGAAACTAACTGAAGCCGTTTTAGGAACGTTCCCAAATTGCAACCATTACAAGGTTTATTTGATAAAGTTCAAGTCATCCTGTTGTGTCATCCTATTAAAACCTCTCCTTGATCTCCGACTCCATTTTCCGTTTGATCATTTACCATTTAGCTGTGTCATAAAACGTTTGTGTTCTGTTTCTAATTTTACCAAACGATTCAAAATGGTAAAAGCTGTAGCAGTTCTTAAAAGCGAGACCGTTAATGGGACAGTGTATTTCTCACAGGTAAGAAATGATTTTATTTCATGTGGTTTTCGGCTAGCAGAGTAGTAGACGGTCTTTGACACGTTCTAGAAAATACTAGATTGTTTTATTTTGTCAACAGGAAGGAAATGGTCCAGTTCAAGTAAATGGGCAACTAAGTGGCCTTAAAGAGGGTCTTCATGGATTCCACATCCATGAATTCGGAGACAACACCAACGGCTGCATTTCGGCGGGGCCTCACTTCAACCCTGGTAATAAGGAACATGGAGGCCCAAGCGATGCTGAACGACATGTTGGAGATCTAGGGAACGTAGAAGCCAATGGAGATGGAGTAGCCAAAGTTAACATTGTCGACAAACAAATTTCATTAAGTGGGGCCAACAGCATCCTCGGTCGTACTATTGTAGTGCATGCCGATCCTGATGATTTGGGCAAAGGAGGACATGAACTGAGTAAGACCACTGGTAATGCGGGTGGAAGATTGGCATGTGCAGTTATCGGACTTGCACAGCCGAACTAACTTTCTCTAGCATTCTAAAAAAGGGCATATTCATTAATGTAATGTAGATTTTAAGATAGAGCCTGATTAAAATAAATATTGAATGTATTTTCTTTTGTAATATTTGTCTGGTAGGTTAAGGAATTGCTGTTAATTTCATTCCAGTGGTGTCTTCGAATGTATTGCTTTAGTCAAACATGTTTTATTAGTTTGTTACATTCGTTTATTAAATGACATTCTTTAAATTGTTTTTTTTTATTTGATAAAATTAATAAATATAGAAATATATTTGGGTTCGTTAAGTTCTTGGAATTAGAGTTTGTGAATCTTCATGGTCAAAACTTAAAAATATTAAAACTACTTAAATCCAAAAGTTATGATCTGCAATGAAGCCAGTTTTTAGGGGTGAAGAGTATAATCATAATCCTGGCGCCAGAATGAAGTACATATACATTAAAGTAAATTTTGCAGACAGCGAAAATACAAGACATCTAGAAAAAACAAGCGACTACAATAAAAAATTATGCTCATTCGGCATCTTCTCGCAAATATGTTTACTAATAACTGTGGAGGTACTTTGTATCACTTAGATATTCATTAAAGATTTTTTTGTCACAATTCGCTATGCCTCTGGACCTGTATATATAATTGAAACATTCTCTTCTTAAAACTTTTGTAACTTACATATGTGGTTAGGGTTAATAAAACAACTTGTCACATTTTATTAACAAATAATATGAAAATATACAAAACGAAAAGATTTTGCAAAAGTTGAAATAAACATAAACTATCGCTTTCCATGTAAGTAGCAAAGTAGCTATTATATAACATGCAATATTTTATTTTGATATGAATTTTTGAATATACCTGATATTAACAAAAGTGGTTTACATAATTATTGTTGCTCAAGTAGAAAACAGCTTTTATATTTTAAAATGATAAAGTATTTATTTATAGGTTTCTTATCATTATTTAGAACAAATATGTGGAATTGTTATAGTGAGATTACTGTAAACATTTAAATGCATAAAGAGCTCTTCAAACAAAATGAATAGCAAAATAAATATGTTGTATAATAAAAGATGTTTAAAATCTGTACTTTTTTTTAGTTCAACTAATTTATGAAAGGGGTTCTTAGCTTGTTATCAGAGGATATATGAAAGAGTAGAAACAGTTTAAATACGAATGCTCAGTTTGTAAAGTGCAAATTTTAGCCATGAGTATAATAGAACTATACTATACGTTTCTTTGCCAACTTCTCAACAACCTTTGACCAAGTAGGCAACAGTGCGATAGGTCTGTAATTTGTAGGTCTATTCTGATCACTACCCTCATAAAGAGGTATATTTGCTACTTTTAGACAATTCAGAAATAAAAAATTTATTTCAAAAAGGGTTAGCTTTTCTAAAAAAATGGTTCATTATGTCATAGAGGTGCCTAAGGGGATGAAACAACCCTTAAAAATGTATTTTATATTTCAAAAAATGAGGAACCCTAGGGTGATGAAATGGCTTTCTTTAAAGTGATGAAACAAATAAAACACCTCAATTTTTTTTTACATAGTCAAAGTCAAAAAATAGCTTTATTGTCATAATATAGAACTACTGTAGACAAAGGCATATACTTATATTTAATATTCTAAATTATTACAAAAAGATATACATATATACTACCAGTAACAAGCTGCTAATATTTCTATAATAAGAATATATCAACTTTTTACATTCAGTATAAATGTACATACTTACGTTACTGATATCTTCCATAATTCACAAAGAAAAAAATATATAACTAATAAAACAGGTCAAAATGTTTAAAAACCACAAAGTACGCAAATAAAACACAAACTATAAATACTCACACTAACATATGCAAACATAAAAATGGGGTTTTCTAATTTAGTCTCATTAAAGTATTCCTTCAATGTATAATGAGCTTTTTTTAGTAAAAATGTTTTGAATTCATTTCTAAATGTTTTCTCTTGATGGAGCATTCTTAACCTAATGGACAGATGATTAAACTTTTTTTTGCCACCATAGATAAAAGAACATTTGATTTGTTCTGGTTTAGGAATAGGTAAGTTAAGCAAATATGAGAAGTGCATACTATAATGACTTAGTTCCAACAATTCATTCTGATACTTTTTATGAACTAAACACACAGTTTCTAAAATATATATACAACAAAGAGATAAGATTCTATGTACTTGAAACAAAGGAACTCTTGCACCACACATATATCTAATAGCTCACTTCTGCAAAAGAAAAACAGTGGAATAAATAGTTTGAGCATGAGCCCCAGAAACAAATGCCAGCTCTAAGATAGAACTCAATCAAGGCAAAATATGAATTTCGAGCTATATATGGATCTAAGTTATTCGAGACAACTCGGAGTTTGTAACAACAGGTAGCAATTTTATTATGTAAGTTATTAATATGAGTCTCAAATTTCAATGATTCTTCTATTAATAACCCCAAAAACTTAACACAAGAAGGCATTGCAATAGATTCGTTCTGCAAGCTTATACCATCTATGTGACATTTAAAATTTAGAAGATTAGTTTTTGAAACATTGAAAGACAAAAAATTTGCATCACACCCACTTTAGCCTTTCCGGATTTGTATCATTTCAAAGAATGGTGGTATCATATCTGCAAAGACAGTAAATCTTTCCGATATATCGAGATGAGGAAGGTCATTCACATAAATTAGAAACAATAATGGACCGAGAACTGATCCTTGAGGAACTCCACAATCTAAACGACATTCGATTGAATTTGTATTTTTAAATCCGCCGCCAAGTAGGAGCGAAACCATTCCAGGGAGTTCCCCCTGAACCCATAGCTTGCTAGCTCCTGCAACAGTATCTCGTGATTGACACAATCGAATGCCTTCAATAAGTCTCAGAAGACGGCAGCAGCAGCAACCTCTCCAGAGTTCAAGTGGATGTTCAAGGAACCCAAAAATGGGATCGCACATGATTTTTGATGTTTGAAACCCAACACAAAAAGTATTTTGTGCTTATTGAAGAAAGAGACCATCCTCACCTTAACGAGTTTTTCCACTATCTTCGCCAGTGTATACAGAGCGGTTTTAGGGTGGTAAAACAGTTTTCTAAAAGGGAAAAAATATTATAGATTAATATTTTTAGGAAATGGCAAAACAAATTAAATTTGTTTTATTTGTTTGCATAAAAACCACAAGTCGAGAAAACCATTGACGTAAATAAACGGGGAAGTCCTAAGCCAAAAGGTTTTTTTAAATTAATTTCAGAATAATAATAAGTAATCAGTTCATTATATATATATTGAATATAAACGGTACGTTGTTAGTTATTTCTATCCAGTGTTGGTGTTGGTGCTGATAATTACTTTTAAAATAGCCATTCATTCATTTGTATGATCCTGGTCTTAAACAGGAAAACACTTTCTTTTACTAAGTAAATGAAATGAAAAATCTTAAAAGGCGGCGCAAAATATAGATAAATACCTGAACCTTTGGTGAACAATTGAAAATTTAACTAAACACTTTTTCATTATAAAACCTGCTCCAAATTTTATATTCGACACAGCTAGAAATAAATATAGAAAGCAAAAAGAAAATTCTAATTACTCTAAAAAGGTAATTCAGGAAAACTAAAATTAAAAAGATTAACCATTCTGGTTATATTTCTGATACTAAACAAGAAATATTCTGTTTTAGTTTTCTATTTTTAGATTTGCTGAAGAGGGGGGTAAACCTTCCCCCGAAACGTCCAGAAAACAGATATCTTTCAGTGTCGTTCCTTGGGTACTTACATAGTGGACCCAGAACTTAAGACTGCTTATTGAATTTATCAGATAATTATCTTGTTTTTAAATTAAGATTGTTTGTGGCGAAAAACCCAGGCAGTTGAATATGTAGTTTTTTGATATGACATTTTATTATGACGCCATGTTGGATTTATAGAAATCTGTTATTTGATCCATCCATTGTATTTTGTAGGGGGGGAAGGTGGCAGCACCTAGGCTGCACTGCCATCTTTTGTAGTCAATTCAAACTGAGAGGTAAAATTAAAATATGAAAAAGCATCTAAAGAATACACACTTTATTTCTCAATATCAAGTAATAAACAAGATTTTATTCAACAGTACATATTTAATATCAATAACATTGTTCTACGGATTAAAAATAAAATTGAGCAATTTGTATTTCAGAGGAAAACAGAGGATCTGAAATACTTCATATAATAGCCCATAGTAAAGGCTTTTACAACCTATTCTTCTCCTATGAAAATACGGAATTTTCAAGCGCCAATATTTTTGATTGTCGAAAGCTTACAAAAACTGATAACAATACTCAAGAGGCACCCAAGTTTTTATTAAATTCGTAGAATATTTCATTAAAATGCTTAGGCTAAAAAATTTTTTTTTATTCGAAATGAATATAGTGGAATAGAATGGCTTTTAAAACTAATGTCACTTCAAATGTTTTGATTAATTGAAAAGTTTATTATTTCTGCTGAAACAAACTAAATTAATTTATAAATAATTTAAATTAAATACCTAAAGTGAATTCTACACCTACATAAGATTATTACGAGAAGAATAGGTAGATACAAATTTTAAACGTGTATTAAATATAATATACATCACAATAATAATTTTATACATCACAATTTTATATCATGGAATGTATCGATTGCATAAGCAGTTAAGTACTAAATGTATAAATGTAGACAATTTACAAATAAAGGGCATAAATATAATAAAACTATATCTAAAAAAGTATAAATAAAAAAATCTATTTCGTTTAGAGACAGCAAAACTAAAGATTTGCTTTCAGGAAAGAAAATTTAAACCATATTTTTGCAGACAGTATAAAAATACTTTCCATAATGGTTGAAATGTTTTATTTTGACTGCATTACAGACAACAAATACTGTAATATAAAGGTGATTTAAGTGAGTGCTGAAATAATGGTAAATTGATTTTCTTAAATCAAAATATTTAATTTTTAATATTTTTCAATATGTAGTAAAAATCACATCACTGTATTATGTGCAGTTCTATTAAGGTTTGTTGATTCTACCACTACAACAAAAATAACTACACAATTGTTCTAGCTGATGTCCAGTTCTGCTTAATTTATAAACGTTTAAACCATATAGGAAAATGCATCTCTCACAAAATAGTAGATTATTCAAAAATCTAAATCAATAATAATTATGATTTCGTTGAAACAGGCTTTTAAACTCAATTCCATTAAACAAGATTTAAGTTTATGTATTTAAACTCTATATTTAAGACACTTGAAGGGCGGGACTCACAATTTTTAACAATATTTACATATTTCTAAAATACTACCAAATAATTAACACCAATTGTAAATATATGAGTAATTTATATCATATAAATATCCATATTACTAGGCATATATGCTCTTTCTAAGAACAGTTTAATAAACTATATCTCCAATATATGTTTTGCAGATTTTATTATTTTGGTTCATCAAATATATATATTGTAGGAAAGTAAATATTTAGGCACATTTTTAATTGCATTATGTGCTTCAGTATATATAAAATGTCAGACAAATAAAAGATTTATTTTGTTAACTGAAATTGTACAGGGTTTTAAATATATAAAAGACGTAAAAAACTTTAGGTATAAAAGTTGTACTATTTTTATTGTATTATATTGACAAAAACTTTAAATAAAAGGAGAGGGAGAAAACACTCTAACTTTTAACCCATAAATGTAGAGTCAATGGAAAAATTTGGCTTTTTGAGGCAGTCTGTTAAATTTCCCAAATGTCTAAAAATAAACGTATCATACCTGGTATATACGTAAATAGAAAGAAGAGACCGACATAATGAAAATAATAATATAAATAATGTTTCATTTTTAAACTAGATGTGTCTATATTTCACTCTTTAATAATACTTTTCAATTTCTATTATACTTACAAGGAAAATTCCCAACTCTTCTATTTAAAGTTTTTTTGGTATCCCCTACAGTTAAAGCTGAAGGTAGATGTCAAAATTTAATTGAAAACCTGTACAACATAATATTCCAGCCAAAAGAAAAAAATGCTAATATCTCCTTTAAACTTTTGACGATCTTAACATATTTCCTAATTTTAAGATTTTTTGGTTATTTTTTTGAATGTATAGGGTGTCCCATTTTTGATCATAGGAGTATCTCACTTAGGGTAAAGAGAAAGTTGCGGTTTTCGCATTGTTTTTTTTTGTGAAATATGAAATGAAAAGTAAAATTTTCAAAGTCCGCTTTGGAACAAATTGAAAATATTTGCATTTTGGGACCCCCGTCATATCTCCGTTATCCTTTAACATATCGCAAAGCTAAAAACTGGATCTTACACAAATTTTTATGCTCAAGTGCCGCAGATTTTTGCTGTGATTTTTAGCTACAGATCAAACTTGTTTTTTTATGGGACAACCTGTATATGTTTCTTTCTCTTAAAATAATACAACAGCTTTTTGGACGAAAGGTTGTTTAAAACAATTAACGACGTTTCGACACTCTCCGTGTCTTCATCAAGGCTAGATTTGTTTTTTCTTGAAGCACGCGAAGTTTGTCAGATAGGGATTAAGACAACCTACCTACATACATCATATCGCAGTACTAATATTGTGTATTTCCCTCCAAACTCACCAGTTGCGTCATATCAAACTTTCATTCAAGACTTGGAGAGCATTAGAAAATTATATAATCATGCTAAGCTGAGTGTAACTGGAGATTTTAATTTATCAAAAACCAACTGGACAAAGTACGATGACTTTGTAATACCTACAGATCTTTCCTCAGAAGCAGCAACCAATTTAATGACTGGAATGTTTTTGAACAAACTGCAACAAGTTAATCATATAGCAAATGAATTCGGGAAATAGTTGGATCTCATTTTCTGCGAGGAACTTCCAGATATGGAGGTTGAAATTGCACAGATGCCTCTTAGCATCGTCGTTCAACATCATTCACCTATGGAAATTACTTTTTGGTTATTAACTAACCCCTCTTTAGAATACGAAGACGACCTTGAATATAACTTTTGTAAAGCTGACTACTGTTGATTAAATAACCACTTGTCAAATATTAACTGGGGTTGGTTGGAGGAAAGTATGGATGTTGACCATGTGGTCTACAGATTTTACGAAGCTTTGTTTCAAGGAACAAAGAAACATGTTCCAAAGAAATATAAAAAAAGTAAAAAAAATCTTATCTGTATTATTATCAAGAGAATTATCTATATTATTCCAAGTTAAGAAAGGAATCAAAATACTCAATTGAGTTTAACTATTTCATGTATGTTTCAGACCTCAAACAAATGATTCCCAGCACAAAGCACTTTTGGTCTTATGTAAATTGTGTGGTGATACTATAGCAACTGCAGGCTTAATCATTTGCTACACATTTTGAAAGTTGTTGTACAGTATGTCCAGTAGTCGAGAATAATCAGTTAACGGAAACAGAGGGTATTAGTCTCTTTCGACGTTACACGTACAATGAAGTGTTTCGAAAGCTGAACAACTTGGACGTACGAAAAAGTATGGGATCCGATATGTCTTAAACTTAAACTTGCCGGCCCTTTAAATCTCATTTTCCAATTATCATTTGAACAAGAAAACTTTTAAGCATGTGGAAACACTCATGGCTTATGCTGTCCAAAACAAGTTTGTCAAATTTTTGTTATACAAATTAAAATTCCTTACAAGGATTTGTCATACCAGACACGTTTTCAACTAGCCAGTATCGAGAGTTTGAAATCTCAAAGACAATGCTTTAGTCATTTTTTTATATAAACTAAGTAACTGGAAGCATAAAATGCAGTCAATTGTTGACAGCAGTTAATTTTCGCATACCCCAAAGAACTACTAGATGCAGATGCCTTTTCCAAACTACATTTCATTACACAAACTACGGTACGCAGTGCTTCTCAGACAGGCTTGTCAGAAACTATAATAATATTCAAAATATTGACTTTTTTGCATGCAGTTTAAATATGGTTAAGAATTTAATTAAAGGACGTTTATATGTTTAGTTACTAAGTTTTTATTTTGTGATAGCTAGAATTAGATGATATTTTTTTTATTGTACATTTTGGAGTTTTTTTATAACTCTGTAAGTACTTATGACAATAAATATACGACACCTTTGGTGAGTGTAGTATAATTGCTAAATTTATGTTTTGCATTTTGTTTACGATGGCTATAAATGAAAATTAACATTTTGAAATATATAACATAGTCCGTTTTATACAGAGCAAAGAAAACTTCCGTGAAACTTCCCAGCTGTATTTCAACAGGTTTGTTTTGTTTTTTACCTACCTTTTGACATTTTAAAATTTCTAAATATCCAGAGAAAAAGCAACCTTGCCCTTTTATGTTTTTCTGAATAAAGAAAAATTTGGTAGAATATGGAACATTTATCCAGCCTCGCCCAAAAACCTATACTAAGGAAAATCACGATATGGACGAAATCAACGTTTTGGCATGAATAGAGGCAATGCCTTCTTCCTTAATATGGTCCGACGAGGCCTACTTTTCGAGTGCAGGAATTTTTAACAAGCATAGTACAAGGCATTGGTCCCAAGAAAATCACCATGTAATATTCGAAAGAGAACAACAGTGTAGATTTGGATTTAGCATGGCTTGTTTTATTATTCTTTTGGGAGACAGATATTTTTAAATTTTGAAAGATGTTATCCCTATGTTACTAGACAATGTCCCTTTAGCGCAACTTAACAAGATACAAACCTACAAGTTGTGCTTACTTAGATTTAGCTTTCTTTGTAATATCCTAATATATCTAAGTCAAGGCCTACTAATACCATAAAATTCAAACTATATTTTTATGTAGGTATGGACATTTTGTGAAATTATGAATTTTACATTTATTATCTAACATACAACACATTGTGTGTTATATATTTTTATAAAGCTTATACAATTTTCAATCAAACCAAAGAAAAATATACAGGGTGTTTTATAAAAAAAAAACAAGCTTGATTTATAGCGAAAAACTGACAGCTCACAGCAAAAACCTGACTATGCCACTGGATTCTACCTAAAAAACCGTATAAAGGTCCAAAACGTAATATTTTCAATTTCGCCCTATGAAATTTTTCCTCATACAATGTATTGCTTTTTGGAAATAAATACAATATACTAAGAGTTATTGGGAATAAATGCACTAAGAATATGAACCAGAAGGAACCCAGGTTTACAGGCCTTACCTTTCTGAAGGAAATTTTGTGCCTGGAGTTGCTCCTCCAATAAAGTATTTCCAGTCATTGTTTATTGAAAATATAATTTCAGCAAAAAGAAAACAAAAGGGCCAAATCGTTTAATACAGCTATTAATCAAAGAAATTGTCCATATTTCTAAAAGAGACCTAGTTTTAATAACAAACATAGAAAAAGACTCTAAGTCTCGGTCTCATTAAATTATAATTTTACAACAAACGCTACACGTGTTTCGCCCTTTCGAGCATCATCAGACCTACAAACAACAGAGAGAACCTTAGTAAATAATCACACTCACAAATCCTAAAACAATAACTTACAAATAGAATAAAACACACTAAAGCACAACAAAACAAACTATTTATACATATTTGATTGACACTAAAATGATGTTAAGTCTCACGTGAATAAACAAAATGAAATATTAAAAAGTATTGAAAAAGTTTCATGTCTCTAGCCGGGATTGAACTGTCCAGATGTGGGACAAACAGGTCGAAAATTTTCCACAAGGGTGAGAGAACATTTGAGCCTCGTCAACAAATTCAGAAATACAGATGTAACTGAGACTGTTTCAGCTTTTGCCAATCATTTGTTGGAGTCAGGTCATGAATTTTCCATTTCTGACGTTGATGTTTTACATGAATGTCCAAAGAGGAAAACGCTTGACCTTCTAGAAAAAATGGAAATAACCAAAGCTATAAAAAGTCTCACTTGCCTTAACGAAGTTTTTAATGTAATAATAATTGTAGGCAACCTTTATTTTTTCATTCAATAATTCATAGAGTGTGAGTTTTTGGTTGTTTTCTTTGATTAGTCCAGTGGTCTGTGGATAATTACTTCAGCCTCCCACTCAGACGCTCCGGGTTCGATCCCGGCTAGAGACACAAATCTTTTTCAATACTTTTTTAATATTTCATTTTGTATATTCACGTGAGACTTAACCTCATTTTAGTGTCAATCAAATATGTATAAGTTGTTGTTTGTTTTCTTGTGCTTTAGTGTGTTTTATTCTATTTGTAAGTTATTGTTTTAGGATTTGTGAGTGCGATTATTTACTAAGGTTCTCTCTGTTGTTTGTAGGTCTGATGATGCTCAAAAGGGCGAAACACGTGTAACCTTTGTTGTAAAATGTAAAGTTATAATTTAATGAGACCGAGACTTGGAGTCTTTTTCTATGTTTGTTACAGCTATTAATGTTATCATAACCATCAAAAATGTTTAAAATCAGACATTCTCTAGGCCTTGTAATGCGGCGAATCTTCCCATAACGGTTTCTGAATAGTCAAAAAGGGGATCACGTGCAATGTGATAAATTTAAATAGATTCCAAGTTAGAATTAAGAATTCAATAAACTTCCAGATAAAAATATACGATGACTAAATTTCATTTCGACCACAGTAACATCCAATACAAGAATAAAAACCTTTTCAGTTCACTGAAATATATAATGCAATCCTTTTTATTGCTTTATAGCCATTTCATTAATACCATTAATGTATATTTAATAGTATGAAGCAATTTCACTTATTATATAATCAAGAATATATAGGCCGCACTGTAAGATGGTCGATAGTAAGCATTATATTTGGTTCTTATTATATTTATATTTTAGTGAGGACCACTACAACCAAGCTCTCTTCTTGGTTCGAGGTGGCCCTGCTTAAATAAACACGCTTTAAGAAACTCGAAAATTTTATGATACCAAAGATGGTGGAAACACTTTCATCTTGACATAGTCATCAATTATTTCCTTTAGTTTTTCAACAGAAAGTCTAGGAACATTAAGAGTGAACCCTAGATTTTTGAGTTTACTTCCATCTAAGTTCAGATGTTTATACTGTAACAGGAGAGAGTCCATATGAGGAGAGAGGGGTGTATTTTCGATGTGGTCTCTTCGACACGCTTCTGCCCATGGGACCTAAAATACAGATTGATTAATGGAAACTAGAGATGCACGATTTGAGTTGATTTTTTCAGATTTTTGTTTACCAAAAAGTTAATTTCTTTGTATTGATCTCTTGTATGCGATCTTCTATGGAAATCGTCACTTTTATCAAGAACCGATTTTCAAGCAATTTACATCGAAAACTATCAAATATTTAAATCATTTTAGGCAGAGAGTTTAAGATCAATTAGAATGTTTGTTCAGGGTGTCCATGTGTCAACTCAAGTTGGGAGAGCCTTTCCTGTATAGACCATTTTAGAATTACTTCATTGACAGGTCTTTTGGGGGGCATCTTAACCAATTTTATATCAGTTGCGACATATCATATGACCAACATTCTCAAAAATGTTGACCTTTTGATAAAAAGAAATGTTTATTTATCCATAATTGATCAAATGAATTGAAATTGGATACATCCTATATCTAACTTAGTCTAGTGTAAAAAAAGCAGTAAAATCAAGTATAAGTACATTTTCGAAATAGCAGGGTTGAAATTGTTAATAAATAAATAAATAAATAAATAACGCCTTTATTTGCAGAATACATATTTGCAGAATACATATACATATATATATATATATATATATGAGTAGGCGAGATTTAACCCTATGGTTATTCTTACATCTAACCTATCCCACATACAAAGATCAGAATAAGTCGTTTTTAAGCTTAGTCTATATAAAACAAAAATAAATCAGAAACTAATACATAATTTTAAAAACAATGGAAAAGACAAAATAATTATAAAGATTGCTTAGCCAATAATTGCTGTTTATATTTATAGCGAAACCCATATATGGAACTAGTTTTGAGATCAGGACTAAGGGAGTTGTACAAACTCACAGCCATGTAGGTGAAACTATGTTGGAACAAAGCAGTATGATGATGTGGCATTGTCAGACGATTCAGCTGCCTCACATCTCGATCATGTACAAGATTTCTAAAGATCAGTTTCTCTCTGAGGTATATAGGGGCTGATGTTCTTACCAATTTCATGACTAAGACAGTGAAATGCAATTGTACGGTGTTAGATAATCTAAGCCATTTCAATTCATTTATCTTTGCAGATACATGATCATATTTCCTAATACGATATACAAAACGGCAACAAACATTTTGTACATATTGTAATCGATTTTTGGATAAGGAATCAAGACACGGATAGTAAACAACATTACAATAATTAAAAGTTGATAGTACTAGGGACTCGCATAGTTTTTTTCTCATTTTAAAATTTAATATGAAATGAATTAGCATACAACATTTTCATTTTAGCATATGTTTTTTGTAAAAGTTTGTTGACATGGTCCTTAAACCTTAAATGTGAATCGAACACCACTCCCAAATTTTTAATGGTATCTGAAAAGTGCAAACTCTCATTTGCCAACTTGAGGGTCAATGTCCTTTGTAAAGCTGCCCTACGATTATCCTGGCAAAACAACAGAACTTGTGTCTTATCAGAATTTATTTTTAAAGTTTCCTACAAAATTTTGATAGCTTCGCAATTTCTAAAAATTATATTCAATAAATCACATATAAAAGATTATAATAATCAACATTTAAGATACTAAACATGACAAGCCATGAGAAAGCCATAAAAGGTTGATTTATTGACATAATCCTTCAACGCTTTTTTAAATGTTGATGTTCTGGCGTGTTCCTTTATATTATTTAGCAGTTTGTTGTAATTCTTAACCCGTGAGTAGTATGGAGACTAATAGGACAAGAAAAATGTTAATTATTAGAGCTTATTATAGTATTGATGAGGTTTTGTCGGATAGTGTAAGTGATGTTTGAGTCACCTTTATCTAAGAATTCTAGTATTTTATCAATTTGACTAAATAAAGCTATCTGTGTAGAGCAGTTGATTTCAGTAAAGAAGTTCAACACTCTGTTGTACATTGCCGTTTCAAACATTTTTGAAAATACAAAACACACAGCTACTGGTCTGTAATTATTAAATTCAACAGATTCTCTTTTTTTAAAGATAGGAATTATTTTGGAGATCTGTCATTTACTTGGAAACTTGTCTTCTATAAATGAGTTATTTATAACAGTGACAAGTGGTTTTGCTAATAACTCTGCTGTAGTAGCTAGATTGCTGTAGATTGCATTGGTCTAGTCCAGAGGATTTCTTTGTTTTAAACATCAACCAGACTTAAAAATATTGAATGGTGGTTTTGTTGTTCAACACGTGCATCAAGATGTCATACTCTTTAATTAGACATATAAGTTGGTGTATTTGTTTGCAATTTCAATGGCGAATAAAGGAATGTTGAATTTGACTTTTCTAAGAGGGAAACGTCAAATTGGAAATCAACAAATACCAAAATTAAATTTAAAAAACTGTTAATTTCCATCTTGTTTTTCACCTTATCCCAATTTTTTTTACATAGATTTTTTTTGTAATGCAAGTAAAAATATCGATCTTTTGACCGCGATTTTTTTAAAAATCGATTTTCAGAAACTCTATTTGCATAGATTTTAAAAAATCCACCTTTTTAGAAAATCGTGCAACCCTACTGGAAACACATAAAAAAACTTTCAAATTTCAATTATAAACTTATATTTTTGTTTTTAGAATTCAATACCGCTTAGTAGTCTATAAAACTGCTTTATCGGGTAAAAAAAGACAGTTTTCTTTATCAACAAGAGCAGGAAAAAAAATTAACAAAAATATTTTCTCACCAAATGTCGATCATTTGCATCTTCTAGGGCGCTTTCAAGATCGATGCATGAAGATATGATTTTTCCATAATATTCAACGTCTACATTGAAAATTTCTGCCAATAAACTTGAAATCGAACCCTGTGTTGTGTCCCCATCATCAACCAAATTGTAGATCTAAAAAAATGCATAAATTCTTAAAAAAACCATATATATATATATATATATATATATATATATATATATATATATATAATGTGCTGGTAAGTAACGGACAAATACTACCAACATAAATAACAGGATTCGACCAAAAATTGATAATTTTTAAAAAATTTAGGACTTTTTTACAATTAAAAGGTACTTACACTAATTAAAGACAATTTTGAATGAATTTTCAGAAGTTATAAAACATAAATTTAGATTGATTTTTCATACTAAAATTTTGACCAGAAATTGGTTTTAAGTTGTTTAATTTCTTAAACTCTTGTATATAATGCAGATTTGGCTTTTAAAATAGTTCTAATAAGGCAATATTAATAGTTTAGCTTTCCAATACTTTTAAATGTGTTACTATTTGTTACACACAAGGAACTCTACTGCTCCGATGCGCTGTATTTAAACCCTTGAGTTGTTTTTAATAATTTTATTCTGATATAGGATTTTAGAAGAAACATTATTGGTAGTTTTTATTGAATCCTTCACTAAAATATTAAAACAAATGCACTAGGAAAAAATAACTTCTTAATTAATAATTTTTATAAGAGTGAAATTAAATAGAACACCCTGTACATAATATGTCCATCAAATGGGTCTGCTGATTATAAATATATGATGTGTGATATCTGTGTTTTCACAGATAAATGAAAATTTGAAAATCCAGGAATAAAGAGGCCATGTGTTTGAAAGAGAGAAACTGCTGTCAAAGATCCTAGAGAAGGTGATGGATAATCAAATTAGTTACACGTAAATAAATTTAAAATCCTTCCTTTCAAACAATCAGAAATCTCTAGTGCTCTCACATTTTAATTTTGCAAATGTTGTATATGGCCCTTATCTAGATGCCTTTGAGATTAGAAGATCTAACTCTATAAATTATAAATTAAGAGATGCTGGCTGGCTAAATATGACTAACCAATGTAGACTTTACTTTGCCTCTTTTTGTTATAACACTATTAAGTTTAAAAAGTTCCCACATTTGCCTACATAGTAAACAGTCTCTTTATAAAAAGGAAATATGTAAAAGGTCATTTTCATATAATATTGCCAACTGCCATGGAATTAACGACTTCGATTTTACATTGTCAACTTCTGCATTCAAAAATAGATAATATAAAAAGAGATTTACAGTGTTCCCTAAACTTGGCTTTACGTATGTAGCACAGTGACCTTTTTTGGAGAACAAAGATGGAATTTAGCAATTGGTGGTTACAAAATCCCCAAAAAGCGATCCCATATCTTATGTGACATTCGATTAAAGAATAACATGCCATCTTAGCCACAGATGAACCTAATTCATTAGAAATTACTCTCACAGCAAACCACCCAGAAGCAACTTTACTTACTAAGGTTATGTCAGTAGAGAATTTTAATTCATTATCAAGATGAATACCCAAAAATTTTGTGACAGATTGCTTTCTTATTTGAATACTATTTAGATCTAGGTTATCCAATGTAAACTTAAAAGTAAGAATGGATGATTTATCACAGTTAAAACTTAAGTAAGCAGAAGCACACCATTCTTTCACCCTCTCCAAATCCTCAAAAATGGTATTCATTAGAGCGCTGTGATCAGTTCTCCTCCAGAGAAGAGTTGTATCATCTGCAAAAATAGTACAAGTCCCCTGAATATCCAAAAAAGCAAGATCATTAAGGTACAACAAATATAGGATTGGGCCCAGTACAGGGTCCTGTCATCACTGATATGCTGCATATTTGATCTTCCTTTTGGAGTCTTAACAAACTGTCTTCTTCCTGATAAGTAAGACTGAAACCATTGTAAAGAAGTTCTCCTAAAATTATAGTACTCCAATTTTTTAAAAAGAAATGTTTGATTGACACAATCATACATTACTAGATACCATGCTAGTTTATACATTGTTAATAAATTAACAAGAAAGACAAGCAACTCTGACAAGTAAGTTCTTTTCAAAGTAAATTGAGCAGTTTTAAATGCGGACTTTAGAATGGCTAATATTTTTTAATCTACTATCATCCCAGTTTATTCACTTGCAGTAGTTTAGTACATATTAGCAAAGGGATACATACCTGACCTACAGCATCACCTCTTTCATATAAAAACATAATAGCTCTACACACATCTTCCACATGGACAGTATTTACTTTCAGGTCTTCGTTCCATAGCAGTTTCATTGTTTGTTTCAGCTCCCTATATATAGCAGCAGCCAGAATTCGAGGCATCACATAGTTTTTGTCACCTAGGCCATAGACTAGCGGTAAGCGTAAGATTGTATAACGAAGATTTGGGATCTCACCTAGCTCTGATTCTACCTGTACAACATGATTGGTCAGTTCATATGAAGACAGTAAAATTAATGTTATGAGAGATTTGGATACAAATAATACTAACCTCCCTTTTCCATTTGGCAATAAAACCCCATGGTTCTAAGGCGTCTTCCTCTTTATGTGGTGTTTTTTCAGAAGAATTCATATTTCCAGATGATAACTCAATGTATCTTTCAACATTCTAAAACACACATGAATAGTTATTGTAAAGAAGTGGTATTACAATAAGAAAGCATTTATCAAATATTGCTGACATAATCTCTTTGCAATGATAGATCTTTTATTTAATTTTGTAATGCCCTGTATAAATTCAAGAACATATAATTTGCAGCAATTCTCAAAGAATGATTACTAGAATGATATACTATATTCTTTCACACACAACCGTAGTTGAGCTAAATAAGTTCTTACCTGCAATGCAGCCTCTTTAGCACAATTTAAACTCAGTTTTAAAATTCCCTCCTTATACACAGGATCTGTCTGACAAGTTTTGGTCTCTCCAGCACAGTTCACTACCAAATCCCATGCTGAACCATCTGGAGGAGTGAAAGCATTCTTGCATGACTCTAAAAATGTACCACAAATACATATAATACAGAAGAATTTCCATATCTAATTTTAAATTATTTTCCACTATTTGGCAGAAGAGCACTATTAACAACACAGACGTAAGTACGTAGAAGAAAATAGAATAAATAAGATGAAAGTAGCTTTATTTTTATTAAGTACAACAATTTTTATGAAATGTTGATAATTACTAAGCAGATAAAATTATCATTTAACTGACTGTTTTTATAACAAACAAATATCACCAACAAACATAATAATTTTATGTCTGATATATTATCAAATAAAATTGTGCATTCTTAAAATAGATTATAGATATCATTTGGATGCACTTTATATATTTTATACATATATTTTCAAGATGGTTTTATATTAACCACAATTGCCTTAAATATGTTCTGATAAGAAAAAATAATTGCAATATAAATAACTTACAATGTATTTTGTTTCAAAGCTGAATATAATGAATAGTATTTATTATTTTAGAGCCCTACAGTTATTAATGTCTGAAGATTTGTAATAACGATTTTACCAAATAGATTATTTTGGTAATCATCTCTACATTAGAAAGGGACAGGTTTTGTATTTATAGACTTCTGCACCTGACCTAATTAACAAAAACCCAATCACAAATATCTCTATTTCCAAATAACATACAAAAAACAATTATGAGTAAAAATGGCAAATATTATCATTATTTATGTAAAAAAAAAGAAGTTGACACATGACTGTATGTATTAAAGATACCTTTATAAGGCAAATTATAAATAATAAAAAGACACTTGGAAATAAATATACAGGTACAAGATTGTATAATACACTCAGTAGTGATCTAACAGATACACAAAATGAGCAAACTTGCGCAAACGATAGATACATTTTGACAAAATCACATGAAAAAAATGCCATTTTAATTTTAAGTAAAAAAAAATAAATAAAATAAAAAGAAAACACTTCTTGCATCTTTTCTTTTATCCTAACAGAATATGATGGTCTAATATAACTATATTATTAATTTACTTCACCCAATATTAAACATATGACATTGTAGGGAAATATTGAAAATTGAATAACAATGCGAGTATTTGGAGTAGTTAAAGCAGATTAATTATGCACAAATTCAAATAAAATACCTGAATTAATAAGATTAGCACTCCTAAACTGCACCAATTCATTCTTGAAACTATTTGCATGTATTTCGTTCAACCAGGCTACTTGAGGTGGTACCTTATCAACTACTGTGACAGAACTTACTAGGTCTCTACTCAAGAGATAGGTTACAAAGTTTCTTCCAATGAAACCGCACCCTAAAAAAAGAAAATTATTTTATCTAAAAATTACATTCTTACACTTACCTAATGAATCAAAATGACCAAAATAAGTTTAGCTACTAACAAACAAACTGGGAAAAAGAGTAAAACTTATACTGAAAACTAGACAATTATCATTTTTTTTAAATATATTATGCACTTCAAGAAGGTATATCAGCATCATCCGATATAGAAACATTAACATAGGCATACAAAAAAGTTTTTTTTGTATCTGATGGTGATGGGATAAGCAGCTTTTTGTAATGCATAATAGATAAATGATAATTTTGATTCCCGTACAAAGAGTGTTAGGAAATATGAGAACAGAAATTTAAATAAGGCAGTTTCAAAAAACTAATTGAATTTTTACAAGATTTTTACACAATAACTGTGATACTATAAACCATATTTAATGCAAAAGACATACAATACAAGGCACTCTATAAACTACGATAAATATACTAAAAAAAGGTAAATTGAAACTGTAACATAAATGAGGACATAAATTTTCTCACCTCCTAAGACTAGAACACGAAGCTTAGCCATTTGAGAACCAAAATTTGTTACTATTATAAATAAAAATATAAAAGAAAATGTTATCAAAAAGACGACATGAATCACAGGAAGTGA
Organism: Kuschelorhynchus macadamiae; assembly: GCA_030620095.1. Classification (NCBI taxonomy): domain Eukaryota; kingdom Metazoa; phylum Arthropoda; class Insecta; order Coleoptera; family Curculionidae; genus Kuschelorhynchus; species Kuschelorhynchus macadamiae. Next base: position 274,430 of record JAUTXW010003730.1, on the reverse strand, counting down.
ATAATGAACTCCGGAGTAGCGGTGCAAACTTTATCTTGTGTATAAAATGCAACAAACGAATAAAAACTAAAAGCGGTTGACAATATATATAATTTATTTCCGAAAAAATAAAATAGCACGCCCATGAATATAGTGTTAAGTTAGCATGTCACTCTTTTGGGAGAGGTTTGTCTAGGGTTTAAACTTCGAAGCTACAGTAGCAGAAAAAAAACATTGCTTATATAGGTTCGGCTGACGTCATAATACATTCCTACAAAGAGAAAATGTATTTATAATCTTTATATAAAGTCAGACAGCGTATCTGAATCCTATTTTATTCTATAAAAACTCCAGGGACGGACATATGGGGGACAGAGAGGGGAGCATCCCTCGAATGTTTTAATCTGTTGGCAGAATCTTATTTTATGTTGGAATTATTTCATTTTCCAACAAATTGTTTTTTAGATAACAAAATATGAATTTTTAGTAGTAGTCGGTGATACTAGGTAGCTAGACACAAGTGCGGACGTTTTTTTTGCTAGTTCTTAGTTGGTTTTTCCTACTTAGTCCCCTTTCAGACTCTAGGGAGTAGCACTCCTAAAACAAAGGAAGACAAACTTCGTCGCGGGACTTGATAGGGCCAAAACGGCCTGATTGCTTACTGGAAGTAAGCGAATCATTAGCTACCTCATATGGGTGCTAACAGCCCATTGACGTTTGAGGAAATATCTAGCACTGCTAGGAATAGAGGGTTCGACCTGTATCTGTAACCCAACACTTTATCTGGGCCTGTAACACATGCGATGTGGAGGCGCAAACTCCACTACGCTATTTTTGTAGGTGCGAAGCTAGAGCCAGACTGCGGCAAGACATTTTCTTGGACCTAAATTGGAAGTTCATTTTGGCCTATATTAATAGGTCTGAAACGTTCAAGGACGCTAGGAAGGTGGTATAAACGGTTAACTTCCTTCACATAATACTAAAAAATAATAGTCTCCGTATATAATAAACATTCCAATTGCAATTGGATTCATTCTAAAATAAAAAACAACATAAAAATGAAAAATTAAAAGCAAAAAGTGGAGAAAATTACCTATATCAGTCTATATTGAAAAAAAATGCAGCGTGACTATATTCAACGTTTTTTTTTATTGCAATTTAATTTCGATATTTATTATAGCTCAAATTGTTTACAGTTTCCCTATCCCTGAAAATAGGTAATAAACTTAGGTGCCGCTTAATGTCGCTGAACACGGATATAATTTATTTTTCCACAGTGTTTCGTTTCTGAGTTATAATGTTTTCCTGGGGGGCGATTTGAATGACTTATATATTGTCGAACCTGGTGCTAATCCGGCACCAATCCACCTTACGTCTCCGCGCTCCGGTGCTTAATCATCTGCTAACCTGGTTCCGATCCACCTTCACGCATTTTAAATTATAAATTAATAGCTTCAATATACGCTATTGCTCCTTGGACCACCGCCGAGTTAGCACCAGGTTCGTCATTAAATTGTCTAATTTCAGGAACAACGAACCTGTATGGAATTTGCGCTACTTTTGCTTTATAATAAATTTAAAAATAAATACATTCATGTGAATGAATGAATCGTCACGCCAGAAATTTCTTCTTCGTCACTGACTCACTGATGACGACAGTGAAATATAATATAGTACAATTTGACAGACTGGCTGACGATGACCTTGCGAAAAAATATAGTGAAGTTAGCAGTAATCGGGAAAACAATGAGTACTGAGTAGGTTTCCCTTATGTTTATTTGTTTTTCGTTACGTTGTCAAAACATTCCTAAACGGGTAATTACCCCAAATAAAAAAGTTTCAGTGAAGAAAATGACGAAAATAACAGAATTATCCTCGGATAGTATAAACGAGAGCTACAGCAAAAATTATGTAAAGTCTTTTTCCAAACGGATGTTAAAAACTCAACTTTTTTTGGGTACATTTCAAGAAAAACGGTACGTAGAGCCTCTTGGGTCTTATAGGGACGTTGTGAAAATCGATTCAGAGGAAAAAGAATTCATTGAAAATATTTTAGCAGTCAAGAAAAAGTTGACACAAGAACTTGACTATTTAACATGGATCGGAATTACTGGACCTGACACAATTGGCGCCCCTGTAGGTTATAATTTGTGGGTTGTACTCCCTATAGAAATATTTGGAACATACTGGTTTAAAGTAAAAACAGTAGAGTTTCTTGAAAATGAGGTGAGAGTGAAATTGGAAGTTGTTCGACCACTAAGAAATGAAAAATCTCTTTCAGATATATCAGAGACTGAGTCTAATAAGGACTTTAACTTAAAAACCACTTTCAAAGACATGTTAAGTAGCATTACATCCAGTTCATATAATTTTATTAAAGATTATGTAACATTAACAAACATAAAAGATACTGTGATTTTTATATCTCTATTAATAGGAACAATAGTTGCTGCAAGTGTAAATACCACTAAGTATTTGATGGAATATCTATTGAAATTCATGAAAGAAACTTCTAGTTTTGTAAAAGTTTGTACACCAATAATAATTTCGTGTATAGATTTATTAAAAAGAACAATATTTGGGTTATTTTCCCTAATAGTTGCATTAGTGCATGGTAGACCAGCACCACCTCAACCAATTGGTAGGAGGTCTTATTACGGTGATCCAAACCATATGCTACAATATGGTGAACCTACTGGTACATATAGATACAGACGAGCCTTACCTTATAGGCAGAATAGGTCTTCAGTTACAATAGAACCTTTAGATGAGTAATGAAGCCAAAGATAAAATATTGTTTTTTAATCACGGACATGAATAAAGTGACCAGACATCTGTCATTTCATTCAACTGTCCCATCATTGAGAAACTTACCAGCAAATACTCTTAAAATGTTTTACTGGCAAACATTTTATCATTACCAGGATTCAAAAAAGACAATCGAATAGAGAATTAGATTCATATATGTACCCTTTGTCCTCGCCTGTTTAAGAAATGGTCACTTTAATTCTGATATTATTTAAGTATGTGTTTATTTTAATTTAAACAATTTTATTGCAACTTACGGTGATATTTTTGTTAATGGTTAATTAGTTTAGGATCTAAGATTTAAAAAAAAAGTGTATAGTGTAAAATTTGTATAATAAATTAATATTTTTAAACGATCCTTCTTTTCTGTTGGATGTTTTGAGGCCAAAGGTTCAATTTTAAATTAAATGGAATTTTTCAAATCTATTGTATTTATTACAAGATGTGTATACTTACTTAAAAAAATCAGACTAAAATTTATTTTACCTTTTAATAAGTAAATTTTTTGTTGCTTTGATTAAATATTTAGTTCTAATAGGTAAATGATTCTATTGTGTCTATATATATTTTTATATATTACATTACAATTACATTTAATTGTCAGTTAGGCAACATTTAGTTTTCCAGTTTTTTTTTAAATATCTACATATTTAAAATATGTAATAATTCTTGTATTAAATGTTTATAGCTAGAAGTCACAACTAAAATGATAAATTATACCAATATAATTTTCGTTTATTGCTTTAATTTTTTTCATCAAAAATTAAAAACCCAATTACATTTAATTGTCAATACAAAAACTAATATATTATATATATATATATATATATATATATATATATATATATATATATATATATATATATATATATATATATTTAAAAGCTGCTATAGCGAGTAAAACTCAAACCAATCCGTGACGTGACTATGGAATAATGTTTAATATTAATAATTCGTTATTGCTCCTTCCACGCTAAAGTGAACATATCGTCGGAAAAGCTGGTTCACGTTAAATAAGAAAACTTGGGAATAACGGATAGTCTATTGCTTAACTACAAAGGAAGTTTTGTTATTACGCTGGCTGCAGTTGACCGAACGGCGTCAAAGGAGTTCGGGCAGCATTCAAGGGTGAAGAAGATACTTTACGGAAGAATTAGGATCCGTACGTTTTCTAAAAGAGTAAACATTTATAGAAATAAATAATGAGCTATTGAATTATTTATGAAGGAATAACTCGTACTGATCAAAACAATCTTTGAATATTTATAACAGGAATTTTTTTAACTTTTCGGCCTTCGGAAAATAGTTAAAAATATTCAGCAATATCTTTTGTGTTCTAGTACAGAAAGAATTTAATTTTGTGCAGGCTCCTAGAAAAAAGTTTATTTATATAAACAAGTATAAATTAATTTGAAATTTAGCTTATCGTGTATATTTGGTCAGCTGTCCACAACGATTACGCTTGAAACACAATGGATCTCCCATATCCGTTTAACGTAAGAACTAACCTACAAAACGGAAGTACACATTTGTGGTACAAAAAAATGACGATAATTTTGACGATGGAATAAAAATAACCGTTTATAACCTATGTTTCAAAAATATATCTAACAAAACACCGAAAAATACACGAACAAAAAAAAGTCTGACGTAAATGGACGGAAACGCATATCTTAACTTGCAATGTGTTCCACGCGTTAGGCTTGTCTTTGTAGTCGTTGGGTTGTCCAAAAGAAATAGGACAGACTCATCTTTGGTGAGAACGCCAAAACCTTTTTGCACCGGTGGGCATGGGTTGTACATACGGGTGCAAGAACCTTAAACAGATGATTGCCCCCATCCACATGTACTTTTTTGTGCAAGCTATTATTAGCGGAATCCTCAAAAAAGCCTTTAGTTTTTACATGATTGATTCACATCGACAACGCTGGAAAGTGGCTGGGATATCTTATTTCATTTTATTTAATGTCCATACTATCAAGGACATAGCTCTATTGTCTATCTCTTTCTAATACCTTTCATATTTTCCAGACGTAAAACTAAACTTTAAAATTGTTTATTTACAGCAAGAACTCAAAATCGGAAACAATCACGTTTGAGTCGTTTGACAGCTTGCTCGTTGCCGTTTTTAGAGTGCGTTTGAACTACTATTGTTTATAAACCCATATTTATCCATATTTTTTCATTTAAACTTAATACCAGTGACTATTATTTCTAACTGAAAGTATTTTGCACGGTATTTAATAACTTTAATTTATTGTTATTCGGTTTGAAGCCCCAAAGTTATTAGCACCATAAGTTTTAAAAGAAAAACGTGAGAACAGTGCTCAAGGTCATAGTTACTACAGGTAGAATTCGCTAAAAATAAGAATTCTTTGATTGAATTACTAAAATAAGCCCAGACTGTGATATAAGTTTTTATGGTATTCAATTTAAATAATAAACACACCATGTCCAACAAATTCGATACGTAAGTAAAACCGTATAGCCATCACATTACTTTGTTTACATTATATGTCCCACTTTACATATTTTTAAATCTTCTGGCTTTTATGTTCATTTTTTTAGGTCAGGAAAATCATAAGAAATGGTAACATGATCAGCAACTCGCCTTACTTTAGAACTTTCTATATATACTAACCAAATTATAAACTACTTTCTGTGATGGTAACCAGCTTTCTATATAAGTATTTAAAACAAAATCAAAATTTCATTTATAATTTAAGTTACAGAGAATCGTATTACAGAAGTAAATATAATAATAATCCCACCCAATTAGTCAATGCCTGATGAAATAATAACATTTTCTAAAGGAAAACCTTAAGTATCATTTCACATGAAAATTTAGACTGGAAATTATTAATCTTTATGACTTAACAGATATTGCTTTTTATAGGTTTTGTTTTTAATTGGTAAAAGATTGTGAAACTTAACAAATATATGTGAAACAATAGTTAGAACAGCTACTTTGCAGATTAAAATATCATCATGAGGAAAACTCAGACAATGAGGATGATATAGGCCCTCACATTACAGACCTAGGTCCTGTTGACTATCCACCAGGAGAACATAGGCTCCAACATGCCTACTGCCTGTGGTTTTCCAAACGACCCTCCCAGATTCAAGGTATGTTTATTATAGGACAAAAACAGATACTATAATTAAATGATTTGCTTGTTCTTTTTTTAGGTTCACAAAATTACAGTCAAGCCTTGCGGTTGGTAGGGCAGGTGGGAACTGTAGAACAGTGGTGGGCTCTGTATTCACATATAGTTAGGCTACATGATATACCAGCCCATCGGGATTTACACCTTTTTAAAAAGGGTATAAAACCCATGTGGGAAGACCCAGCAAATAAGAAGGGAGGGAAATGGGTAAGAGTGCAGACATTTAACCTCAAATAAATATGCAATATAAAAATTACATTATACTTAAATAACAGTTAACTACGTTATCCAAAAATCTTTTAGAATCTTTAGCATTAAGATGGTAGGAAATAAGCTCTTTTAGAATAGAAAAAATTGTTTTATATTAAGACTTTATGAATTATGATTTAAGGATATACAAATAAATTTTAATTACAAAAATATTTAGTAATTCAATTAAGAACTTTATTATATCCTGTAGGTTGTGAGACTCAAAAAAGAACAGGCAGCCAGGGCATGGGAAAACCTGTGTATGGCAATGTTAGGAGAACAGTTTATGGTGAGTAGATTGAGTGTTAACATACTTAGATTAACAGTTTATTATATTTTTGTTAAAGGAGATATCTTTAGAATAAAGAGTTTATGGGTAAAAAGATAAAAAATGAAAAATTTTGCTAAAAAAGTTTCTTTATTGCCATCTTGGAGTGAAAATGCTATTGAGAAAAGTTTCTTTATTTCCATCTTGGAGTGAAAATGCTATTGAGAAGAAAATTGAGAATGATTATGTTATTGCCTACAATAACTTTAAATATTTTATCTAACAATATCATTGATTATTATTTTAGATTTATGTGATCAGCCAATTTTATCTTATGATAAATATCATCCAACTCTTAATTTTTCTATACCAATTGCTGAAGATTGTTTAAAACCTATGAAATTTGATTACAAGTATTTTGACTTAAAAAATGCAAATTATATAGAACTTGATACATGGGCAGCTTTGACTGGGACAGTATTTTAGATGTATTGGATGTCAATATAGCTCTTCAAAAGTTTCAAAATATTTTGGAAATATGTGGATTCTAAACTATAACATCTCTGAATCATAACAATCATGATTTACCTAATCTAATGACTGTTAATGATAGAACCTCTGAAATCAGCCAGTTTTTTGCTTTTTGATTCTATATATAATAAAATACGACTGTGAAATTCCTTTAGTTTCTGGTGATAGGTTTGTTGATATTAACTTCTGTGAAGTGAGGCTATTGATGTATTTAATACAATTTCAATTTTAAAATCAAACTTTGCTCCAGGTCCTGACAATTAACCAGTTGAAGTTTTCAAACAGTGTAAATTTGTGTTGTCTCATGTTTTACTTATAATCTATAGATTGTCATTGTTATCTGGTGTATGTCCAGATTTTTGGAAAATTTGCCTAATATTTAAGGGTGGAAACAGGTCTCAAACTGAGAACAATAGGCCAATTTCAATTGCTTCTAAGATGTTAGAATGAATTATTAATGATAAAATGTGCTCTCAATTTCATGGGTCAGTCTACTGTCACAAACCTGCTTATCTATGGTCAATCTCTGTCTGAGGCCTTGGAGGATGGGTATCAGATGGATTCAGTTTACAATGATTTTTACAAGGCCTTCGACAGGGTTCATCATGGATTTCTTATTCAGTTTTTAGGTATGTATGAAGCATTGCTGTCCTGGTTATGGTATGGTAAATTATTATTTGCGGATGATTTTAAATTATTCATTAAAATCTATAAAGAGGATTGTTTTAAGCTACAGAATGACCTAAATAAATTAATATATAATTGTATGAACCTGAATGTTAATAAGTGTAAATTTTTAACAGTATTAAGAAAAATAAATAATATCTTGTTTGTTTGATTATAAGATCAACAGTGTAGGCTTAGAAAGAGTTAAACTTGTAAAGGATCTTGGGATTTATGTAGATAGTGAGCTACGATTTGAAAAATGTTTTAAATCTCTATACTGTAGTTATGTAGGATCAGAATTGGAGTATGCGCACTCTTTTTGGTCACCACATTACAAAATATATATATACATGCCATGATTTATGTAGGCCCCGTTCTATAAAAAAATTTTCTCGTTTGGTTTGGTTATTAAAAGAAAATATCTAAATAATGGCGTGTGGCAAATAATAATTTTTCAAAAGTTGTTTGATCCATTATTAAATAATTAGTGTACTTTTCTTTGCCCGATGACAAAAATTCTTCAGTCATTCTTATATTTCCTCTTTCTTGGTTTAACCATGGTCTAACCCACCATCTTCTTTTTCTCCTTTCTACGATGCTGGTTTGCAAAAAAACAGCAGCAGCAATAATTAAGGAAACTGAATCCTAACACTGGAACCTGTGGTGGAAGATAGATCAAAATACAAGAGTTCTAACCACACTACACCATAACTTGTTAAGTTCTGGACGCGCGTTTCGCTAAACAAGTTAGCATCATCAGCAGATGATATAAAACTCAGTTTATCACTGCACACTGACTTGAAAGTAAGTCTTGCAGCGTGTAAAATGGCCTTAATAGATTGTCGCAGCTAAATGTGAGTTTCGTCACAAATAAGCAAAGCATCTGCATAATCAACTATTATGAACTTTTTTACTCGCTTATGGAATCTGAAAAAGACACTACCAAATGCCAAAAGCAAAATTTCAAAATAAAAAACAAATCTTAGATTCCTAGAATATCTATCTTACAACTTTACTTTAACATAAATAATATATTTAAAAAATTAAAAACCACCCATTTATAAAATGTACTAAAAATTAAACACAACAAATATATATATATATATATATATATATATATATATATTACACAAAAAAAGCATGGGATGCCAGTCATAATGCTGGTCACAAATGGTAATACCTAAGATAAAGTTTCATTTCGTTGATACCCTCGTTTTGTTTTCGTGTAATAAATTTTTATATCTGTGATCTAAATTTTATTATCACAAATGTATATAACTGTGCAAAATATATAGATCCAAAATACCTAGCAAAGGCATTGGCTATATTTTGGACATGCTCTATTTTTTGCAGAATTTCCTTTAATCCTAAAAACCAGTATGTTCATGAGTTCTTACTCAACTCATTTTACACCCTTTGCTGATAAAAATGATATGACAACGAACTCTGAGGTTTTACTCCCATCTCTTATCACCATTTAATTTCATATTTGTATCTAACTGGGTATTGCCTTTTCAAATGTTTTGCTCTAAGGATTCAAAGATCAAATACACTGTACAGTTTCTCATAAAACTTATCTACTGCAGTGGCGGCTCTCGGGTGAAAAAGTAAGTAAAGTGCAAATGAAGCAAGAAAATATCGCAATAATTTTTTTTCCAGAATTTTTTTTTATATGTGGAAGGAGTAGAATATTTTTTTATGACTTACCTAAATTTTGTATACTAAATCCATTCTCCTATCCTTAGCAGCAAATTTATTTATAACATCCTCATGAAATGGATGAGTTGCCCTAATCTCCTCCAGAATTGAAATATTGCCAAGAGAAGTAAGTCTTTTTTGAGATATTGTATTTCTTAAATTTTTACATGTTTGAGGCAAGAAAAACTTCTTTCCACTGAAGCACTTGTCGACGGTCTTGTTAAAATAGGGGAAAACACTTTATATGCTTTGGTTAAAATATCTTTGTTTTCATTAATTTTTTTCACTTGCTCTTGCAGCGATATATTCCAATTACTGTCATTGGCAAAAATAAGACCAAGCTCATTTTTAAGTCGTAGACTTTTTGAAAATATTTCCCCATATAACTGTAACAAATTTTCAAACGGGCCAGTTGGAAAATTTAAACTATATTCGGAAAATTTAGCAGAATCTACCAAACATAAAAATGTAAGTTTTTCAGTCTTGAAAGCTTAGTGTCATTTCCATTAAAAGATGGTCCAATATTTCATACTATTCTATCCTATACTTAGCCCTAATTTCTTCAGCTGAAAGCTTAACAAGCTCACGTTTGTAATGATTTATTTCTGTAATAGAATTTGCTTTATCAAACATGGTATTAAAAAAAAATGTTCATTTCTTTAGTTACAGAGCGTGACGAGCGTTTTATATTGAATATGCAAAAATGAATATCATTTTTTTTTGAATTGAACAATCACATTTACTAACTTCGAATTTGAAGACCAATGAGTTTCTGTAATTGTTGGTATACGCCTCATACATGCAGATGTAAGAGCATACGTTCGTTTGTCTGAGTGATGAAAAAATGAGGGAATACCACCAAGGCTTGCAAAAAAATTCGACATTTAGACATATTTTTAAACTTTGCTGCATCAGGACAAATACAGGCTGTGGCGCTTTCTCTTTTTTTCTTTTTGAAGGCTATTTAGATGGCCAGACATCACACTTGCACCATCATAACATTGCCCTATTAATTTATGTTTATAGTCAAATTAATCCAAAATTTGATCCAATAGAGAATATAAATTCTCCGATAGAACGGAGCTGACATTATAAAATCTTAAGAATCTCTCGACTACTAAACCTTTTGAATTAACATATCTTAAAATTATAGAGCACTTGGAGGTTTGCGTAATATCAGTGGTGTCATCCACTTGCACAGAAAAAAACTGTGTGTTCATTATTTCATTTCTGACATGATCATTTAAATAATCAGAAATGCATTCAATTAAATTCAATTAATAATTAATTATTTCGTTTTGAATAGTTTTCGAGTCACCAGTAAAAACATTTTTAATTTTTTTGTGATGATCTTTTAGTTCTTGGGAACTTCTCGATATTAATAAACCCAAAAGCTTTTTAAAATTGCCCCTATTTATTGACTCGCTGCTCTCATCATGGCCGCGAAAGACTAACTCTTGTTTTGCAAGGTACAAAACTGCGTCAACTACCAAGCACATAAATAGTCTATTTAATCGGACGTTTTCGTTAAAATGTATTTTATATAGTTTAGCATTTTCTTTTAAAGTGTCAGATATAGTGCTTTGATTTTTTAAGTGTTTTTAGCATTAATTCGCATTTTAAATGCTCCGCCGAGTCTTTATGTTTATGTAAAAATCTTCATATATTTAATATACCTGCAAATCCTTTTTTATTCCACACTGAATATTTATTGGAAACTAGTAAACAAGGCCAGCAAAACAATTTTTGTAATATTTGACTACTACATAACCATTTGTACGCCGAAAACCAGGATAACGATTAAAACTCTGATCTTGTTCCTTCCAACGATTAAATGGAGTTTCCAACATAAGGCCAACCACATCCGTGATCGGATTCATCAATAAGGTAAATTAATAAACACAATTAATAGACACCAAATAAAGTTGTAACAACACCAAAATAAATATAATACAAAACAGTCAAGTAAACTCCAAAAGAACTAACCGGTTGCAGCGAAATCCGCGAAAATAAAAGTAAACAACCACCCCAAACTGAAGAACACGTGGGTGTAGTATACTGCGTTAGCAATTCACCGAGAGCGTTGTATGGCGCTGGTTAACATTAATCTTCCATGCGCTCGATATCATCGCGGACGCGTTGTCATGGCAACGTAGTAGGAAAATCGTAAACTAAACATAGCACCTCCAGCAAAGTCGAAGCGGTCTGCACCACTGTTATAGTTGTTATAATAAAGTTCGATTGAAAGTATTAAAAAGATTTGCCGCCAACGGTCAAGTAAAATATTTATTCGAGACGTACAGTTTATTTTTTGCCAATTAGGTGAATAAATGAATGTAAAAACTTAAATTTTAAGAGATATATAATAAATATAGTTAAATGTTTGCTTGTTTATTTTTCCTGGTGAAGTAGCTACTGCCAAATTAACTTTATCTTGGGTCCTTGTCAGACCAAAAAACATTATTAAATTCATAACAAAATCGATTAAAATCTCCTTTTGTAAAGTTATAATTTATAACTCTTGAAGCAGTCATGTAAAAATAAAATATAATTAAAAATATTTAATTCTATAAACAAAGGAGGAAGATGTTTTTCATCTGGCAAAAGTGGTACACTATTGCCAGATTTTACTTATATCTAACTACTTAAAATTATAACATACATTCAGTATTTACCTTTTTTTTCCTTTAGTTAAGATTTGAGCCCCGGTTTTCAAAATTTCATATACATTTTTCAAATAGACTTGTACATTGAAGTTGTTGAGTAATATATTATAAAAAATTTATTATTTCATCATTATGATATTTTATTACTTGATTTTTTTTGTTCAAACTCTTTAATGCATCCCTTCTTCCAGGCAGGAAATGAGATATGTGGAGTGGTTGTATCGACGAGGTATCAAGAGTACTTATTAAGCGTATGGAATCGGACGTCTGCAGACCAAGCAATGATTGCCCGAATCAGGGACGCCTTAAAGCGGCTGTTAAACATACCACCAAGTGCCACTATGGAGTATAAAATACACAATGATTGTCTCAAATATGGGTAGGGTGAATTGTGTTTTCTTTTTATACTCAGACTTTTGAATATGATGGTAAAAATGTATGAATAAATAAATGAGTGTTCTAAAGATAATATACTGACAGGTGTTCTACTTTTTCAGGGCAGCAAAACAAACACAAAATAATATGTTAAAAAGTTGACTCGGCTGTGTTTTTTACACAATTATTCCCCATGAATTTCCAACCATTTTAACTTGAGATCGATGAGTGCACAGTGACAATTAAGTTTTAAACATTTCAACCAATTGTCGTTTTCAGTACAACAAACATTTAAATATATTTGTTAAAACAAGTGAAGCAGTTGTATTTTTAATGTCACTGAAAGTAACAGGTAGGTAGTTAATTTTTTTTTGTGACTTGCAAATTTACGTATACAGGGGTCTATAAATTCGATGGTATTCTTGGGGGTTTCAGAAACTGTCGGCCAAATGGAGGCAGAATTGCTCAATTTAGTGCATAACAGAAATTTGAAAAATTTCAACTTACATCTTAGATATCTGGAAAAAAACCGAAATTTTGTAAAATAATTTTTATTTTTTCCTGAGATTATTCAAAGAAATATAAAATTAATAGCTTTTTATTATTGCAACTATTCCTGCTCTGAAAGATGGTGCCTTAAAATTTAAAGATCAAATGTGTCGTCCTCGGGCAACCATTATCAATTTTGTTTATTAAATATTTCCATTTTGAAGAGCCTATCTCCTAAAACCAATGATGTATAGTACTTAACCATTTAGCAATCAAGGAAATCAAACCAGTAACAGTAGAAGTGCTCTATCTCCTTCTAACAAAGAAACATGCGTCATTCCCTTGATGCAGAATTTTCTGAGCAGTGGATAGCCAAGACAGGAGGTGCTGTGGAATGACCTGTGTGGTCTCTAAATCGCTCGCCATTGGATATCTATTTACAGGGTATTTTAAAAGATATGAAAACATATTCACACTTTAGATGCATAAGTACCCCTAGACATCATGAAACGTTTCGAATCTGTATCATTTTGATGATGCCGTTTAGATAAAAATTTCAAATTTTGGGATTAAGGTAAGGTCAAGGGGTACTTCTTTTTTGAAATATTTTCAACTTCCTGTCACTTCCGGTTTAACCGGACGTTGGTATCAACTTGCTTATTTTAAATGGAACACACTGTATTTTATGATATTTTTGGATTCTACGGAGAATTTTAATGCTATTTTATGTAGTATGCCCTATACCTAGGTTCAAGCGTTCTTAAGATATTTGGCCTTGAACCAAAAATGAGCCTTCCGGGTACCAAATTTTAAAATCTCATATTTTTGTAAGTTTTGAAGATATACTCTTCATATTTTGCAGACGATCGGTAAATAATCTTAGGTTTCTATTTTTTTTTATTGAATTTGTCTATTTTTATACAGGGTGTCCTAAATTCAGCGGCAAACATTCACAATGTCAAAGCCGCTAAAGTCCGTTTTTTTAAATGGGACACCCTATAACTTTATGCACAATCAAATGTAGAATTTAAATTTCTATCGAACTGTATTAAGGTTCCCTATACCTATTTGTAACCATTTTCGAAATAATCAGGTTTTTATTAAACTATCATATGTATTTGCTAAATGCTTACACCTTCCCGTAGTAAGCCATGGAAAAACAATTGTTGTGCTTTTCTATTCAACATGACAGCTGATTTGAAACTTTTAAATTAAAATAAAATAACACTCAAAAGCTGATATTCTCAATTTATTTTATATTCGCGGAGAATGTTACAAAATATTGGAGAGAACGTGCCATGTTTTTAGTGAAAAACATCCTCATTTATCGCCAATGAACAAGAGAAAATTGAAGAGGATTGAAACGAAATTTTTTCGTTTCGGAAAAGTTAAAGTTATAAAAAATGTAATAAATTGTTTACATTATTTTTAACCATATCTACTAAGTTCGAGACTGTTCTAAACTTTCTTTAGTAAACTTAAAAATTATAGCAATCTAACAATCAACAATAAATAAATAAAATAATAAAATTGAATTATTACAAATGTTCTATATGCTGTCCGTTCATTTGAAGACACATTTTAATTCTTCTTTGTACAGTTGCTGTGGCCTGTTGAATTTGTCCGTTTTCTAATTCGGCAAAAGCTGTTCGTATCCTGTCCAGTAAATCTTGTTGGTTATTTACTGGGGAAGCATAGACTTTACCTTTGATAAATCCCCGTAAATAAAAGTCTAGGGGTGTTAAATCAGGCGATCGCGGGGGCCATCTCCAAGGGCCATTGGGACCAATCCAGCGATATTCAAAAATTCGAGATAATTGGAAATAAACTGCAGCGGAATTATGTGCTGGTGTCCCATCTAATTGATACCAATAATTTTGCAGCTAACCAATAGGAATTTCTTCTATAAATTCAGAAACCGTCCCTCGTAGAATTTCCAAATACTTATCACTGTTTAAATTGTCTTCATAAATACAGTACCGCACCTGATCATTTAATACTAGAAAATGTTTAATACTAGAAATGTTCGTTTGTTCTATTTGTTATTCCTTCTCTAGAAAATTTCGCTTCATCGGTACAAAATATTTTTGAAAGGAATTGAAGGTCCTCTTGAATTTTCAAAAACATGAATTCGCAAAATTCTACTCGTCGGACGTCATCACCAGGTCTCAAGGCTTGCACGTTTTGGAAGGAATAAGGGTGCATATGATGTTCGCTCAAGATTCTTTGGATAGATGAAGTAGAAATTCCCAAATCGTTTTCTGCAGACGGTATTGAACTTTGCGGGTTTGCGTGGAAATAAGCTAATGTGTTTATTACGTTATCCTCGGCATTTGTCACTGGTTTCGGAACATTTTTTGTAACTCTAACCTTGGCAAAACACAAAAAGTTCGTTTCAATCCTCTTGAATTTTGACTTGTTCATTGGCGGCAAATCAGGGTGGCGTTCATTAAACACAAGACATGTTCTCTCCAAAATTTTATAACATTCTCCATGAATATAAAATAGATTGAGAATATCAGCGTTTGAGTATTTTTCCATTTCGATTTAGAAGATTTAGTTTATCACTGACAGCTTTCGATAAGTAACGCATACTAATCATCTGTCATATTGGATATTGGATCTCAATTGTTTTTCCATGGCTCACCATTGGAACATGTAAACATTTAAGCAAATACATACGATATTTTTATAAAACCCAATTATTTCGAAAATGGTTACGAATAGGTATAGGGAACCTTAATACAGTTCGATAGAAAATGAAATTCTACATTTGATAGTGCATAAAGTTATAGGGTGTCCCATTTAAAAAAACGGACTTTAGCGGCTTTGAAAATGTGAATGTTTGCCGCTGAATTTAGGACACCCTGTATAAAAATAGACAAATTCAATAAAAAAAATAGAAACCTAAGATTATTTACCGATCGTCTGCAAAATATGAAGATTATATCTTCAAAACTTACAAAAATATGAGATTTTAAAATTTGGTACCCCGAAGGCTCATTTTCGGTTCAAGGTCAAATATCTTAAGAACGCTTGAACCTAGGTATAGGACATGCTATATAAAATAGCATTAGAATTCTCCGTAGAATCCAAAAATATCATAAAATACAGGGTGTTCTATTTAAAATAAGCAAGTTGATACCAACTTCCGGTTAAACCGGAAGTGACAAGAAGTTGAAAATATTTCAAAAAAGATGTACCCCTTGACCTTACCTTAATCCCAAAATTTGAAATTTTTATCTAAATGGCATCATCAAAAACTTTTAATGAACGGGTTGCATGGATAACCCTGTATATACATATATATATATATATATATATATATATATATATATATATATATATATATAGATATATATATATATATATATATATATATATATTTATATATATATATATATATATATATATATATATATATATATATATATATATATATATATATATATATATATATATATATATATATATATATATATATATATATATATATATATAGCAAAAATTATCTTTCCACAAATACATTTAACAATGTTCCAATATGTAGGTTCTAACTATAACAAATAGAAAAATATCGATTTTGGATTGTTAAAATTAAAAAAAAAACATAATATTCTGAATCAAAATGAAACCATGGTAAGGGTGCTCACTTTCCCCCATTATAAACTCTTACAAACTTTAGCATGATCTTCCTAGCTCGGTGATAAAATACTCTGCTTTGGATGCTGCTCATATGGGTTTGAAGCCCTATTTAGGAAACATTTATCTGCAGTTTAATGAAATAGTTCATGGCCTATATGATGCTTCTGGAATGTTTCTGAAACCAAACATTATTTAGTGAGAAGAATGCGAATCCTGAATGCTTTGATTTCTTTAAATAGAAAATGAGTTGAAATATCAATTTTGTGTGTTAGACAGAAAGTAAATAATTGTATAATATAAAGTTAATGAAAATCTCTTTGAGCACTTTTATTGTTTGTTTTATTAATCAAATGGCGTTTTTTTGAAAATGTGGATCTTTTTTTCCTTAAAAATTCTCCGAAATAAAAAGTTATTTGTACTGTTGGTATAACAGAACATATTAATTATATAAGTTTTTAACTTGCTTTTAGAACTTATTCGTTAAGACATCCAAAACAAAAAAAACCTTTGGAAATGTATTATCAGCCTTTGAGAATTTGCAACCTCCATCAAACTAAATAATCATCATATATTAAGTTCTGCTGTAGTAATGCAGTATCTAATCGTTTAGAAGAATCGTTTGCTTAAAGAAATTTACATCCTTTAAGATTTGGTTTTATTACCATTTTTTTTTATTATGATTTAGCGTTAATCTTTTCTTGTGATTAATTTTACTTTCATTTGTTTTATGTACATTAATTTCTTTTTAATGATCCTATTAAATCTAAGTCTTGTTAAAAGTCAATTAAATCCTTTTAATGATTCATATTCACATTCACCTGTTATTGAAGATAGAAGAGAAGGTTATTTATATATATATATATATATATATATATATATATATATATATATATATATATATATATATATATCTATATATAGGTTAATATAATATATATATATATATATAATTTTATATATATATATATATATATATGAGCTTTCTCAAGATGAAAATTTATTTCCTAAAAAGACACATATATATAGTTAAAAAACATAAAATTATCAAATTTAACCACATTTTTTTAAAAAACATTACATCTAAGTTTTTCGGTACAAACAAACCAAGACTTTACAATATACAGAATACACTTAACAGAAAATTAAAATTTTTATTTGCTACGTACCTTGAAAATGACATGTTAATCCTAAACGGAATCGAGATTAACAGTGATTTCTATAGCATTGGAATGCTGTTAGTTTATAAGAAATGATACATTTTTTTCCTTTTTTTTAAATTTTATATATGATATATGTTTGGGTTTCTGCTATTTATATGTACAGGATGTTATGTGAGAATAGCTTTTTCTTTGGAATAAACTTACTTAGAAATTAAATTATGATAAATTTGGCTTAAGTTGTTGATATCTTTTTTATCATTTACAGCATTTTTCTCCTTTTTAATCTGAATCATTTCTTTGATTGTTAGTTTCCGGTAATTAGTTTCCTGAACCAGAATTTGTGTTTCTTTAAAATTGAACTCGTGTTTTTCTGAAAGTTCGTGTTTGTGGAGTGCAGTAGAGGCATTTTTTGTATATTTGTGACCGTTTAATCTACTATCTAAATATTGTGTTGTCATTCCAATATACTTTTTTGAGCAATTTAGACAAGGAATTGAATACACCAAATTTGATTTCTTTTTATTTATTACCTTGCTTTTCAAAGGCGTGTAAAGACTTTTTAATAAATTATGAGCTTTATGACAGACATGTATATCATGTTTAGATAAGATGTGATTTATTTTTTCCGATAGACCGTCTGTGTAGGGCATTGCAATGTACTTTGTGTTTAGATTTTTTTCTTTTTCAGCTTTCTTTATATTGTTATAGAATAAATGTGTCCTTTGTTTAAAAATTCGTAATATGATTTTCTCAGGATAATGGTTATTTAATAAAGTTTCTTTAACTTTCTTTAAAATCTCAGGCCGATATTCTGGAGAAGTAAGTGAAATAGCACGATCGGTCAGACCTATTACGACGCTATTTCTTTGGTTCTTAGGATGATTGGAGTTAAAATTTAAGTATCGACCTGACCATGTTTTTTTCGTATACCATTTAGTTTTGATGTTTTTATCTACTTTGTTTCTTATTAGCGTTAAGTCCAGAAAGTTTATTTGATTTTTGTCTTCAATTTCTGATGTAAATTTTAATTTGAGGTGAAAGTTATTAAAAGCATTTAATAGATCGTTAATATTATTTTTTGGAACGGCAGTCAAGCAATCATCTACGAATCTTTTAAAAAAAGGCAATGTAAAATCAAGTTTACTTATCACGTTCTCCTCTAGGTATTCCATAACCAATTGTGCGACAATGGAGGAAATAGGAGAACCCATAGCGCAACCATCTAATTGTTGATAATATTTGTCTGCATACTGGAAATAATTGTTATTCAAGGTAATGTTAATAGCTTCTAAAAATTCATTCAAAGGCAGTGTTGTGTGTGCTTTTAGTTCGTCCCATTTTTGTCTTATTATTGTTTATTGTCAATAAAATGTTTAAATTCAAAGGAATCTTTAACGAAATAATCATTTTTACCAGTTATGTTAGACATACAATTAGACAAATACTTTGATAATTTATAAAAAGGAGATTGGATACAGGATACAATGGGTCTTAAAGGTATGTTAGCTTTATGTAACTTTGGTAGACCATATATTTTGGGTGCTACTGCGTTATGTATCATTAGGTTTTTTGCTTCTGTATCAGTGAATATTTTTTTGTTTAACATTTTTTTTATAAAGGTGTTATTTTTATTTTGATAAGAGTTTGTTAAATCACTTTTTAGTTCTTTGTATGTATTTTTGTCACTAAGTAATTCCTTAATTTTTGTATCATAATCATGAGAATTCATAATCACAGTTTTATTTAATTTTATCAGGTTTAAGGATTTTAATTTGGGGATTATATTTTATAAATTGTTTGGTTTTATTTATTTTCTTTTGTATGTTTTTTTGAAAGTTAAGTATTTTGTCTTTTTATGTTTTATTTTATGGTTATAATTAGTGACAACATTTACAACATCTGCGCGAATTGAATCTTTGATTTCATTTGGTTTTTCTTGAATTATGCTCTCTACACAGGCGATATATTCGGTAGTTGGTATATGTTGTTCATTTATTATTGGAAGAGAAAAACGGTCACCCAAAGCCAGAACTTCAGCAATATCATGTGGGATGTTAGTGTCAGAGATGTTACTTAGCCATTCGGTTGTATTTATTTTTCTGTCATTATTTGGTATACGTGAAACCAATTTTGTAAATTTTGTTTGATTGCGTGCTTTAGTGTAATTAAATGTGTTTTCGTATTTTGAATTCTCTAAATCTAAAAATGTATTAAGTTGATGTTCAGGTAAAAATTTTTTTAAATAGCTAATGTGATATTTATTTCAGAATTTATATTATTGATAATTTTTGTGGTCTCCGTCACTGTTAAATTTAAAATTTTTTGTTTTGTATTTTTTAATATATCATTGAATTTGTTTTCAAGGTACGTACCTGTAAATGTTATGTGTGATGTATTAAAATTTAAGAAAGCTGGAGTCACGTCTGCATGTTTGCATCTTAGTAGAAAAAATTCGATTTTTTTGTTTAGCTAACTTTTGGTACCATTTGGATATGTTCCTGAGAGAATTTGCCATGCCATATCCGTAAGCCTCTTCAATGTTTTTGAAAAAGGTTGTTGTTGATGTTTGCATCTTTAACCCTTGCAACTTTATAATTCGTTTTTTTCTTTAACCTTATGAAATATTTTTGTCGGTATTTTCTTGGGTATAGGTTAATATAAAACCAGTTCTATAATTTTACATCGACGTTTCGCTCACCATATTGAGCTTTCTCAAGATGAAAATTTATTTCCTAAAAAGACATATACCCAAGAAAATACCGACAAAAATATTTCATAAGGTTAAAGAAAAAAACGAATTATAAAGTTGCAAGGGTTAAAGATGCAAACATCAACAACAACCTTTTTCAAAAACATTGAAGAGGCTTACGGAGATGGCATGGCAAATTCTCTCAGGAACATATCCAAATGGTACCAAAAGTTAGCTAAACAAAAAAATCGAAGGATTTTTCTACTAAGATGCAAACATGCAGACGTGACTCCAGCTTTCTTAAATTTTAATACATCACACATAACATTTACAGGTACGTACCTTGAAAACAAATTCAATGATATATTAAAAAATACAAAACAAAAAATTTTAAATTTAACAGTGACGGAGATCACAAAAATTATCAATAATATAAATTCTGAAATAAATAATCACATTAGCTATTTAAAAAAATTTTTACCTGAACATCAACTTAATACATTTTTAGATTTAGAGAATTCAAAATACGAAAACACATTTAATTACACTAAAGCACGCAATCAAACAAAATTTACAAAATTGGTTTCACGTATACCAAATAATGACAGAAAAATAAATACAACCGAATGGCTAAGTAACATCTCTGACACTAACATCCCACATGATATTGCTGAAGTTCTGGCTTTGGGTGACCGTTTTTCTCTTCCAATAATAAATGAACAACATATACCAACTACCGAATATATCGCCTGTGTAGAGAGCATAATTCAAGAAAAACCAAATGAAATCAAAGATTCAATTCGCGCAGATGTTGTAAATGTTGTCACTAATTATAACCATAAAATAAAACATAAAAAGACAAAATACTCTAACTTTCAAAAAAACATACAAAAGAAAATAAATAAAACCAAACAATTTATAAAATATAATCCCCAAATTAAAATCCTTAAACCTGATAAATCAAATAAAACTGTGATTATGAATTCTCATGATTATGATACAAAAATTAAGGAATTACTTAGTGACAAAAATACATACAAAGAACTAAAAAGTGATTTTAACAAACTCTTATCAAAATAAAAATAACACCTTTATAAAAAAAATGTTAAACAAAAAAATATTCACTGATACAGAAGCAAAAAACCTAATGATACATAACGCAGTAGCACCCAAAATATATGGTCTACCAAAGTTACATAAAGCTAACATACCTTTAAGGCCCATTGTATCCTGTATCCAATCTCCTTTTTATAAATTATCAAAGTATTTGTCTAATTGTATGTCTAACATAACTGGTAAAAATGATTATTTCGTTAAAGATTCCTTTGAATTTAAACATTTTATTGACAATAAACAATAATAAGACAAAAATGGGACGAACTAAAAGCACACACAACACTGCCTTTGAATGAATTTTTAGAAGCTATTAACATTACCTTGAATAACAATTATTTCCAGTATGCAGACAAATATTATCAACAATTAGATGGTTGCGCTATGGGTTCTCCTATTTCCTCCATTGTCGCACAATTGGTTATGGAATACCTAGAGGAGAACGTGATAAGTAAACTTGATTTTACATTGCCTTTTTTTAAAAGATTCGTAGATGATTGCTTGACTGCCGTTCCAAAAAATAATATTAACGATCTATTAAATGCTTTTAATAACTTTCACCTCAAATTAAAATTTACATCAGAAATTGAAGACAAAAATCAAATAAACTTTCTGGACTTAACGCTAATAAGAAACAAAGTAGATAAAAACATCAAAACTAAATGGTATACGAAAAAAACATGGTCAGGTCGATACTTAAATTTTAACTCCAATCATCCTAAGAACCAAAGAAATAGCGTCGTAATAGGTCTGACCGATCGTGCTATTTCACTTACTTCTCCAGAATATCGGCCTGAGATTTTAAAGAAAGTTAAAGAAACTTTATTAAATAACCATTATCCTGAGAAAATCATATTACGAATTTTTAAACAAAGGACACATTTATTCTATAACAATATAAAGAAAGCTGAAAAAGAAAAAAATCTAAACACAAAGTACATTGCAATGCCCTACACAGACGGTCTATCGGAAAAAATAAATCACATCTTATCTAAACATGATATACATGTCTGTCATAAAGCTCATAATTTATTAAAAAGTCTTTACACGCCTTTGAAAAGCAAGGTAATAAATAAAAAGAAATCAAATTTGGTGTATTCAATTCCTTGTCTAAATTGCTCAAAAAAGTATATTGGAATGACAACACAATATTTAGATAGTAGATTAAACGGTCACAAATATACAAAAAATGCCTCTACTGCACTCCACAAACACGAACTTTCAGAAAAACACGAGTTCAATTTTAAATAAACACAAATTCTGGATCAGGAAACTAATTACCGGAAACTAACAATCAAAGAAATGATTCAGATTAAAAAGGAGAAAAATGCTGTAAATGATAAAAAAGATATCAACAACTTAAGCCAAATTTATCATAATTTAATTTCTAAGTAAGTTTATTCCAAAGAAAAAGCTATTCTCACATAACATCCTGTACATATAAATAGCAGAAACCCAAACATATATCATATATAAAATTTAAAAAAAAGGAAAAAAATGTATCATTTCTTATAAACTAACAGCATTCCAATGCTATAGAAATCACTGTTAATCTCGATTCCGTTTAGGATTAACATGTCATTTTCAAGGTACGTAGCAAATAAAAATTTTAATTTTCTGTTAAGTGTATTCTGTATATTGTAAAGTCTTGGTTTGTTTGTACCGAAAAACTTAGATGTAATGTTTTTTAAAAAAATGTGGTTAAATTTGATAATTTTATGTTTTTTAACTATATATATGTGTCTTTTTAGGAAATAAATTTTCATCTTGAGAAAGCTCAATATGGTGAGCGAAACGTCGATGTAAAATTATAGAACTGGTTTTATATTAACCTATACCCAAGAAAATACCGACAAAAATATTTCATAAGGTTAAAGAAAAAAACGAATTATATATATATATATACAGTGTGTCCAAGATATGGATGCACAGCATGGGGATCTCGGAAACGGTAGAAGATATAGTGTCGGTTAAATTAGACAAAAGTTGCGTATTTTGATTATATTGCGATTTCGTTTTAATTTTTTTTTAAGCTATTTGAAAAGATATGATAAAACGGAAAACACTTTTTCGTTCTCAGTTTTTAAACTGTACAAGGTGACGTTAATAAATTTTTATTACAACGTTTCGTTTCAATGGAACCACCATCAACTTTGATTTTTCTTATGGGACGGAAAAAAGTACACCCAGTATTAGATTGCGCTTTTCATTGCGAATTCAACGATGTACATCACAATATGATTACTTATGTTTTTATCCAGGAAAATCGCTTTTTAATAAATTTCTAGGACATTATTATACTAGGGCATGCAATCCTGACGATAAAAGGAAGAAAAAACGGTTGACAAGTTCGAATGAATGTATTTATTTATTTACTAACTATAACAAATGTTCAAACAAATTATCTCCATTTTCTAAACAGAAGTACGCCCGTCTCACGGTAGACTCCAAAATATGACTTAACATTTCAGAAGTAATTGTATTAAATGCTGCTCTTACTGATGGATGTAATTGTTCCTCGTTGTCAAAACTTTCCTTAAATACCTCATTTTTTATGTAGCCCCACAAGAAAAAATCCAAGGGAGTTAGGTCTGGGGACCTTGGAGGCCAAGGTGTTTCACTGTAAGTCCCAATGTAACTTCCTTCAAACCGTTCATCTAAATATTGGCGAACTTCTATGGAGTTATGGGCTGGAGCACCATCTTGTTGGAACCAACAGCCGTTTACAGCGCCTAACGGTAAATTATCTAATTCATCTTTTAAATCGTGCCTCAAGATCGCAAGGTACCGCTCGGAAATTAATGAATTGTGAAAGAAAATAGAGCCTATAATCTTGCTACCAAAAATCCCACACCAAGTATTAAATCCAAAGCGATCTTGATGTCTGGATGGTCTATTTAGACATGGATTTCGTTGGGACCAATAGTGGATATTGCGCCTGTTAAAAATACCGTTATTGGTTACCATGCTTTCATCAGACCAAATCACTTTATAAGGGACTTATACTTTAAGACTTAAGACTGTCTTCACACATCCTGGTATACCACTCATAAAAATGTCTACGTCGTTCATCGTCATCCGGTTTTAATCCTTGACATATTCGGAATTTTTAAGGCTTAAATTGATTTTTACTTAAAATAAATTGAGCTGCAGATTTAGCTACCCCCGTCTGGTCTTCAATTTCTCTGGTGGAAGTTTGTGGATTTTCAATAACAGATTGTAGAACGTTGTTTTGGTTTTCTTAATTGGAAGGTTGTTGTCGGGATAATACAGGCTTTTTAAATGATCCATATTCTTTTAGATTAAATAGCAAACGCCGAAAAATACACTTGTCAGGTTGTCTCCGCTCTGGGTATTTGTTAGAATACAGGCGCTCGGCTCCTACACAATTTCTTTGGGATAAAATGTAGCAAGATAGCATATCACATTTTTCTTCGTTTGTAAAATTACCTCCATCCATTGTAGAACAAAATAAATTAAAAAACGACAACAACAATAACAATACAAACATTTACTTGTTTGAATATTTGTTAAATAAATAAATACATTCATTCGAACTTGTCAACTGTTTTTTTTTTCCTTTTTAGGATTTCATGGCCTGTTATAATAAAATCCTAGAAATGTATTAAAAACCATTTTTCTGGATAAAAACATAAGTAACCATATTGTCTAGTACATCGTTGAATTCGCAATGAAAAGCGCAATCTAATACTGGGTGTACTTTTTTTCCGTCCCATAAGAAAAAGCAAAGTTAATGGTGGTTCCATCGAAATGAAACGTTGTAATGAAAATTTGTTAACGTCAACTTGTACAGCTTAAAAAGTGAGAATGAAAAAGTGTTTTCCGTTTTTTATATCTTTTCAAATAGCTTCAAAAGAAAATTAAAACGAAATCGCAATATCTCGGATATTTCCGGAACGGCTTAGAATTTTCAAATTTGTAAAACGGGATTTTGTTGGGCATCAAAATACGCAACTTTTATCTGATTTAACCGACACTATATCTCTTACCGTTTCCGAGATCCCCATGCTGTGCATCCTTATCTTGGACACACTGTATATATATATATATATATATATATATATATATATATATATATATATATATAATTATATAACACTAGTGAACAAATACGAAAAAAAATGGGTCTGATGTTATAATGGCTGTATGGTGGGGCTGAAAACATTATGATTATAGATTCAACAACTAAAATTGCCCATCACGTATAAATTTTGAGTTATAGAATGCACGAGTTATTTTTATTTCACTTGAAAAATTTTAATATATAAGTTTGAACCAAGAAAAAAAATAAAGATATTCTAAGGATAACAGGTTTTATGTGCAAAAATACACATGAAAATACGTTGATAATAAGTAAGGGTTCGCGAGACCGAAACCGAGACTGTATCAGTCTCGGTCTCGGAAAATGTTTACGAAGCATCGAGACCTACTTAGTCTCGGTATCGGTCTCGAAAGTCTCGGTAAGTCTCGAAAACAAAATTTTAAAAATAATAATTGTTCGTCGAGATGTTATTTAGACAAAAGTACATGGAAGTCTACGTTCGAAACCTAGAGTTTTTCCAATCTTAAAAATAATGTATAAAAACCCAATAATTGAACATTAAAAATTATTCCAAAAATCTATAATTCGAAATAATGTTTCCAACAGATGGAATCAGTAAATGAAGATATACGGACAATAGTAGGTGTATCAAAATAAATATCACATATCCCTTATTCTTTGGACATCAACAGAAAGGCCACACATCACTAGAGTTACTTAAACAACTATCCACAGAACAATAATTATTTGACATTTCGAAAGATATACAAACGGAATAAGATATATTAAACCCAAAATAAGGACACACTGTATAATGCTGCCGAACTCATGCAAGCAACGTGGTGGGCATTCTAGGGACAGACGTTATAATTCAATAGGTAGAAAACGATCGATGGCCAAGTAAAGCACCCTTAGGTATTCTGTAAACTTCCCAATTTTGTACCAAACTTTTATTACTTTGATGCGTATTTACTTTCTTAACGAGGACCGTTCTTAGGGATCTGCACGTTGTGCTTGCACAAAGGCGGCTATGGTGCGTAATACTACTTGTGAATCAACTATTTTTGTTCTTTGGTAAATTAACTATAAATTTTAAAAGTGGAGTAGATTTTAAAAGTAAATTTATTTGTTAAACAAATATCTACTTATTCAATTTTTTGCCTAAAAGATCAATCTATATCCTTTTTTGAGAAAATGTACAGGGATAAATATTATATTGTGCCTGCTGAATCATCAATAATATCAAGTTCCTCAAGCGATGATAACTATTATATCGATTATACATCACTATTTGAAAAAAAAAGTGATTCCGAAAATTGGAGAAAAGAAATAATAGAATATTTGCAATTAGAGCGCGCTCCAAAGGGAACAGATATTTTAGAATGGTGGAGAGCACACATTAAACAATTTCCAAATTCAGCCAAAATGGCAAAAGATCTATTGTCTATACAGGCGACCTCTGTAGCAGTAGAGCGTTTTTTTTCACAAGCAGGGTTAATTAAAACAAAACAAGAAGCATGCTAAACTAAGAAGTATAAATGCTTATTATTCATTCACGGTATAAAAGTAACTTGAAAAATGAAATTATAAAATATTAGTTTAAATTTTCTGTAATATTTTTAGGTTTATTATACAGGTTGAAATAAAATCTAAAAATATGCTTATAATGTATGTTTAGAAATTTAAATTTTTATTTTGTTATTAGAACAGTTCGTTATTTTTTAAGCGTAATAGTTGAATTAGCTTTATTGATCATCTATTTAAAATCCTAAGCCAATATCTACTTTGTGTTTTGTTTGTTGAAAATCTTATATCACTCTTATATCTTATATCTTCCTTTCATGTCAGCTGCATGCGCAAGAGGAGTAGAGGGTCTTTTGTTGCCATTATGGAACAGAACTGCTTTTTCTCCATAACACTATTTGGATTAACACAAACACACATTTTATTCTGCATAGTAAAAAACGAGGATAGCTCGTGGTTATGGTTCCTAAATATTGTAACTGTCCAGTCAGGGGCGTGCAGTCCATGGAAGCAAGGGAAGCAGCAGTGCTTCCCCAAAAAAAATTACAAAACATCTTCTAAAATGTAATTTTTGAAATAGGAAACCATTAACTTAGTTTATATTAAAAACGCTAAAATATTATCTTAATTATCAAGCCCATAATAAATGCGGCCTTGACTCCGACCTAGCCACAATAGAAATCGAATAGAACCTATGCGGGCCGCTAGCTTCTCTACAGCCAAGTCCTATATGCTTGATGTCCTATGAGTCGAACCAGAGTTTATTGAACTTTCCACCGGCTGTTTGCAATTTTTGCATTTCAGTCGCGTGCTTTAAGTGGGGGGCTATCGTTGGAGTAGGTTCTTTGTTTGAACGGCTATCTGTGTGTTGTGTGATACGTACGTCGCGTCGTGCATGGTGCGATATGGAAGACAATAATACGGACGTGGATATGCAAATACCGTCAACTTCGGCTGTCGGTAATAACGTTGAAAATGTTGGAGAATTTAGTAAGAAGCGTATGTGTGGTGTGTCTTAATAATAAAGGGATATTCGACATTCAACATAAACTTCGCTGATAAGCATAAAATAATTTGCAAAGGAAGGGCAAAACGGCCTATGAAAAATTTAACCACAAAAATGAAAAACTGTATTAGAAATTTTTATCCGGAAAATCAATACGAACAATTTAAATAGCTAACCAGTGGCGGCTCGTCAGGGTAGGCCTCTGAGGCCGCGCCTCACCCCCAAAATAAAGGAATAGAGAATTTTTTTATATAACTTTATCTATTACCAATTAGAAATATACTTTTTAACAGTTTTACAACATAATAACATTAAAAAAAAAAACAAAATATATTCCCATAATAAATATTTTAGAAAATAAATTCTGACCACATCAAAAAACCGACCGTGCAAACCCATTCCTAAAGAAAGTGCTCTCGAATGAGGCGAAATAATTTTAGCTTGGAAAGTTTCGACTTCTGACCTATTTATCAACGGCCGGTGCCGATGCCGGCGAGTCACCTGATTACGACAGAGCGGGATGGCGATTGCCGATGCACGCGTTTTCTATTGCATTCTTGAGGCGATAAATCTGTAGCTTGGATATGCTTTTATTGGTTATTTAAATCACATGACTAGCGAAATATTCCAACGGCTTCTTTTTACGTGGTGCGTGCGGCTGAGAAAGAAATAGGAAATAGATTGCGATAATCGCTGATTGAGGTGAATAAATACGCGTGAGTAAGTTTTTGTTTTGTTTTGATTTGGTAAGTTGGACCGTTCCATTTTTTGTATTTGTTTTTTGCTTTTGAAATGAATCCTATTCACGACATTATTGCTTCATTAATTGAAACGCCTTTTTTAAGAAGAAGCGAAACTGAAAAGAAACAGATATTAGGTTGCCGTCCGACGCCGAAAATTTTAGCAATATTTAACGATAAGAGGCAAGGTAAAAAATATTCAAGAACTTTTCAAATATCTTGGTACGAAACTTATAGGTGGCTATGCGGAAGTATTTATAAAGAAAGCTTATATTGTTGGCCTTGTATTTTATTAGGTTGCGTCAAAAATAATTGGAGTTCAGGGGGCGGATATTCGGATTTAAAAATTTTTTCACGAGCGACGAGCAGTAAAATCGCATGAAAGTTCAAGAGAGCATATTAAAAATTCGGTAGCACTTACAAGACTGGAGCAAAATAGGGCGACTATTGCGGATGCACTACAAGAAAATGCAAGTCTTAATAAAATTGTTTATAATGAAAATGTTCGAAAAAACCGTTTATTATTAAATTATTTAATTGATGTTACTATTACTTTGGGTAAACAGGACTTGGCATTTTGAGGTCATAATGAAACAACAGATTCTTTTAACCGTGGCAATTTTAAGGAAATATTTGCATGCTTAATAAAAAGAAATGCCGAACTTACTTAACATTGTGCTAAATTTAGTAATATTTTTACGAGACAATCTAAGACTATACAAAATGAACTAATTGGTTGCATGCATGACTATATTCAAGAATATATAAAAAAAGAAATCAATGACATCGATTGTTGTTTTTTTGGCGTAATTGCGGATGATAGTACTGATATAACAGAAAAATCACAGTGTTCGATAACAGTTAGGTATGTTACCAACGGATCTTTAAAAGAAAGATTTTTAGGATTTTTTGACGTTAGCGATAATAGAACAGCAGAGAGCCTTTTTCATTTAATACAAAACAGCTTAGAGCCTTATGACTTTAAAAATAAATTGGTCGCGCAGTGTTACGATGGGGCTAGTGTTATGGCAGGTGAAATAAATGGGCTTCAAACAAAAGTTAGATCTATTGCTCCTTTAGCTATGTTTACTCATTGTTGCGCTCACAGATTAAATCTAGTTTTACAACAGGGAACAAAACTGATTACCCAAAGTCGTATATTTTTTGCCACTTTATTAGGAATACCAAATTATTTCCACCAATCACCAAAACGGTCTTTTGTGCTTAATCAGATAGTAGGTAAAAGAATTCCGCGAGCTGTAGAAACGCGATGGTATACACGGTCTAAAATTTTAAACTTAGTGGCTAATGAATGGGACAATTTAATTATAGTATTTGAAACTATTATTAATGACTTAAGTTCTGGAACAGAATCTAATAATGGTGCAAAAGGATTTCTAAAGCATTTTAATGATTTCGAATTTTGCCTTTTAATATTTATAAACAAATTTTTAGTTGCACTGATGTACTGTTTCAAATATTACAGTTAAAGCATTTAGATATAAATTACTGCATTTCGCAAATAAACCTTGCCAAGCAACGAATTATTGAATTTAGAAATGGGGACCATTTCAAAGAACTTTTCAATATTGCTAAAAAAGCCACTATTCTGCCAACTAACACACGTCGAGGGCAATGTTCTAGCGACTTTGATATTTTTACTAAATATAAAATATTATATTTCGAAATAATAGATTGTATAATTCTTCAATTAGGGACGCGGTTTGAAAATTTAAATAATTTAAATTTCTTTGCTTTAGTCGATTGCACAAAATATTCGGAATATGTTAAATGCTTTCCAGACGACTTATTAAATAATTTATTAAAAAATTATCCAAACATTTTTGACAGAGATAGATTAAAGAATGAGCTTTCTGTATTGTATAGGGATGAACAATTTTCAAATTTAGATGTCGAAAAAAATCTAGCTTTGTTATTTAAAGATTTTAAAGCAATTTTTGCGGAATCATATAAGCTTTTTAATTTAGTTTTAACTATTCCCGCAACAAATGTATCGGCCGAACGAAATTTTTCATGTCTTAAACGGATCAAAACCTACCTAAGAAACACAATGACACAAGAACGGCTTTCGAGTTTAGCAATGATGTCAATAGAGCAGGAATTACTGTCAGAACTTAGTGAAGACCAAAACTTTTACGACCAAATTATAGATAAATTTGCAACCTTAAAAGACAGACGTATAGATTTAATGTACAAAAAGTAGTTTTTTTATCTTATTTCATACAACTATTTATTTTAAGTTTTAATAAACTAAATTATGTTTTTATTATCGCAATCACCGCTATATTTTAGTGATAGGTGTACATATTTTACTTGTTTTGTTTACTTTTTATTTACTTTTTTTAGAGTTTATTTTTTTAGTTTTTAATGGTTTAGTAGGGCTAATGGCGATGACCTCAATTAAACAAAAAAGGTCAACGGGTCGCAGAATAATACCTCATGGGTGACGTGGAAATTTATTCACATTTAAACAAAATTAACCTCATGTAGCCTCACCCTTCAATATACTCACGAGCCGCCACTGTAGCTAACAGGGTGTGAAAATATAAATAAATTATTTAGTTGGCCATGTTTACTTTTTGAAAATGAAAAAGGTCTCTGGAATAAAACTGGTTTTTAATGGAAGACTTGTGTTAACAGTATCTGAAAATGGTGAATCACTGATTGAACTATTTGAGAATATAATAGAAAATAATGAAACGTGGGACTCAGAAGCAATAAATAGTTCGAGGAGGTTTTTGGACTGTTTGAAACGAGATTTTAATTTTAATTATTTGTTGTACATATTTTCAGAAATATTTCCATTCTCGGACAATGTTTTTAATATATTAAAAACTAATACACATGATATTGCTTTTTGCCTAAAAAAGTGGATGATTTTAAGTCCATGTTAAGCCAAAAAAAGAGATGACTTTGACCTATTTTGGGAGAAAACGATGACGTTAAATGTGTAGCCACAAGCCAAGCATCTTCGAACAGACAAGGTCGGTGATGTTCAAACATCATACAGACACATCTTATGAAATAATCGATCAAATTCAGCAACAAATAAACTATAGATTTAACGGTTTAAATGATTTTAAATTCCTCGAGCTCTGCAATTTTGATGCATTTAAAGGAAAAACTTTTCCAGAAGATCCTTTTAAATCTCTTCTTGTTCATTATGGCCAGTTCTTCGACCGAGTGTTACTTCGATCTGAACTAAAAGTGATTTACGAAATCTTGAACCTAATAGTTCAGCATGCTGTTTGAATTAGTAGAAGTCCCGAACTAAATTATTTAATTCAGCTTGTTCAATTAAATGGGGGTGCTTTTTTCATCACTTTGAGGAAAATAAGAATCGTCCTTCTCAGGTACGTTATCGGGTACAGCCTTATCATCATACATTTCTAAATCTTTCTCCCAATTTGCTGGGGGCGCTGCAACTGGTAAACCTCTATGAACTGGGTTTATTGCTGAGGGAATATCCAGATAATTAATAGTATGTTTGTTTTTTGCTCTTTCTTGAAAAAAAAAACAGGCACTTTTGTCGTGCAAAAGTAACAGCCGCTCAAGTTGATTTGTTGGTTCTCGCCAAATCGTTAGAACTGCAAAAGGGCATAGTCAATCGTCCCGATCTTTATCGCCAACAACACATCCAAAATACTTGAGATAGCTAGTTTTATCTTTTTGTTAATTGTGCTTTTCTGTGATTTAGGAATAAACTAGAACTGCAAAAGGGCATAGTCAGTTACTTAGATTTGCTTCAGAGGTTTGACAGCATATGTGAGCAGCCTTGTCCCGATCTTTATCGCCAACAACACATCCAAAATACTTGAGATAGCTAGTTTTATCTTTTTGTTAATTGTGCTTTTCTGTGATTTAGGAATAAACTGACCACATATATAGCAAACTATCCGCGGGGTTAACACAGTCACGTTTCTGTACTTTAGACATTTTTGCACTGTCGCATACATCGCACAGTGTTAGTTGGTATACGAAGCGGTAGGCCAAAACTATTTTGTTATTGTCCGATTCGGTTTGCAACTGTTAAGAGTAGTTGGATGTTCAATTAATTTAATATTTTTATTTTTTTGAACATTTTATACTCTATACAGGGTATCAAATCATTTTCAACTAACTGAATGCGAGTGTTTTTGGTTTGTATTTTAGGGGATTCCCCTTTATAACCGTTTTTGTTTTGACCAATCATGACTTATTTAAAAAGAGATATGTATAGGTGCTTGTTATATTGCGGGTTACATAACCTAACGTAAAATAATTATTCTATTATGTCTGGTACATATCAGGAAATTTGTGAATTTATGGAGGGTGCCGTCAAAAAAGAAATTGTCTAAACTAATTTAAATGTATAATAGTTCAAAGCGATTATTTGGAAGATTCTATTGGCGCAAAGAATATTAAATATATATGCAATATTGTAGGAGAAAATTGATGAAAATTATACAAGGAATAGTCATCAAAGAGGTCGTAGGAATGTTTGAGGAATACCTTTACTGAAAAACTACAGATAAATATGAATATTATTTCCAAAAGTTAAAAGAAACGATTTTTTGCCAAACATTTATTGGTTTTTTGAGGAAAAGTTTTTTAATTTTGTTAAAATAATTGTGAAAAATCTATAATTAAGAGCAATATTTATACAGGGCACATCAACAAGGTGTTCGCCTTTAATAGCACACAATAAATCGATTCAATAAAAGATTAATTGACAATTTTTAATTATGGCCTAAACTTATCAAATAAAATAAGGAAATTTGGCACCTTTTTTTATGAAATCATTTTTTTTTGTTCCTACAAGATATACAAAAAAGTTTCACATGAGATTTGCAGAATTTAAAGAAGTGCTTCAAGTAAAAATATATTTTATTATACAATGTCTCAAAAAGTAATAAACCAAAAAATGTATTTTTTTCTTATGGAATGCTCTGTATAGTACGACACGACATATTTGAATTCTAATAAAAATTATATTATATTATTATTCGCTGGTTTTGAATAGACAATAACACCTATTATTTACCCCTGCGTAATAATTCATTACTCAAGGCCCTCATGGGTTCAATGGGGTCGTACAGTAAAATTTCAAAAAGCATATTATTGACATTTTAATGAAGTATCACGTGCTAGTAGAGTGGTATACAAAATCAGCTCTTCTAGATAAATATTATAGAAATTATCTGCCTTCAAAGAAATTAATTCGACGCCACTTTCAGAATTTAAAAACGTTGCTTTATGAGCCTATTAATCAAATGACCCATGCCTGGTGACATTATTATAAACGCTAATAAGTCGCAGAAAAAGTAAACTATTCTATTCGTATGGAATAGCTATTACCCACGAGGATGAAGTTGAATGAAAATGAAATTAATATACTATTTTGTCATAAAAAGCCAAATGGAATTAAGAACAATTACTTATCATAATATGGTTTATATAAAAATATTTTTTTGGAAAACAATTTCACTGTATTGTTTTTGTTTTAATAAATCCAGATATCTACTTCAAAAAATGACAGCTATCAAATTGAAAAGGAAAAATTTCGCTGAATATATTTTGGCAAAGCCCACAAGACTTGATACTTAATAATAAAATTTAAAAAATTGCCCCTTGTCTTCTAATTTAAATAGAACTACTTGATTTCCGCAAACTTTTATTACAGTTTCAAAAAGTACAATACTTGAACTAAAAGTTTCAATCAAGGAATGTAGTCAACTCGATTCAATACATAAACTTATACTCTAATCAAATTTTTATATGTTTAAAACTAGAGAAATTTCAGAAAGGCGATAAAACAATAAGTAAAATAATATACAAAACCAATTTAGGTCCAACATTTTTATAAAAAAACCAATCTACATACCTTCTTGTGTTTCCTCCATTTCTTAAAATATTCTAATTTTAAATAAAAATTCACAATAAAACGCTAAAAACAAAATTTGCAAGACGTGTATTGATTGTCAAAATTTGCGAAATTAATGACACCTCATTCAAACACAAATGAATGATTAGCAAAAATAAATATGGAAGACGGAAACCAGCCTCCTAGACTTTACACTTTACTTCTAAACTATTTAAAGAAGTCAATTAAACATTAGTGATTTGGACTTACGGCCAACAAATTATATGCATAACTTACACTGTGCGTCGGTTCACAGATGTGATACTACGTTTATAGGCGTCAACTAACTATTCAGCAGAAATAAAACGCTGATACAAGGCTCTTAATACTGGCTTGTTCTTCGCATATCGCTTGTCTATCTAATACTGATCACTATTCCTGCTAAAACAATACTGATGATCCTACGGCCGGCAGGCTGCTTTTATAGCCATTTCATACCTCTGGTATTTACGAGAACATCAGGTATGGAACGTACTCGAAGCGCCGACATAATTTCTGTATACAGGGGCCTTTTGATAAGCAGCTGACCCTTCGACGACTACGGGGTACGGTGAAATGTGGAAATACACGGGGTTTAATAGGTATCTCCGTTATTTCTACCCTTTGATTAAAATATCTTATTAAATTAATTATATAGTTATTGTTGACAGAGTTGGCGCTGCCATTTAAATAACAAAATAAATAATAGTGATTATAAAAAATTTCTCAGCTCATATTTTCAATCCTGTTCCAATAAATGGTTAAAATATTTTATTGTTGTTGGCACTGACGCACCCAGGGGGTTTTGGGGGTTAGAACCCCTTCCCCCCTCCACCGAAAAAATAGAAAATTATTGAAGTTTCCCTGAAAAATAAAATATTTCTATATTTCCACTTTTTTTTTAATTTTCCGATAAGATCTAAAATGTATACCATCAGAAAGACCGTAAAAAGTTAAGATACGATTATAGATTATCATTTAGTATTGTAAAATTTTAAGATCTTCACACAAAAACACTTGCACAAAAATTTAGCAGTGGTATCACTAGTGACTCCACTGAACACCCTATCCTTTCTCAGACATGTATCTGTACCCGAGACATTTTATTTTGTACCAGTTACTCCAAATGAGTTAAGAACCATATTTCAGGACATAAAGAACAAAAATTCTTTAAGCTGGGATGAAATTTCAATCAACATTTTTCTAAATATCCCTAACCCTTCTTTGGAGAGTCTTGCAGGTGCTATAAATTTGAGTGTTCAGAATGGGAGTTTTCCTTCCATCTCAAAATGGCCACTGTTATTCCTTTATTTAAAGCAGGTGACAAGGATTTACCTTCTAACTTTAGGCCAATTTCTTTACTACCTACACTTAGCAAGATTGTGGAAAAAGTTGTTAAATCTAGAATGCTTTCATTTTTGGATAAGCACAAATTGCTTTCCGATGCACAGTTTGGTTTTCGATTTTCTAGGAACACTGATGATGCCATTTTTCATTTTATGGAAGAGTTATATCTGAGCCTCAATGAGGGAGAGGTTGCTTCGGCAGTGTTCTGCGATTTGACAAAGGCCTTTGACTGTGTCTGTCACAGGATACTGCTGAGTAAGCTGGGACTCTATGACTGTAGGGCCGCAATTTTGAAATGGCTAACATCGTACCTAACTGACCGCCATCAGAGCGTCCGTTTTCAAGGTGAACTTTCGTCCAAACTAGACATAACCGCCGGTGTACCTCAGGGATCTGTTCTTGGCCCACTTCTATTTTTAATATATGTTAATGATCTGCCTTCTTTCATACACAATGGACAGTGCACCTCATTTGCCGATGACACAACAATTTTATGGCATCATAAAAATCCTGACATTCTGAATGATATGATGAATGCTGATCTTCATAACATACAGGAATGGTGCAATGCGAATCGTCTGTCTTTAAATGTGTCGAAAACTAACATTTTAAACTTTAAATGTCACATTGATAAAATCTCTCTTGATGGTCAAATAATTAAAAACATGACAGAAAACAAGTTCTTGGGAATGTTTGTCGATAATAAGTTAAAATTTAATGTACATGTGTACTTGTGCCAGAAACTTAGTTCTGAATGTTATGTTGTTTGAATAACTAGAACTGAGCTAAACGAAACATTAGCAAGAAATATTTATTTTTCGGTAATCGAATCACATCTGAGATATGGAATTTGTTTTTGGGGCTCGTGCAGCGGTAACTTGTTTCGATCAATTTTCGTCCTGCAGAAACGTGCAATAAGATACCTATACAGCCTAAAGCCACGTGATTCATGTAGACCCATTTTTAAGTCAAAAAAATTCTGACTTTATTTTGGAATCCGTAACTCTGATGCACCGAAAGCATTTAGAAAGAATTCATACTTTGTCTTTGATGGGCACCCGCAGTTCTTTCTCTATTAGTCTACCTATACCTTCGACAGACCTAACTAAAAAATTCGTTTTTTATAATTCAAAACAAATGTTTAATAACTTCCTAGTCAGCATTCGAAGAATTAGAAGTTACAGATATGTAATGCAGATTTTTATTTTTAATCGAACTTCTTTTAGATGGGGGTGTATATGTCATTTATTATATTTTAGTCTTGTGCATTGTGTAAATTCTGTTATTTACTTTGATGATAAGATCATTTTTCGGTGTGCTGTTTTGTTTTCAAGATTTTTTATATTCTGTGACGTTTTATGACATTAATGTTTGCTTTTAATAATTTTAGTTTGTTTACTTTTAAGAGCTATGTCATTGAGAAGTTTTTTATTCTTTGGACAATAAAGCATATTTTGACTTTGACTTCTAATTTTTTTTCTGGGTACGTCACTGCTTGTTGGTATCTGTGATTATAAGTAAATAATGAATAATTTATAATACTCTTTAACGAGTTTTTTTATTTAGCTTTGGGAAAATACAAAGTAGGTACAAATTTGTGATTATTAATAAACATATGTAAATGTATTCCATATGCGAAAATGAATAGAGACAGAGCATTTTTACTATTAGTATTTGTCTAGTATGACATTTCTGATTGCTTACTACTGTTATGTTAAGTAAGTGTTATACATCATGAATTTAAGAAAATTGCGAGCTTTCCAAAAACGAAATAAAATATCCAGGTTCGAATAAAAAAAATTATTTAAAGACACCACTTTATAGAACAGGAAAACTTACGACAATAAAAGTGCTATTTATTTTAAAATATCTTTTTTAATAAATTAAAAAAAAATAAAAATGATTTTAGAAAATTTCGGTTTTTTTCAGGATATTTCTGAAATTAGCTGAAATTTTTCAATTTCGTGGCAATATTTTATTAAGCACTAACCATGACATTCTTTAAGTCGTGTATCTAATAAATTACCCAAAAAAAACTTTTTTTTACCCTTCAACTAAGGAGAAAAATTACCTACTTAAATACCTTAGCTCTCTATTAAAAATCTCCATTGCACTTACAGCTAATACACTATCCAGCTCAGTTTAAAAATAATATGTGTTTATCTCATTTTTGATAACTCTAGGGCCTATCCACCACAGTATGGCATATTATATATATAACCTTTTGATATCATTACATAGTTTATTTTAAAGGAAGTTTGTTTGGTCCAAAAAGGCGTCTTCATATGACCCCTCAGAATAATCACATTCTGACTTTTGGCATGAATAAAATGTTGTATAGACAAAAAAATACAACAAGAACTAAACGGGTCACTATCTAAATAATGTACAGGGTTTTTATTTTGACACCTACTGTCTATACAAAAAAGTTGTAGGATATGTTATCTATAATAGCAAAGATTAAAAAAAAAACATTAAAAAGTATAACCCAGATTTATTACCTTCATCTCTAAAACAACTGAGTAAATTGGCAAAAACTTTGTCATCATAGGCTTTGTATCCCTATTCTCCACATTGTTAGAAATTAGAATGTTCCCTCTCTTTTTCTCTCCTTTTAAGGGAATGTGTTTGTCAATTTTTCGAGCCATCTTTAAACATATTGTGACTTATTAATGTGGTATACATATATATATCTATTATGTTATTTTAAGTGGAACCATGCATATTACTGTGGTATGTCATCAGATGCTTAAAACATATCTTAAAGTGTCATAACATGACTTAGCATGTTATCAATATCTGACAATTGCACAATCGTAGGCATGTTTTAACATCATAATGTGTATTTTTATTAATATTCATGGAATTATGCTTACCTGTACAATATAGAAGAGAAACCTATTTTGAAGAGGTTAAGAGTACAATTTTTTACATATAACTGGCAAAATAAAGACTACCTAGACCACAGAAAGTGATAAGAGGCTAGGGAGGATATGGAGGAACATGTGCGTAAATAAGCAGGTATTTATCTAGTTTGAATTCATCTATACTGTTGGCCAAATTGAAGTTCCATCTTTTTAATTTAAATGTAAATAAATAATATTTTCAGACCAAGCACATGTCGTTTCTGGTTAGTTATTAGATAAGCCCAACACTGTCTTGTATTATGAAGCGTAAATGGTAATGCAATGACAAGTAATATTTCCTCATCTATATCCAACTCATCCATAACTTCTGATAGAAACTCCATATTTTAGGAAGACACTCGGCTGGTATAATCGAGCATATAACAAATTGTTTCAATATACAGAGTGACATGTTAGTAGTGTCCATAGCTAATAGATTATTTAAATATCCTAGAATAGAAAAGCTAAAACTATTATTTTATTTGATATATGTGCGAGAGTTTAACAAAGCTCTATTTAAATTTATGCAGCCTTTGAAGAAAATATATAATTCAATTATGTTACAGAACTTTTTTGTATTTACTTAAAAAATCAAACATTTCCTTTAACATAAATAATGACCACTATTTAGAATCATCTTCAGTTGAACTGGATGAACTGCTATCACTATCGCTGCTACTGTCACTTGAGCTTGAACTCGAAGATGAATCACTAGAACTTGAACTAGAGCTAGAACTATCCCTTCTTTTTTTAGACTTCTTTGATGATTTGTCCTTATCTTTATTTTTCGTAGATGTAACAGATACTCCTTCTTCTTTTGCTTTTAGCCGTTTCTTTAAAATTTGAGTTCTTGATGAACGATGAACATACTTACGTTTACCTTTGCATTCATACGACCAATGGCCATATTCAAGACACTTTTGACATCTCACTCCTTGAGGTGGGTAATTTGTTTGTTTTCTGAAAATATCCTCAATATTTGAAACCAATATAAAACATTTTAATCAATCTTGACAATATGTTTTAAGTTTAGACTTACTTTTTCAACGCTAAAGCTGTAGAGGTAGAACTGCTACCTATTGTCATTTCGAAACTTTTGAGAATTTCTACTTAATGAAGTTTGAGAAACTATAAATAATTATTTTAACAATGAAAAATATTGTGTTTTGTTGTCTCCGTTTCCAAATCAGCTGATTTTGATTTATTTCTTCTTTTGATATTTTGTGGCCTCGTGGCATATAGCATACGAAAGTGTACTTTGTATAAAACGCTATTACCATGCCAAAATAAGAGCTATTTAACATGGATTTTAAATAATTTTAATTTGAAATCTAACGTAGTAGAAAACAGATTTTTTTTTATAATTTTTTCCATTGCTACGAGACAATTTGCTATTGAAGCTGGGAGGCACTTGGACATTGTCGGGCTCTGAATCCTATTCATTGTTTTGATTAATTTTAGGACTTTTTCTTCATATCTTATTAGATATTTATTTCCGTTCTTCCTTCTAATCTTTTCGTTCGGTATTTTTTTACTATAGCTATTTCTCGCTGATATTCATAATTTTTAGTGCATTAGCAGATCTCGGGCCGCTGATCACGAATCTGAAGTCAACTCTATTCGGCAACGTTTCGTTTGCGGGTTATTCTTCAAAATTTCAAATTTCGCTTTTTAACGGATTTCCTTTCTTCTTTTTTTTTTATACAAAATATTCTTTGTTTTAGCAAATATTTTATGGAAGTGATATTAAACTATAATGACTCGAAGATGTCTATTTTATTGCGGTTTTTTTGACTAAAAAATCAATAAAAATGTAATTGTAAAATTTACTACGTCAGCAGATTTTTTTTTTCTAATGTTGGTACAAAGTTGCGTTATGGTCATTCGCCCACTCCAAGCCAACGTTGCCAGGTCCGCTAATGATTTTCTAATATACGTATTATGCGCGGAGGCACTAGGTGAGGGGCCGATGCCGAATGTAGACTTCCGCCAGTGATGCACTTCGCTATTGTCAGCCTTTTATGTTATGGCTTTAATCGTGATGCATACAACGCCTCACCTGGTTCGAACTTACAGCCAAAAATGTATAATAGTGATAGGACGAAATGAATTTTTACCACAATTTTAATGTTCGGCTGAGTCAAAAACTAACAATACTAAGTTGACATTTATTATTGTATATATGAAACCTTAATACCAAATAGAGGTGTTTTTGCCACTCTGACACTGTTATTATTATTTTAGTATTGAAAATACTATTGGGATCAGTTTTATGCAAACTTAACATGTCGTAACCTCGGTAAGGCAAAATCCCTGTGAATAACTATAATAACGTGTTCAGTAAAATAATACGTATAGATTACGAGTTCGGACGCACTAAATTAATAGATAATATAACATTATAATATGAGGTCATCGGATTGCCCATGCATAGATAAATAAATTTTATATAGAAATAAAATAGTCCATTATTTTGTGTATGTATGTGTGTAACAAAATTCTGAGTCTTATATTAAAATTTAGGTAAATACGGATTGCTAATGCATAGATGAACAAATTTTAGTAAAAACAAAATAGTCTATTGTTTTGTGTATGTGTACAACAAAATTTCTAATCTTATTAGAATAAGGTAGCCGTCATTAAATACGCACGGAAATACATGAGTTTATGATTGCAGCCAATCTCAAAACTAATTTTTTTTGGTTAAAAAATGTAAGTTAGATATATTATATGTATGTTATATTTGATCCAATTTTTACCACAAATTATTTATTTAATTTTCACTTAACTCAACATCCTAGTTTTTCGATTCATCTTATTATGTAACTTTTCACTTTAATGTGACAGCACGACAGAAAAGAGTACTCAAGTAATAATAAATAAATCTAAATATTAAGTTTTAAGGCCATATGCAAAGGAATTGCTCACACGTATGTATATTAATATAACATCCAAATGTAAATGAAATCAGAATTTAATTGCCTGCAATGTTTTTTGAAAACATTGGGACAGGGAGAAGGAAGAAATATAGGGAGGTCTATCATTTTTGACATAATTACACCAGTCACATTTGCTTAAGCTTCTAGACTGCCACGTTTTTTATTAAATATTACAATAATTTTTTCAGTTGACCTTA
Source organism: Kuschelorhynchus macadamiae (assembly GCA_030620095.1). Taxonomy (NCBI): domain Eukaryota; kingdom Metazoa; phylum Arthropoda; class Insecta; order Coleoptera; family Curculionidae; genus Kuschelorhynchus; species Kuschelorhynchus macadamiae. The sequence continues at coordinate 232,303 of JAUTXW010003730.1, read as the reverse complement.
TTCTTGCATGTTTTGTGCAAAAGCATATATCTGAGTTTTTTTCTAATTATATACGCTGCCTCTTGTAAGCTCTTGAAATTATGTAAAAAATGTTTGTAATAATAATTTTTTTGCAATACTTTAGTTTAAAAAAATTTCCTGGATTAGGCTCCACCATTAAATACAAATAATAGTTTTTTTTTCAACTGTGAAATATTTAGGCAGATATTGGTAGTAAACGGACTTTTACCACATATTTGCAAATTTTTCTGCACCCTCAGATGATTTACACTTTGGTTTTCTTAAAGATACAATTTTAAGAAAATAGTTTGCTTTCTAATCCCGCTTTCAGAGCAAGTCACTCAAAGAGCAAAAAAATCCTCAGTTTACCCATATAATAATGTCACCCTTAACCTGTTTCATTCTGAGGGCCCTGTCTGCTGATTCTGAGTCCCCTTGATCCCTCAAAATTGTGAGGCAAGCGCCTCCTGCGCCTATGCTTTAACCCGTCACTTCAAGCCTAGTAAAAACCTATCAAAAATGTCCCGATATATTAACTTAGACTTCAAAATACTAATACATAATAACGAAGAACAAATTTCTTTAAGAAAATACCCCTTGTTGAAATTTTTAGTTTTTTACATGAGCTTCTTTACCACCCAGTACAACGATAAAAAAAATTATGTTAGAAGAGCATTCCCGGTCGCTGATTCTACATGAAACTGCTTGCCTCATCGGAAGCCGCCGTGGATTAGCAAGTCTGGTCGCGATATGAGCTTATTTCCGCGAAAATATTTCGATTGATCCTTTCTCTACTAAAACAGTGCAAATTTGAGATCTTTTTGGGGAGTCTTTTATTCTGCATTTATTGGAGCATCTATTCAGAGTATAATCGGCCATTAATTTTATGCTGATTTTGATTAGTCATTTTTTAAAGATGGTCTAAAATGTTATTTTGTTAATTTCCGATTCTATTTTAAAGTTAGTTTTATTATTAATATTATTTTGACTAAACACATTGAAATATAATTCTATTGAAGAATAATTCAATGTTATGTTATTATTTTTATGATTTCATATCAAATTGATTTATCTTCACCTTAGGTATTTGAATTGGAAGTTGTTATAATATAATTTTTGCCCTTCCCATTGAAAACATGTTACTAAACGCGCAAACAAAATAATTAAAACTATACTGATTTTATATATGTTGCGAGACGGTATTTAATTGCTTATTAAGAGTAGAAAATTTATAGTATATAATTGCTTTAAAGTTTAAATTGCTTCCTATTTAAATAAACTATAAGTTTTGCCATGTTAAATAGTTGAAACAGGTTTTGAAAGTTTTTTAGTTTTATTTATTTGCGATATATTCAAAACCGGACACCAGTTTTAGAAAATGCTCAAACAGACAAATGTTTTCTTCGGAAAATCCGTTCCAACACTTGGGGGGGGGGGGAGGGGGTCTGGGGGCTATTCTGCAAATGAAAATATTCAAAACAATTCTTATGAACATAAGTCCGAAATCGCTTCGTTTTCAAAACACAGGGTTATTAAATATATTTTACTTTTTTTTCTGTGCCTCGTAGATTTCGAGACAAATCGTAAGTAAGGTTTGTAAAACGGCTGTAATACGATCCCTTTGACCTCTTTAAAAAATTTTCTGCTGGGAGAACTACATACTAATAGACCCACTTCCTCGGTTCCTGGACTGAACTTCATGGAGATGAAGTAGAAGCATTTTGGTAGAAATCCAAAAAAAATGTTAGAAAAATATTCCCCGCAGCTGATTTTACACGACAGTGTCGTATATAAGGGGGTTTGGGGGTTAAAACCCTCCAGAGGCACTTTTATTTAAGCTAAATGATAGAAATAGCATACAGTAAGGACCTTTTTTCGGAATTAGAGGGTAAACCGCTCCCACAGCCAGTTTTATGTACAACAAAAATAAAGTAATGACTTTTTTTTTGGTTGTTCATATTATTTACATTCAATTAGGTAAAAAAACCGGAACGCCTGACATTTAAATATAATGTCAAAAAAACTTTTTGACGATCAAATTATATGGCAAGACAAAATGGTTGTCTAATAAAATGTTTAAAAAGTCCGTAAAATTTTATATCCTAGAATAAAAAAAGGAGAAAAATATTAAATACCCTAATTGGTTTTTTAATACACTATTTATGATTAAGTTATGAAAAATAAATAAACTGACAATGAATAAAAACCAAATTTAACCGAAGCAGTAATTTTGGCAGTAGTTGTGGACATGAAAAATTTAGACAATATGTATCATATACCAAATGAATATGAAGAAGAATAATTGTTAAAAAATCGGCAACTTGGCCGATTGATTTATGTTGGGCCATAGATCCTTACTCTAAAGCCCCCTTAGGAAGTTTATTTTAAGTTAAAATACTTTCTTTTTGCAATTTCAGATAATATTTTTATAAATTTAAAAAATAATAATAGTACCAGAAAAGCAAAAAACATTGGTTTTATATTGATAAAATTCTTATAATTCAAATGTAAAGTCTTTTTGACCCGGTCGAACATTGAAACTGTGATAAAAACTCACTTTTTCGCATTGCCAGTACAAATTTCAGGTTGTCAGCTCAATTTTTATCAACGAAAATATACCAAAATGCCAGTAACTCAATGGTCCCGAGTCTGATTTTTTCCTAAAAATGGTAGTTACTCAGATAAGTTGATGGAAAATTATAGTTAAACTTCTACCACTGAGATGTCATGAGAAAAATCTGAAAATTCGGAACGCACGAACTAAATTCACAATAAAGTGTAAAAAATATTATTTTTTTAAGTTTAAAAAATTAATTTAAAAGTGGGAATTCAAAAAAATATGCATTAGATAGTTTGATCTGTAAACTTTCCAAAATACTAAAAACCAATTTAAATTTTATTACCTAATATTTTTACGGTTTTGCAGATTTAGGAAATCGTTTTTTAATTATTTTATATTTATTGTTTATTCACTGTTTTTAGTCCGTCAGGTATTATCTTGCTTAGAGGACCTGAAACAATAGTATTGCATTAAAAGCCTGGTTTTCTTCAGGTGGTCAATCATTATTTACTTTTTAAACTTTCCCAGATTTTTCCAAAATCTCATGAAGAACAATTTTCATTAAATTAGCGAAGATTATGGTATTGATTTACATTTACTGGCGTTATTTAAATGTTTCAACTATTTTTTTTTTAATTTTCTTATAAAAAGTCAAGCTAGATTATATTATATATTTAAGAGTATCATTATAAAAAATATAAAATAGTTTTGTTTCGGTTGTTTTAAGAAAATGAATACAAGAATATGTTCATTACTTTTAATTTTGATTTGGTTGAATTATATGGAATTTGAAATGTTGGAACTTTAAGGAGGACAAATTGCGTTCTCCAGAGGAGCTATGGAGGACAGAGAACATATTGGCTCAAAGCATGAGTGTCCTCCCGGCTGGAGGACGGGTGGCAACCCTGGGGGAGTCTCTAGTAACTTAGCAGTGGCGTTCAATAGAGGCTTTTTTTTGATATTATTATTATTAATTCTTGGAGGTGGGACATTTTTTTTTTCGGATTTCACTTCCAAAAATTCGTTAACAGGCGGTATCGTTATAGAGAGCGCGGCATTTGCAATAAAATTGCAATGTAGCAGATGAACGGTTGATCACAGACTAGTCAAGTGAGACAAGCAAAGAAACGTCTATGTTTCCTCTAGAGACTGACATAAAATTCAGTCCGATCGGAGTTAAGGATGAATTTTGACAAATTTTTGAAAAGTAGTGTGAACGTGATTTGTTCGCTCGGCTTTAAGCCTTTTTAACAACGTATTGGTACCTCCTGGGACAAAAACTTTTAGGCAGATCAAAAGCTCGATCCTTTCGCTACAAGACATATAATAACATGTTTTTTATCGGAGGTACAGAAACTGGGTAAAATCTAGTTTCACAAAAAAAAGCAGATTTCAGATGTTTTTAGAGACAATAGCCTTTTTTAAGGTAGGCCGTGATGAGTAGATTTGATTTATAAACGTCAGAATAAACACTTTGAGAAGACACCAGTTTTTAAGTCGATATGTAGGTCCAGATATTGGCAAATATCTTCTCGATTTCAAGTATTTTAAACAGAATTTTGTATACCATATATATATTATAGTGGAAAGAATAAATTTAATATAGAATATTAGACAGCAAGCTTCAGTACATCCACCGATACTTTGAGGTTGTAGCTCTCTGAAGTCGCTACAACTTTCGTATAATTTTTTTTCTAATTCACACAACCGAACTATTAGAGATGGACGCACTATCACACCACCCAGTATGTTTTTTTTGCGCTTATTCGAAAAATACAAAATAAAAAGTCTACTTTTTATGTAATTTTTCTACAAAATTTTAAATTGAACTCTATTTTGTAATTCTACCTTAATTTACATTTTCAATAATGTGTCATAAGGTATACTTTTACTCTCAAATTAACAACAATATTTCGATTTTTCTCCCAAGCTACATAATTTTTGTATCGAGGAAACTACACAGTTAACGAAAAATTAAACAAGCTTTGCAAACTCACGTATCGATTGGTCATATTTGACGACGCGATCCGGTCATGATACAACAAACATAATCTAGAGTGCTGTGATGTGTGATTCCTGTCTTAAAGAAAGCGACGAATAATAGAGTAATAAACGTCAGTACGCTGGTTCACTTCGTAACCTTTTTCGATTAGAAATAAACAAGTTTGTAAAATCATCGTGTTTTTATCAAAATATCAAAATGCCATTTTATTGAAAGTGAAGAAGAGAGGAGTTCAACTCCCGAATATAAAAATTGAAAATGAGGCGAAAGTAGTGAAGTATTAAAACATCGATCTCAAAGCTACCCTCAGGAGCAAAAAACGCAGTTCAAAGATTGGCTGACAGCAAGTCAAGGTAGATCTTTTTTATTTATTTCTCCTATTTTCTAATTTATTGGTATCATTTGTAGACTCCAAAAAAACAAGATGTAAGCACGCAATTTTGAATTTACTGCCGAGTTTACTTATCATGCAAAATCAAAAACTAAAAATTCACCACAAATATCTATTTCTACTACTTCGGGAAAACTCATTAAGTGTTCTAAAACAAAAAGTTTTAATTTACGTATACGTACGATAAGATACGACAATTTTAATCTTTAAGATACGATAATTTGTCTTCGAGCATCTGGCAACACTGCTCCGAGGAAAAATCGAAATATTGCTGTAATTTGACAAAAAAAAGGGTAGCTTGAGACACATTGATGAGAACGTAATTTAACTTAGAATTACATAAATAAATAAAATATACAGGTTTCAATTTTCGGATGCGATTTCATGATTTCTAAATTTTAGTATAATTTCACAATTTAATATAAAAAATATTAGAAGTTTACTATGTCGTAACTCTTATTACTGATATTAATAAAATCCGCACACCTTTGTGAAAACACTGAAAATGACGCCATAAAATGGTAAAAATACCTGTTTGCCCAATTAAGGAATAAGTAAGAATCCTCCTTTTGTCAAGGATAATGAAGCATGGCCGATTTGTTCATTTTCGTACAACAAATATTTAAAAAGATCGTCATTTTGTTTCGCCATATTGAATTCATATCAATATTTTTCAAGTTTTTTTTTTGTATCAGACGTAATTTTTGTGGAAAATGAAATAAAATTAAAGTTAATCGAGTAAGTAGATTTTTAAGCTATACCGGGAACAGACCGACCGAGAGAAACGGAAAAACATGAAGATCTGTAAAAATCTGGAACGATGATTTTTTCACGTTTAATGATATCTCCTTATGCAAGAAGTAAATAGTCGCGCCGTAGTGGGGCCATCCCCACCTCTTGTTTTATTATAAACATTGGTCGATGGAATGTGAAAAGTAAGGGAACCATGTTGGCTCATACCCCTGACGTCATTTATAAAGGAATTGTGATCTCTACTTTAATTCTTACTCTAAGGTTTCAATATATTAAAGTCCAGGTCAATTCCGTGTAAACCGGAAGTAATTTAGAATCTATTCTTCTGTCAAAATATGCGTTATCACCAGTTATCAAACGTATCCAAATATTGGAATAGAATTTTAAGACACCCTGTATATAAACATATTTTTATATGTATTATACAATTATGTATCAAATATACAGGGTTATACAAAAAAAATAGGAAAAACATAATCTGACTTTTTCCATTGACATCCGTAAAATTCCCATTCACTTTCCCATTTCTTCCATTTTTGTTGCAAGACAATGATATTACCTATATACTAATTTAAAAAATATAGAATTTTAAAATTAGGTGAAAATTTAAGCGTTACTTTTAATGGAACTGACTGTACTTTTCTCAACGGAGAAAGCTTCTTATGATTATAAGCTAATGATCACTCATCATAAGTGGTGCTTTGATGCGTAACCTTCCTTAATTTACGTTTCGGTTGGTCGTTGTAATTATGAATGAGCCAACCTAGATGTAAAAGTTTTAGGTGCAGTGCGGTCAAGGTTGACGTACGCGTCAGGCAGGTTAAAATCCAGTTACGTTTGGAGCCAATAAACAAAATAAATTTCGTTTTATTACTATTCAATTAAAATCACAGCTGTAAAAATTAATTATCTTATCGCTTTTCAACGTTTTTCGTATGACATTAAAGTGAAAAACATGGCTGTTAACGGCGAATCTAAAAAACCGAGAGCTGATGAGAATGACGCGAACTTAAGAAGCCGCCATGGTAATTTGGTACTGGTTCTTTTTTATGGGACGGTTGTGGGGTACTATTTTTATGCCGCTGTTGCTCATCGTTTCGCATTCGACACCAGCAGAACGGGAAAGAAAAGTCCACATTACGGAGCGCTCAGACACATGAAAAGTTTTAGACACTATTTTTTTACCGGATGGAATTTTGTAAGTATATATAATTATTATTTTTCTGATAAAAATGCACTAAAATTGCATATGTATTTAAAATTGTATAACACATACACATATTTGAGTTATAGGATACTGGGGTATACAATATAAGAGACGTCAAATTTCTGGGAATATAAAATTCCAAATTTAAGCCCAGTTTAGTGTAATTTTTATATTTCTCATTTTTAAGGCAATTAGGAACGTGTTGCCTTTTATAAGCTTTATGTCTGTCTACCTTTCCGGTTTGTATGTCCATAGGCGCAGGTATTAAAAAATCCGCGTGGGGGCTGAGTATCTTTTTCCTTCCAAAGAGACATACGGTGAAGCAGGGGCTGTAGGAGAAGCATATAATAACCACGTTTGAGATCCAGATTATCCTAAATTAACAAAATAAAATTCACACTTTTTAAAATTTTTTATTCATTATTAATTTTTGTATATATATATATATATATATATATATATATATATATATATATATATATATATATATCGGCATATTGTGGGTGATCAATTATATTTACGGGTAAATCTGCCAAGAAAAGTCGCTAGAAATTATTTTCAAGTTCGAAAAATGGCCGCTAGGGGGCCTAACAGCAACTCAAAAATGGAAGTGCCTATTTTCTCTTGAATTTTCCTAACGAAAGTTTTTCGAAAATATAAGCATTGTGTTCTTCAGGCAATTATGCAACTTTTTGCTATTTATCTTTTTTTTTGTTTTTTTATTAATAAAGTGGTGGGGAAAGGTTTTTTCTTTCAGACGTTTATATCTCTCTTCTTCAAATAATACGAATTTTCTCAAAAAAATCAAATGGTATGGCATGACATTTTTTTCATAATTTAATTTAAGGTTACAAAAGGAATAAAATAGTGAAATAAAAAATCCAGGTCCGTATTTAAACTAAAAAAGTTAATCATGGTCGCCCGAATCCGAAACGTGGGATTGAAAAACTAACCCAACCAATTTGTAGAGGAGAAAAAGTGATGATGATGAAGTGAAAGTTATTTTCATCTGTAATTTCAAAACGCAAAGATCTGCAAGAAACTCGGAGGGTAATTTTTTCACTTCCCTCTTCGTAGTAATAATTAACATAAACGTATAAAAATATGAAAAAATCAAACAAAAATATAACATCGAAATAAGTTAACAATCTTAACAGTATATTTTACCATAAAAAGCATACACTGAAATGGGGTCTGGGGCACTGTGGGTGCTGGCGCTCCCAGGGTTCCTTAGCGTATGTCTGTGTTTCCAGTTAGCATGTCTGTCTCTCTGGCTTAAAATTTTAATCCATTTCTCAAGCGTTTGCTGGCATCCGATTGAGCTAAAATTTGGCATACCTATGTATAATTTCCGTCACAATGCAATAATATGGTACCATGGAGTAAAAACATTATTAAAATTATACAGGTTGCGTAAAAAATTTGAAATGTTGGGAAACTTTTTTATCACTGATTCTAACAGAAGAAGTTCTTCTTCATAAAAAGGTTTACCTGCTCTAAAACTAAAATGCGTAAAAAATCGTAAATATCTTATACAGGGTGTGTAAAAAAAGTTAAAAAGTACAAAATAAAAAAAAATATTTTGAAAAACCAACTTTTATGTATAAATTATTGTACTAAAGAATCGGTAACTTAACTTTACCCTGAACTTCCCTAGTTATGATTTTTTGTATGAATAGCAAAGCGTAACCTGTAACCCAATGGTATAGTTCCGCACATAGTCATTTAGCGTAGAGCCTTTTCAAAGATTTTTATTGGTCGCCGTTTTGTTCCACAATATTATATTCGTACCAATGTTTTACCAGTTTTTGTTTTTGTGCATGATTTAAAATGTTTTTTTTTAGTTCAGATTTTACACTGATTTTTTAAGACCACCATTTTGTACCATCGACATGTTGAATTCGCACCGTTAATCCATATATCACGTTCAATTTTGCTGCAAGATTTGAAAAAAATTTAATAAGAATATTTTGTACATTGATTTTTTCACATTTTATTTGGCCGCCATTTTGTTTCGAATTCATACCACAATTTTACCAGTTTATTTCTATAGCATAGTTAATGCTTGCCTAAAATTTGAAATGAATCTAATAAGTAATTTTTCAGATTAATTTTTTAAATAATTTATCAGGCCGCCATTTTGTTTTGCTGCCTTGGATTTGTACCAACATATTACTGGTTAATTACTATGTAATACTCGATTTTTGTGGAAAATTTGAGGCAAATAGGATAACTTGTTTTTTAGTAATAATTTTTTTAACATTTCACTAGGCCGCCATTTTTTTCCGCCATAATGGATTGTTACCAAAATATTACCAGGTCATTCCCATACAATCCTTAGTTTTTTAACAAATTTTGAAGTCAATCGGATAAGTAGTTTTTAGCTACGCCGCGAACTGACATACAGACAGACCAACAGACACCCTAATGGAATTGAGAAAATATATTGTCTGGCATTTAGGGACACTAAAACGTCAAAATATGTAAAACCTGGAATTTTTTTCACAAATACAGATATTTAATTTGGCCGCCATTTTGTTCCGACATCTTGAATTCCTATTACAATCCTACCAGTTCATCTCTATATCGCAGTTAATACCTGCACAAAATTTGAAATCAATCTATTAAGTAGTTTTTCAGGCTGAATTTTAAAATATTTTAGTAAGCCGCCATTTTGTTTCGCCATCTTGGATTCATATCAAAGTTTTACCAGTTGATTACTACTTGATTTTTGTGCAAAACTTAAGATGAAATGAATAAGTAGTTTTTTAGTGATAATTTTTTAACATTTCACTAGGCAGCCATTTCATTTTACCGTATTGGATTTTTATCAAAATGTTACCAAGTCATTTCCATAGGATTCTTAATTTTTAATCAACATTTTAATTTAATCGGGTAAGCAGCTGTTTTAGCTTTTCCGCGAAGAGACAGACAGACATACCGACGGAATTGAGAAATCATGTTTTCCAGCATCTAGGAACCCTGAAACGCAAAGATCTGAAATATTCTCGAAGGTGATTTAATACTTTCCTTTTACGAGGGAAATAAAAATAATAAAACTTACATAAACACAGAATTTTTAAAAATTTTAATATTTTCTTAAAAACTTGAGGCGTGAGACGCCATCACACTTGCAATAACCCTTCAAGCTTTTAAGAAAATACTGAACATTTTAAAAGTTGTGTGTTTATGTAAGTATTATTATCTTGTACCTTTTAAGTTCATTAGTTTATAAATAAAAGCTTGTTTTTAAAAGATTTTTTTACGTTTTTTATAGGACAGTTTCTTCTATCCATTGTTTATTTATTTGTAATTATTAGAAAGTCTTTTTCCCAATGGCAACTGAGGCGCCGCCTCACTCGCTTTCCTATAAATATACATTTTTATTTTCAAAATTAATTCTTTCCAAGTTGATACATTATTCTCTGAAAATTGTCTCAAACACTATGAAAATTTCATCAAATATGCGTAAATTATAAGTAAACACTTTACTTTACTAACCAACAGTACAATGTCCAATAACTACAATATCATTTCTTTTTTATTCGACTTTACCTATACGCGGCGATGCGAATTGCGCCTCGGACACTTGAGTGGTATTTGGATTTTTAATAAGTCTGAGAAAGAGGGAAAAGGGTCGTGTTGCATATGTAGATTCATTCCATCTCTTTTTATTGCATTTGAGGCGATGAAAACTTCGCTTAATGATTGAGACGTTGCCATTTAATGTTAGCACAGATTAAATATAAATGGAATAATTATTATTTATCGGTAAATGACAATCGCGCATTCGGCTGCCAAATGCAAGCCGTTTTTGTTTTTGTTGATATTTGCGTGGGCGTGTGGGGTATTCGTATTTGACTGTTACCGGTAACGGTTTGAGATTGAGTGGGAAGTGGGTAGATATTGAGATTATTCGGCAATAATTTAATGTTTGTTTTATAGAATTATTTCGTGAATGTCGCGCGTTTAGTCTGTGTCGAGTGTTACTCTATCTAAAGTATTTTTGACGTTGCGTTAGTTTAATTATTGAGTAGATAGACTGATTGAGTACTGAGTAGTTTATATGAATCAGTGATTAAAATTTAAAATAAACGAAACGTGTGAACTATGAATCCAAAAGAAATTCTTCGCGGAGATAGACTTATGCCGAAGATAAGTACCTTAAGTAGTGATAAAAAAGACGATCGACAATATAAACGATTTCAAACGTCATTGTATCAAACACACACTTGGATTTGTGGAAGTGTTTTTAAGCAGCGTTTATATTGTTGGCCTTGCTTAATACTGGGAAAAACAAAAACAGTATGGACTTCTGATGGATACGTTGATTTTAAAAATTTTTCTAGAGCGTTTAAAATGCATGAAGGGTCTAAAGACCATATTCAAAATACCTTAGGTTTTGTACGTTTGTCTCAAAATATGACTACAATTAAAGATGCACTAATCGAAAATGCTCGTTTATCTAAATTATTGTACAATGAAGATGTTAGGAAAAACCGCTTGTTCCTGACATACCTTACAGAATATTACTGGGAAAACAAGAACTGGCTTTTAGGGGGCATAATCAATCTTCTTTTAACAGAGGGAATTTTAAGAAAGTTTTTAATTGTTTAATTAAACGTAACACCGAACTTGTAAAGCATTTAGAAGGGAAAAGTGTATTTACGGGACAATCGAAAACTATTCAAAATGAATTAATATTTTGTATTGACGAACATATGAGAGACTTTATTAAACAAGAAATACCGGAGGTTACATTTTTCTCATTAATTGTAGATACGACGGATATAGTTAAAAAAGACCAATGTTGTGTAACTGTTAGGTGTGTAAATAAATTAGCCGAAATAAAAGAATGTTTTTTAGGCTTTTTTGATATAAGTGAGGATTCTAGAGTTAATGCACTCTATAACTTAATTGTAAGAATCTTGGAACCTTTAAATTTTAAACGGAAATTAGTAGCACAATGTTATGATGGAGCTGCGGTTATGGCCGGAGCATTGAGCGGTCTACAAACAAGAATAAGATCAGATGCCCCACAAGCAATGTACACTCATTGTGCTGCTCATCGTCTCAATTTAATTTTACAACAGAAATTATATTAAGGAAAGCAGAATCTTTTTCGCAACTTTGAAAAGTTTGTCTGCTTTTTTCCATAAATCGTACAAACGCACATCTATATTGGACAAAATAATAAAAAAACGAGTTCCGCAAGCAAGTGATACAAGGTGGTATTCTCGATCAAAAATTCTAATTTTTGTTGCAAATAATTGGGAAGGACTAACCTTAGTTTTTCAGGACATGACTGAAAATCCAGAATGAGACTCAGATACTATACACATGGCCAAGGGGTATCTAAAAGACCTTTCCGATTTTGAATTTGCTTTTTTAATTTTTGCATTTAAAGAATTTTTTTTGTTACTGATATCCTGTTTCAAGTTTTTCAGTTAAGTAACCTAGAAATTGATTTCTGCATTTCACAATTGAACATTGCCGTCAAGCGATTAAATGAGCTGCGCGCTGAAAATTTCCTTAAATCCATTTTTGAAAAAGCAAAATCACTTACCGGATTGCCATGTAGTAGACAAACCCGCAGCATGAGCGAATCAGATTTAATGGAAAAATATAAAAATCTGTTTTATGAAATTTTAGACTGTATAATTTTTCAAATTAACATCAGGTTTGAAGATTTACACAAATTGGAATTTGTGAAACTTCTTAATACATCAAAATACAAAGACTTTGCCACAGAATTCCCTATTTAGTCTATTAAATTCATTAGAAAAAACGTATCCAAAAATGTTTGACAAAGACTGCCTCAAAAATGAGCTAAGCATAATTTACCGAGATGAACAAATTTATAAAGTCAATATTCAAGAACTCCTTAAACAAATTAATAGTTTAGAATCAATTTCAGTATTTTGTGAAGTATATCGACTTGCGACATTAATTTTGACAATCCCCTTAACAAGTGTACAGGCCGAAAGAGATTTTTCGTGCTTAAAGCGAATAAAGATCTACTTACGAAATAGTATATCTCAAGATAGGCTCTCAGCCCTGTCGATCATGGCAATAGAAAAAGAGTTATTAGTTAAACTTTCTGAATGTAATGGTGACTTTTATGACAAAATCAATGAGAAATTTGCTTCTTTAAAAGACAGGCGCATTAATTTAATTTACAAAAAGTGACTTAACTGCACCATCCACATACCTATTTGCCTAAACAGTTTTGGTTTTTTTATAAAAAAATTACTGTCCACACCATATTAGATTATTACAGGTTTATTACACTTTAAACTCGATTCTGACTATTTTGATTAAATATTTTAAATATTTTTTATAAAAAAATCCAATGATGAAAAATGTATATATTATATATCTTTGAGAAGAGTATATATGTACATATATCTGAGGATAAAACGAATTGCATGAAAATTGAGTGAATATCTTAAAGATTATTATTTTATTTTTATATCTATGTAATAATTTTTATTTTAAAAATTACTTAATGAAAAATTGGGCATATATCTTGGTATTGGTATGTAAAAGACAAAAACAAATCATAAAAATCAGTCAATTTGGGCGTGGCACCCCAAAAAGGTTTCGCCCACCGCGCTGTCTGCGGCGCCATCTACCTATTATAAATATCAAACCTTTTCTCGCCTCACAAGTTTTAGACACCACGAGTCGCCACTGCAAATAATTTTTCTAAATGTCGCAATTACAAAATGACAGTGACATAAGCAAAAGGTAACTGGCGAACTAAGAGTTTTAAGTACAATTGCAACTAGACCTGGTCTAACTCTTAAACCTTTTTAGTGAATACGGGGGATAATGTTTTAAAATTAGCCCCAAAACGGCTACTCCTACTTAACCATCACCTCTCCATAGCTGTACCTCAAAATTATACCTTGAATACAGTGACGGCAAACTAATTGGAAACGATACCTTACGAAAATCTGAACCGTTGCTAGTAAGAAATTGGTTTATATTTCGAATATTATAATCATTGTTGGTGTATATCTATTATTATCCCACTAAATAGCCTTATTAAGTTTAAAAAATAGTTTATTCACTACAAAATTCGAAGAACACTACATTTTTAAGTGGCAAACTAATTGGAAAAGTATTTCTGAATCAACATTTTCTAACAACTTATAAGTTTTTGTCTCAACCGAGTACCTAATATTTAGTTGGATATCCATTGGCTTCAATTACTTTTAAACACCTAGGCATGGACTGTATTAGACGTCTACAAGTCTCTAGTGGAATACTGGTCCAAGCTTCTCTCATACCCTCGCATACTTCGTCGAAATTTTAGGAAGTTCTTGAACCTAATTTCCTTTTAACTATCATACAAAGATTTTCTATTAGGTTAAGATGGACTACAAGATGGCTATTGTAAAACATCTACATGATTATCCTGAAGCCAGACAGACCCTCCTGGCAGAGTGCTTTGGATCGTTATCGTGTTGGAATTTCCAACGTACTGATTTTCTTTTGCATATGGTTGCATCACGATTTCCAGTATGTTAATGTATTCATACCAGGGTTGAGAACGTATAATACGTTTTGTATAATATGTATTATACGTAGCGTAAAATACCATATAATACGTCGCAGTATAAAACTAAGGTATTATACAGTATAAAAGGTAAGTTTCACAGTATGCAGTTAGTTGCACATCGCCTTTGACGATTTAAGAGTATTAGGTTCGTTTTTGGTTGAATAAAACATAAAATGTATATTGTATATTTTTATATATTATGTATTATGTATTATATATATATATATATATATATATATATATATATATATATATATATATATATATATATATATATATATATATATATATATATATATATATATATATATATATATATATATATATATATATATAACATAACATACTTAATGTAACATAACGTGACTCGTGCTAATATTCGCAGGATTTAGCATCATCTTGAATTTTTAAAGAATAATATACTTTAACTAGTTTTTTGGACCTTTCTGCACTCAATCTATTACGCAATTTATTATGCACATAAGACCAATTGCTAAATACGCGTTCTAACTGCGCACAAGGCCGGATTAAGCTTTTATGGGGCCCGGGGCTATTATATTTTTAAGGGGCCCTTTTTTAGGGGGGGGGGTAGAAAAAAAGCGGCGCTCACCCTACTAGATACGCCGGTTCGCCATTGCCCTTTATGAATAAAATGCAAAATATTATTTATAAAATTTTATTCCCATAACAAACAAAAAACAGTATAAAATATGTACGTGGTCAAAATATATTTTTTTTTCGTAATTTAAGGTTAACAAATTCTTCTACCACGCCATCGAATTCTAATTCCTTCAGAACGTCCCTTTCTATGCACATTAATGTTAATGAAGACAGACGTTCCTCCTGCATTGTGGTTCTGTATTTATTTTTAATGTAAACCAGCTTTGAAAAAGAACGTTCTGACTCACAATTTGCTATAGGTATTGACAAATAAATTTTTAAAAGGGTATAAACGTTTGGAAATGTGTCAATTAATTGATTTTCCAAAATGTACTTTAGGAGATCAAGCGTATTAAGTACTTTATTTGTGGAAGTTTTAAGGTCAGAAAAGAATGCCAATTCATCAGTTAAATTATTATTTAAGTCATCTTTATAGACGCTTCTTACATTTGCGGAAAATTCTTCAATTTCTGCTTTAGATAAATCAGAACTAAATTTCGATAATAATCCGATAATAATAATAACAATTTGGCAAGATCTGCATATGCATTACAACGTCGTTGTTATTCATTGACCAGCTTGTCTATTATTATTAAAAACGTCTGTGTTCGAAAAATTTCTCTCTCATCTGATACCATTTCATTTTTACCATCTGGATATTTCTTTTGACGTTTTGACCTGCCCATAGAATAATCATATTCCTCCTGTGGTAGTAAATTTTTGGCTTCTTTTTCAAACAAATCAAATTGGTCTCGGAAAGAGGAAACACTTGTTATTAGCCCTTTTAATATTTTTTCACCAAATAACAAATCCAAACCTGGTTTTTGTAGTATATTGGAAGCTTCCCCAAAAAGTCTTAAAATTTTACTCCAGAAAGTACCCATTACAAGAGTCTCCATTTTTGTCATTTGTTTAGAAAGGCCCGCGGCTTCTAATTTTGTGTCTTTTTTTTCTAAAGGATCATCCGACATTGTTTTTAAGCAGGTAAATATTTGGACATAGCTTGTTACTAACGCTTTTGCCGCATCTTCCCTACAGCTCCAACGAGTGGTACTTAGCGATTTGACAGTAAGATTTTTGTCAATATGATTTAAAAGCAAATGCCATCGATGTGTGGAGGCCCCGAAAAAAGCATACAATTTTTGCAAAAAATTAAAAAACTTTGTAGCGTCAAGGCAATCGTCAACAGCACATTCTCCAACTAAATTTAAGGAATGTGCAAAACAAGGCACGTAAAAAGCTACTTTTGTAATTTCTCGTATATGTGCTTGGAGGCCATTATACTGCCCGGACATATTACTTGCATTGTCGTAGGACTGTCCACGACAAAACTTTAAATCCAACGAATTTTTTGTTAGAAAATTTATAACAACCTCCGACAAAGATTTACCAGTATGACTGAAAATAGGTACAAATCCTAAAAATCTCTCATGTACTTGCCCACCTTTTTCATTAGAGCAATAACGTATAATTATCGATAACTGATCTACGTGTAATAAATCTGGGGTTGAATCTACTATGATTGAATAATATTTGGATGCCATGATATCTCCTATAACCTTTTTCAGTACCTTTTCGGACATTAATTTGATAAACTCCTCGCATATGGTTTTGGACAAATAGGAAACACTACCTTTACCTTTATTTCCATAATTCTTAATATGATTATCTAAGAAAGGATCGAATTGGGCAATTCTTTTCAACATTCCCATGTAAAGACCATTAGATGATGACCCAAAACTTTCATTGTCTCCACGAAAAGGTAAACCTCTTCCTGCTAGAAATTTAATTACAACTACAATTCGTTTAAAAACATCAATCCAATAATTCTTTTCTTTCTGAAAGGCGTCTGCAATATTTTTGTCCACTCGTTTTTCTAAATTTATTCTCGAAAGAAGTTTGTTCATACTGACCCTATGATCTTTGCTGTTTTCGTGGAGTTCGATTTTCTGAGGACCCTTTTTCCAATCTGAGAACCCGCAACAAAATGGGGCACCTTTGTCGAAATTAAAAAGTTTGCAAGAAAAACAGTAAATATTTCCGGTGCTGAGAGAATATAAAATCCACTGCCTTCTAACCGTTTCGCCGTTTACCAAAATCTTGTATAGCATTGATTTGCTGAATTTTCTATTTTGTGATTTGTAGGATCTTAATGAAGCTTTGAAATTTTTATCAGCGTCAAAATTTTGAAAATATTCGGCTCCTTTTTCTAAATAACAATCATTTAAATTATCGGTAATTATTTCAGGCCATTTGGCGGGATCCTTATTAGGTAGGAATAAACTATGTCGAATAGAAAGGGTTGCATCAGATTTACTTGTTGAAGGCACTAAAATGAAAATAAATTTAAATGGGAAAGTGAAATTTGCCATCAACATTCAACGCTACATTTAAACCGTCAAAATGATTCAGTGTATCTAAGTTGTAAACTATAAGTTATGGAGCAAAAAGTAATACTATTATACTATACCTGCTTCTGAATTTTCCCAGGAATTTTTATTTAAATTTCCATCGTGCGCATTATCATCATTAGTATTAGTGTCGCTTATAGTATAAGCACTGCTTTCAATGCTTGTGTTTCGGTAATCAGAACTATTTTTAGTGGAATCCTTTTCTAACAAAGCGTTAGGTTTAGTTAAAAAACTTGTTATTTTGGGCAGTTTCTTTACTGCTTCTAATTTATCCTCAGCAGCCTTAAAATAATTATTTTGTGTTATCCAGGTAAGTTGTCTATACATACAAAAAACAATAAGCAATAACAAACTATAACTTACTTTTCTTTTTTGAGCGCCGCTTTTGTATCGACTTAATATCGATTTGTCACTCTTATTCATTACTATATTGGCACCGGCCACGGGCACTGACTAGGTATAGGGTATAGGTATTTTTTATTTTCTTTCTATATATAAATAATAAAATAATATGTAAAAAAAATAATACATTGAAAATAAATTGATGATTGTCAAAACAAAAATGTATTATCTCAACTTACCACACAACGCATTGCACCAACGCCTGCAACGCTGACTATTTATTTAGCTATGAATTAATAGCTTATAATTAAGTAGTTACTTAGTTATTTTATTATGTACCACTAAATCACTGCTTTCTTCTTAAAATGAACATAAACGTAAACGTACAGTACATATTTTAAAAATACAGAAGAAATAATATCGATGTAACGATCTTGCAGATTGCCAAATCCAAAGATTCTAATAAATTTATGTCTTCATTACATCATTACTGGACCCGTGAATAAAACAAAGACCATCCTGACAATCCAAACTAGAAAGAAACAACGAGAAGATCCAAGGCAAACAGGTTGCTATAACTAATTTGATTGGTTATCGAATAGTTTCGCGCCTATTTTATTGCTTCGATACGCCGGCCGGCGTGCGTTCAAGGCCGTCAAAACGTAGGCGAGCCCCGACCCGGCGCCACTGTTGCCAGATCTACTGATTTTTCAGTAAATCTTTTGATTTTACTCTTAATTTACTGACTTATTGATTTCAATTCTCATTCTACTGAATCTCATATTCATAATATTTTTGCTCTCTCTCTCTCTCTCTCTCTCATCTCTCACGCACGTTTCACGAAAAAAGGGCCCCTACGGGGCCCCATTGAACCGCGCGACCCGGGGCTGTAGCCCCTTTAGCCCCATGGTTAATCCAGGCATGACTGCGCAGACGAAGCCGGAATTGATAACAGTTTTTTAGTAAGAGAACTTAAATTATTACATTTTTTTGATGCTAAATCCCAGTACAAAAATGGTTTGTTACATAAGCCCGCCTTTCCATTAAGTACTTCAAAAATTCCGGTATTGCTACTAAACTTAACTAAATCCTCCAGGCCTGTCGCATCTAGATTCTCAAGGAGATAATCGTTCACCAAATCTACTTGTTGTTCATTAAGTTTTTTGCCTCTGTAAGATGGGTGCAAATAATTCGCAACTAGGAGCGGAACTTTTAATGCGTATTTCCTCCTTTTATTTAAATTTTCTCCTGCTTCTTGGAACTTTGAGGGAAATTCAAGGTTCAGCCACGCTTCTGCAGCGCATGCAATGCTTGCTGTCGACGATTGACATTTGTTGATCAATATGCATACTGGGTCCAACAATGAAACAGCTTCGGTAACGTTTTTGATAAACTGTTGATCAAAAATTAGAGCAGTTAAATGGGCTGGAATCGCTTTTTCAGGGTTCTCTGAAATGACACGTTTGATATAAGGAAGATTTTTCAAAAAGCATGAAAATGAATCCCTATTTGAGCACCATCTGGTCTCGCAAGGTAGACTGATTTTTGAGCCTCCAAATTTTAAAATTTGTGCTTCCATATCAGGGCCATTGAATTGTTTTAAGATGGATGTTACTCGAGTAGCTAATTCACTAGGTAAAATATCCTTTGCCAGTAGCTGACCTGTGTGAGAATTACAAGTTAAGTGAATTATATTGGTTAATCTACCCATTTTTATCATATTAGCAGCATTATCACTAACTACTGCAAATATTTTTGTTTTGTACATTTGCTCTGCTTGAGTTTTTGCAAATTCAATTATCTCTGCTAATTTCTCTCCAGTTTCTCTTTCTTCACTGAGGTCCCAATTATCCAGAAAAACTGCTTTGCCTGTTGCAGAATGCAGCAAAACTGTGACATTCTTCGTATTAGCATTTTCATTTTTCCAGCCATCAATGAGCATAACTGAATGAGACTCGAATTTTACACCTTCCGTAAATTTATTAAAAAGATCGTCTAATATTTTTCCACACAAGGCTTTTCTGGAAGGAATACGATAGCTTGGTCTCATATGCTGCATGAAGTTGCGGAAATGTGTTGATTCGATTACGCTAAATGGGATGTTGCAACCAAAAAATAGCTTTCCCAATAGCTCGTTTCCCTTATTAATGTCTTGAACTGACATTTTATCAATGAAAGCTGTCACTGAAGATGAACTTGACGGTCTAGAAGAAGAATATGAAGATATTGATTCTTGATTGGAAACTTCAAAATTGCTATTACCAGGCTTGTTAGTAGAATCCAAATTTGCATTTTCACCTGATTCTAATAGTAATTCTTCATCTTCAAAGGAATTACTGCAAATGCTGGTGGTACTGCCAGTGTCTGTGTCAGTTACTATACGACTTATTTTAGTAGCATGTTTTTCTTCATTTTGTTTCCACTTTGGACTTTTTGCAGCTATATTTTTTGTTTTTTCTGGATTATTTTGAATGGGGCGAAACTTGCAAATATTTCTGTGCATAGAAAGACGACTTGAACTTGTGTTGTGAATTTTCTTTTCACACACAGTACACAGAGCTACAATTTTTTTTCTTCCTTTAGTTTCTTGAAGCCTTGCGCCCATACTGGATGGTTTGGACGACCACCTGAACCTCCTGAACTCATCTATAAAAAAAAACTCTGTTTTGGTATTCGGTACAAGTAGGTAGGTACCGTAAGATCCGCTTATAGTGTTCTAATTTTGATTTGATTTATGTTTTCCTTAACCATGAAAAAAAATTCTTATTTTAAATCGAACAGCTATACAGGGTGTTCAAAAAGTAAGGTAAATGATTTTAAGGGGTGATTCCTTAGTTAATTCTAAAACAAAAAGTTCATATGAACACATGTCCTAAACAGCCTAGTTTTTAAGATACAGCGTAGCGTGTTGAATATTTAAAAAAATCAGTTTTTTCCAAATATTTACAAAATGCATTCAGATATTCTTTTGAAAATTGGCACAGGTTTGACGAAATGAGGTATTTTTAAGTCATGATAGATTTATTTCACTTTCATCAGGGGCGTGCGCAGGGGATACGCCTTTAATATTTATAAAAAAATATGGTACGCTACCGATTTCTTAAAAATCTAACAAGTTTTTATGATTGATCTATTAGAAATTTACAAAAACTGCCTTTTATATTTTTTCGCTACAATGCACCGTTTGCGAGAAAATAATAAAAAGTACTTCAATGCGTGCATCTTATGACCATTTTCGTCAATATTTTTCTTTATAATTATTAAATGCGTATCCCCTGCGCAAGCCACTGATAAAAGTAAAATAAATCTGGCAGGGCAGCATAGTTACAAACATTTTATAAATATTTGGAAAAAACTGATTTTTTTAAATATTCAACACCCTGTATCTTAAAAACTAGGCCGTTTCGGACGTGTGTATATTTGAACTTTTTTCTTAGAATTAACTAAGGAATCACCCCTGCATTTTTTACCTTACTTTGAGAACACCCTGTATAATATTTATTCAATATTTAGATTCTATATTAAATTCTAAGCATAAATATGTATAATATTTTATACTAATTTTTAACGGTTTTCAGGAAAATGGCGCTTGTAAATTGATATTAACTATTTGAACCCAAGTAACTCCTAAATAACAGAACTAACTATTTAATAATTATCTATTTGACCAAATCAATTTCTACTTTGACTGCAAATGTCAAATTTTGACTCCTGTAAACCCATAAATGTGGTCAAATAGATAATTAAAAATTAAGAAAGTGAAATTATGAAGTTCATTTCGTTGTAAGTTTCGATGCCGACGTTTAGCAGTTACAGAGGATAAAGAGCCAAAAATGTCAATTTTCAAGCGTCATTTTGAAAACCATAGAGTTTAACATGGATTCGAAATATTGCATAATAAATATAAGTATGAGGAGTTCAATTTAAAATAAGTAACTTTTTTATGGTTAGGAAAAACGGAACACTCTGTATATAAAAACAGGTACGACAAACGAAAAAATTTGTTACCATCTTTTTTGTTTATCTCTCTAAGCAACTTTCCATTATAATATCAAAATGTGGACAAGATAAGTAGATCACACGATACATATACTCAGTTAATCAAGTATTAAATT
The DNA here is from genome assembly GCA_030620095.1 of Kuschelorhynchus macadamiae. Classification (NCBI taxonomy): domain Eukaryota; kingdom Metazoa; phylum Arthropoda; class Insecta; order Coleoptera; family Curculionidae; genus Kuschelorhynchus; species Kuschelorhynchus macadamiae. The sequence goes on along the minus strand of JAUTXW010003730.1, from coordinate 210,295 downwards.
AAAACTTTCAAATTACAATAAAAAATATTCAAAAACAATATTGTAATCAACTAAAACACTTCGCTTTACTTAACATGCGGTTGAGGAGCTCATTTTCAAAGTGCAAACAAAACTTTCTTTTTAATTCATGAACGTAAAAGCAAGCAGTCTTAAATAATGATAAATGTAGCACTTAAAGACATTGGGAATCAGCTCCCAAACAGAATCCTTTGGATTTGGCTTGACCACATTATCGAGAATCAGAGCCCGTAATTTTCGATAGCTGCCGTTTGTCCATCTTAAATTATACTGGCGACGGACAGCTTTTTTATATTAATGGCAATTTTTAGATGGTACCAAGGCAATTCGTAAATTGATTTTGATAAAATATGGATGATTGTAATTGTAAATAGATTTCAAAATAAAATGTAAACTTACTTTACCAAAGTAAATAGTTAAATAGTTAGTAAAAATGAATAATAATAATAATAATAATAATTTTTTTTTAACGTTCATAAGCATGAAATACAATTTTTTATAAGTTTGATGTATGGTTAAATTAATTTATGATCAATATTCCAAAATTGCCTTGTTGCACTTTGCGAATGAATGGCAAATAATATAATAATACTTACTGTTTACTTTACTCCTAATCTGTAGTTGACAATATCAGTAACACTGTAAAGTTCACAAATTCACGATAACAATAACAAGAACTCATCAAACTCCTGCTTATTGTTGAAGCAACTGGTTTGAAGTGTTTGAACTAAAATTTTGAGGTTATATTGTGATCTGCTATTAAACGTATAATACCGTATAATACGGTATAATACTGTTTAATACTGTTTAATACAACCACTCTTTTCACGAGGTATAATACGTTTTATACGCCAGTATAATACCGTATAATCCACGTAACGTATAAAACCAATTATACGGTAGAATTCCCAACCCTGATTCATACTGATCTATAGTACCAGTTATTCTATAAAGAGGGCCAAGAGAAGCAGTCCCATACCATGATACAACTATCACCAAATTTCAATTTATTTACCTTGGATTCATCTGACCATAGTATCTGCTTCCATTGTTGGACATTCCAAGGATTGTGATTTCTAGCAAATTCTAAACGGCTTCTTCGATTCACTTCAAGGTGAGGCTTCTTCCTTGGTACCCTGCCAAAAAGTTGTGTCTCGTTCAAACGATTACGAATACTCCGAATATTAAATTCCCTTGGATTTTCAACAAAAATCTAATTTAATAAACTGAAGAAATACATTTAGCAGGTATATTCCCCACATGGTTTTATATAAGGTGTTTGTTTCTTCATGTATTTTTTCGATTCCATAAGAAATAGCTTTTCTGCCTTCAGTGTTTCGTTCTTTGATTGCCTCATGTAATGTTCCACTGCTTAAGATCTATTTTTAATCAACTATTCCTAAATTGCGATATAGACAACACCGCGTTAAATATGACTGCTCAGGGCCGTACCGAAGAGAAAATATTGGGGGAACTAATAAAATTTTTGCCAACACAATAAAATAAAAATACAAAATGTAAAGTGAAGACTAAAAAAAGGCAAGCAAAACAGTTTAAATTAAAAGTTGCATATTATATTACCACCAATATGAAAAGATTTTGCTGACACGATAAAATATTGGGGGGGGAGCGTCCTATCTATATGCGAGCTCATAATATTGTTGCTAATTTATCCCTAGTTATTTATTTATTATTTGTTATTTTAATGAAATAGACTTACCTTAATTTTTATCCATGTAACGAATATGTTAGTGTCAAAAATCGTTCTCGAATGTTCTGTTAGGCTTAATTCTTTCCACCCTGTAGTATTTAGATTATTCTAGAATTTTCTAGATCAATCCATCCTTTTCTAAAGGATATATAAAATCCAGTTTAGTTTGAGATTTCAACAACCTGTAAACAAGTAGACAGTGATAGTTTTAGATGACCTTAGTTACGAGTGTTAGGTATAACCAGTCTTTACCTGTACTACCTGTAACCTGTGTTTTGAATAAGAAGTGCATTCAGAAATTACATGTTTGGTTACCGGCCAATATGTTTAAACCTAAAAACCAAAAAATGAGTACAAGTTATATAGACGGTTTCACATTAGCTAATTTTATAGTTGTAACATTTCGGTTCTTGATCAGTATAATTATACATGTAAACAAATTACATAATCAAACTTGATTTAGATAAAATTAAATTCAAGTTTACTTTATATTGAAAACTAATTATACACACGTCGGCGAAAAAAAGCATTTTACGTATACCTTTAATGATACTGTTTTGCTAAATAGCAGGTCTACCAGGACTATAATTTGTTTGTACCGTCAACAGCAGAGATCTCGAAGAATATCTATCTAGTAGGAAAGAGTAACGACAAGTGAGGGTCCGGTCTCCATGCAGGCCAATCTAACAAATACAGTAGTGACGTTAATGAATAATTGGCGTTGGTAACATACAGGGTGTTAAAAAAGTACGCTGCTAAACTTCAAGGGACGATTCCTCGCATTATTCTAAGACAAAAAGTTTATATAAACATAGTTCTGAAAACGAATAGTTTTCAAGATACAGGGTGTTAAAGTTCTAAGAAAAAACTTGTTTTTCTGTTATAGCTTTTATAACACTCTAGGTATGTTTATCAAATTTGGTGTGCATCTTTTACCCATTAAAGGACAGTGTTTGATGCAAAAGGTTTTTTTTTATTTCTTCCAGTGGCGTCCCTACGGGGTTTGAAATTAATATTTTTTAAGAAAAAAAAGATACGCCACTGCTTCTTTTGAAAACAAAAATTATTTTTGAAATCTCCGTTTAATTTAAAGAAAATTTGGTCTCCAGACTTACTTTTGTACGACACACGGTTTTCGCGTAAAAAAATAAAAATCATTGCAATCCAAATGCAATTTTGCAATGGTAATTTTATGTAAAATCCGCTTCTGTTTATTTTTATTAAACGTATTATTTGAAAGTTGGCACGCGTAATGCTGTTAGTAGTACCCATAAAAAGAAATAGTTATAAATTTGGAATAATCTACTGAGTGACTCTGGGTCATGTCCCCTTTTATCTCCCAAACTTTTTTGCGCCAACACTTGTGATTTGTATTTGCCATTCGCGAGCTTAATTTTCCTTTTTTTAATTTATTACAATTCACTATTAAACCCTCATTTCTAAATGTATTTTTTTTAATAGAACTAACAATTTGGTAGGAAAATTTAAGAAACAAACTGCAATTTAATTCAGTAGTCAAAGAAACCTAAATTGTCAAGGTGGGCTTTGCTTTGCTAAACGACAGTTCTTCGTTTGTTTATAACAATAACATGACAGTTGTCAAAACTATTAATAAAGGTGCACTTGTGTAATTTTTAAAAGTTTATTTAATTTTCTTTCGGTAAAATTGGTTCAGTTTACAAACCGTGAAATGGCAGACATGCATTTCGTGTATGGAATGGCTGATGGTAACGCTCGCGCCGCTAGACGGATGTATCAAGAAAGATATCCTGACCGTCCACTACCTAACAGACAATTTTTTGCAAATATTCACTCCAAACTTTGTGAAACGGGTAGTTTTAAGAAGTCTGCTGCCCTTATAGGGAGACCAAGAACAGTAAGAACGGTTCAGATAGAGGAAGCTGTCCTAAATGCAATTGATGAAAACCCAGAAACTAGTACGAGAAAAATTGCGACTGAATTAAACATTACTCACGTATTAGTATGCCAAATTTTAAAGGATCAACAACTTTATCCATATCATTCGCAACGTGTCCAAGCTCTTTTGCCAAGAGATTTTCCGTTAAGAGTGGCTTTTTGTAGATGGGTAGGAAATAAGTTAATGCAAAATCCAAGGTTTTTATCTCAGGTGTTGTTTACGGACGAGGCATGTTTTTCCCGTAACGCAATCATAAACTTTCATAACAATCATGTGTGGGCCGATGAAAATCCTCACGCCATAATTGAAAATCATTTCCAAGAGCAGTTTTCTGTAAATGTTTGGATTGGAGTTGTAGGAGATTTCCTTATCGGGCCTCACTTTCTGCCTAGCAGGCTTACTGGTGAGGAGTATAGACAATTTATTGAACATGTTTTACCTGAACTTTTGGAAGATGTTCCACTAAGGCAAAGGCGTTCTATGTGGTTTATGCATGACGGTGCTCCACCGCACTTCAGTTTAGTGGCACGTCAGTACCTAGATCAAAATTATACCGATCGCTGGATTGGGCGTGCAGGACCACAATTTTGGCCACCCAGGTCACCTGATATTAATCCGATAGATTTCTTTCTCTGGGGACACCTTAAAGCATTAGTTTACACAACACCAGTTCGAAGCGAAGACGATCTACGAAATCGGATAGAAGAGTCCTGTGAAATTATTAGGAACACTCCTGGTATTTTCGAAAGGGTTCGCCAGTCGCTAATAAGGCGTACAAACGCATGTATTGAAGTCGGGGGAGGCCATTTCCAGCAGTTACTTTAAAATTAAATTCTGTGAAATTATTATTTGTAAGGTTGGTTAAGTTATGTTTGGTTTACAATTATTTTATTAATAAACGTCTTGGTGTTGTTTAGTTTTTTTTTATTTATTTAATGTTTTATTCTAACCACAGCATTACGCGTGCCCACTTCCAAATAGGTATGTTTCATAAAAATTAAACAGTAGCGGATTTTACAAAAAATTATCCTTGCAAATTTTATTCGGATTGCAGTAGATGTATGAAAATTGTTTTTATTTTTTTACATAAAAATTGTGCGTCGTACGAAGGTAAGTCTAGAGACCAAATTTGCTTAAAATTAAATGGGAATTTCAAAAATAATTTTTGTTTTTAGAAAAAGCAGTGGCGTATCATTTTTTTCTTAATAAACATTCTGTCCAAACTCCGTACGAACGCCACTGGTAGAAATTTAAAAAATACTTTTGCATCAAAAACTGCTCTTTAATAGGTAAAAGATGTACACCAAATTTAATAAAAATATCTAGAGTGGTATAAAAGTTATGATAGAAAAACATTTTTTTTCATAGAAATTTAACACCCTGTATCTTGAAAACTATTCGTTTTCAGAACTATGTTTATATAAACTTTTTGTCTTAGAATAATGCGAGGAATCGTCCCTTGAAGTTTGGCAGCGTACTTTTTTAACACCCTGTATACTACTGATTTTTGCATACCCTTTGTAATGGCAAATGAAAGAAGAAGATAACACGGAAGCCTCTCTAAATTATAGGTAAAATACTGTGTATGCAATAAATCCAATTTTAAAAAAAGCCTTGTATAAAGAGTTTTTGCACTTTGAAAGTTTGCATTTGTTCACTTACTCTAACTAAGCTTAATTTAATTTAATACAAAAATGGATTTGGAGAACACAAAGGCAAATGTGTGAAGTCTGTACCTCCCCTTATGTGTGGTCCTCGCCACCTGAAACGTAAAGTTTCAGGCGATTAATTAATTAGGCTTGCGGTTCTTGCTGACAATTCCCAGATATTTTTCTATGAAATTTGTTGTTATAAACTTGCGTTTTCGCCACTGATGATCACTATGCAAATCTTGTGCGTGTTTAAAATGCTCTTCACATTTTATAGTCATAGGACAATTTGTGTTCATTCTACCGGGTGTCTCACGAGACCCTCTCACTTGTTTTTATGTCCTTATGATTTAGCTAAATTAAAAATTATGACTTAGCTAAATGAAAAATCTAACTTATGTAGTCTTTTCCCAAGTAAAACTTAAAAATATGGCGAAAAACAAAGGGGCAAATTCGGAATTGCTTTAATATTAACCAGTGTCGATTCTACACCCAAAATTTTGGAAGGGGAGTACAAGAAAATCTAAAAAAAAAATTTTCCATTGGTTTTATTACCCATTGTATAATATTTGCAGCAAACGAAGCTATTATCGATTTTAGCAAAAAAAGTTATTGTATAGAAAAGGTTTTTATTACGAAAAAAGCTATGTTTGGTATACAAATTGTTTTTATATAATATACAAGATGCGCAAAAAATACGTATACGTAAGCAGGGGAAACAGACAAATTGTAAAATCAAAATTTCTGTTAGCTGATTTAGAGAGCGTAAAATTATGCGTTAAAAAGTGATTTAAGTTTTTTTTTGTACGAGGCATAGTTTTTGGGTAATGTATTGGTCAATAATTCGAAAATTTCAAATGGCGCATTAATTTTACATATTCACTATTAATTTTCTCAGAAACTTTACATCTATTACAGAAAAAATTTAAAAAGCTTTTTGACTTGTATTTGCGGGCTATTTAATTTAGCTGTCTTAAAAATCTTAATTTCAATTTTTTTCGGGTTTGAAAAGTTTTATTTTTGTACTTGTTGCGTACCATGTGTATCAAATCACATACTTTTTATATAAATCTATAAATCTTTTTATAAAGATTAACTTTTTTTCCTAAGGTCGATAATAAAAAAAATCGATTGTTAACTAAAATTGAATACACCCTGTATATTTACCCGCATTATTTATTCAGCTTTGAGTTGGTGAAAATTAAAACCACAGTCTTCAATCTGAATGATTATAACATTCACATTTTTAAGAAGTTTTTTAAATATATGTACTTTCATTTCAAAAACTATCTAGGATGCTCAGAATCGAACTTTAGATACAGACTTGTAATTGTAAAGTTAAGGGATTTTAGGGAGTTAAACTTAAAATAATATTAAATTTTTTTTAAAAACCCTCATCAAGGATAGATTTTAATAACCAGATGTATCAGCAATATTTCTGACAGTCCATCTCGTCTGCGTTAGACTATTTAATTTTTTTTATTTATGTCAATATTTTCAAAAATGTAAATTTTTCTAAAAAATACCAAGAACCCTTTTTGGAATAAACTGACTGATTCTAAGGATAATGAGAAAAATCATAAAAATAAATAAGATTTATGCTGATATATTCCCCACTATTTAAATTTGAAAAAAATAATAATGGCAAAAAATTAATACTATGTCTATGAACTTGGAATATGCATAACAAATTTTATCTAGGTACTTTAGAGATCGACTTTCAATATTTAGAAATTATTATTTTATACAATGCAATTGTAATCTTTCTTAGTAAACCCCAATTCAGCCTGTTCAAAGTTGTTAATTGGCACCTCGGTTGGCACCAAATTTTTTTGTTATGGATTGGAGCTACGATGTTTAAATTATAACAGTTTTTATGTACTTTGCCGCTGATTACGATGATGAAGGCAGAAAAGCCGCATTTCATCTTTTTTTGCCTAAAGTGCAAAATAACGGAGATAATCGCAATTTTTAATTTCAAACTAGTTACCTATGACAGAAAAAACAAAGTTAGAGGCGGCCCTGACATTAATTAAACCGACAGGCAGACTCAAACGACTGGTGTACTTGACAAATAATGTTCACTTGTCATGTCGTGTGCATTGTATATATATATATATATATATATATATATATATATATATATATATATATATATATATATATATATATATATATATATATATATATATATATATATATATATATATATATATATATATATATATATATATATATATATATATATATATATATATATATATATATATATATATATATATATATATATATATATATATATATATATATATATATATATATATATATATATATATATATATACAGGGTGTCCCACGACGAACTGCGGCGATCGATTTCTCAGAAAGTAGGCTTTGGAAAAATTTGAAATTTTGGCTGCTAACTAAAGTCGATGGGGGCAATTCGCACAAAATATTTTCAAGATGGCGGCACTTCCGGTTATACCGGAAGTAGACTTCCGAGTGGGAATCTAAGAGAGTTTTAACAAGAACATGCCAGATATTTGCTGATAGATATCCAGATAAACAGAAACCATCACCGAACAGCGTTAAACAAATGTTGGAAAACTATAAAAATGTTGGAAACGTCAAGGCAAAAATTAATAAGAGGAAACCCATTGTTGATAATGAAAATGTCGAGATTGCAATTCTGGGATATTGAGCTGCATATCCAATGACATCTATAAAAAACGTGGCAAGACAATCAGGAATCTCGAGGAACATAGGATTCTGTTAAAACATAACTTCCAACCTTATTTAATATCGTTGAACCAATGATAAAGACACTGATTTGCCAAAAAAAGTACAGTTTTGCGAGTTTATTTTAACAATGGTACAAGACAACCCTAGACAATATAATTTGGACCGACGAAGCAAAATTTACTAAAAATGGCATTTTCAATGGACACAATTCTCATTTTTGGAGTGATTCGAATCCTTATGCAGTAAGATCGCGGAACTTTCATGAATCCTGGCAATTTAATGTATTTTGTTCAGTAAGGAACGATGGAATAATAAAACTGAATTTTTACGAAGAAAATTTGAATGGTAAGTTATACATTTCCTAAACACAAGAACTTTTTTAATGAAAAATAATCCATTTAGGTAATATTACAATCATTTTTTTTATCAATTTAGCGTCAATCCAAAATTAGATAAATCATTTAGTAAATATTATTACATAAATAAATTAAATTAAATTATTTATACAGGTCACACTACATTACTTCATACAAATACTGGTCCACATACCGTAGCACATCATATCTAAAAAAATATATCTTTCCAAGTTTTATAGGAAAGTTATCTTTAGTTAGATATTTACAAGCTATTTATACAGGGTACTTTAGAAAGTTATAAAATACTAAACCTTCTTTTTTTATTGAGCACTCTTCCGATTAAATTAATTGAATTTTGATGTATTTTATTTCTTCTTAAATCAATAAATCGATGAATATTATCAAAGCATTTCTTTCCGTAAAATTATGTCTATAAACTTTTGTAGGAGAAAGATATCTGAATATTCTTGAAGAGTAGGACAACGAATATTTAAGTAATTTAATTTTCTACCAACACGATGGCGCCCACCACATAGAACCGTTGCAGTTACTAACTTTTTACAAGCCACGTTTACGACAAATGGATTGCCAACAATGGACATTTTCTGTGGCCTCTTCGTTCCCGCGATCTGACAGTCTAAGACTATTTTATATGGGGAACGATAAAAGGAATCGTTTATTTTAATCCAGTAACAAAGAAAGAGGACTGTATGGCCAGGGTAAGGAACGCGTTCGAAAGTTATCTCCACGGTTTCAACATTTTTATAGTTTTCCAACATTTGTTTAACGCTGTTCGGTGACGGTTTCTGTTTATCTGGATATCTATTAGCAAATGTCTGGCATGTTCTTGTTAAAACTCTGTTAGATTCCCCATAGATAATAAACAAATTCAAATAATCCTCGTGTGCGTAATTTAATCGCCCCGGCATGATTATTAGTTTAATAATTATTATAATTACTATAATAAATAAATAATTTTTTAGTAGGTAATTGTCAAACGACAACAAATATTACGTTTCTATAGTGACCAATTGGTTTTGTTCTCGCCAGGCCTCCCCGTCAAGGCCAACTAACAAGAAAACTTAGAAGTCGTCTGGTATTATTAGAACAAAAAATGTTAAATCGTCAATAACTCAAAAACTACAAATTTTTGGAATAGACAACTTTATACAAAGTCACCCTTATTTTAAGTGTTAAATAAGATAAAATTATAAAGATTGTGTGTTTCCATTTGAAAAAAGTAACTTTTAACGATTTTTTAAAGTATATTTATAATGTTAGTTTTTGATCACCCTATATTTATTTATTATAAAAATATCAGCACAGGCCATTAAAGTGTACCCTTTTGGACAAGAAAGCCAACCGCAAATAAATAATAGAGACTTCGATAAGCAGATATTTATAGTTATATCTAGACCTGCAAACGTCATTTTTTACATAAAATTCAAAATATCTCAAAAACAGTTGAACTTAGGTATAGGATATTGTACATGAAATATACCTAGAATTTTTCGAGGAATCCAAAAATTCGATTATATACAGGGTGTTCCACTTAAAATAAAAAAGTTGACGTCTACTTCCGGTATAACCGGAAGTGCCGCTATCTTGAAAATATTTTGCGCGAATTGCCCCATCGACTTTAGTTAGTTAGCTACCAAAATTTCAAATTTTTCTAAAGCCTACTTTCTGAGAAATCGATCGCCGCAATTCGTCGTGGGACACCCTGTATATATATATATATATATATATATATATATATATATATATATATATATACAATGCACACGACATGACAAGCGAACATTATTTGTCAAGTACACCAGTCGTTTGAGTCTGCCTGTCGGTTTAATTAATGTCTCGGCCGCCTCTAATTTTGTTTTTTCTGTCATAGGTAACTAGTTTTTAGCCGTTTTTAATGAGAATAATCCTGATCCATAGATTTGATAAATATCATTATAAATACTTTGACAAGACACCAACTTTTTAATTCGACATACATAGGTCCAGATATTTGCAAATATCTTCTCGTTTGCAAGTAGTATTTTAAACAGAATTTTGTAAAACATATATATTACAGAGGAAAGACTAAATTTAATAGACAGAAAGTTTCAGTAAATTCACTGAAGCTTCAGAAGACGGCGCGGCGTTTTAAGTAAAAGTTTGATCTGTGTAGAGAAGCAGAGTGTTTCAGAAAAGACATTGAATTCAAAAGTTTTTACTTGTAGTATTATTTCTTTAGTCCAGTATAAATATACTGCTGGCATTGTGAGAGAATATTCAAATTTTAACGTTAATATCAATTATAAAAATATATATAAGTGTCTGGTTTCGTTCAGTTTAATCGATGTTTGTCCCTAAAATACGAAAAACGTATTTTTAGAAAAAAATTATGCTGTGTTTGTGTATGTGTGTGTATCTAGATAAAATTTGCTCCATAATAACTTCAGAACGGCCAAACCAATTATTTTCAAATTTGCAGCAAACATACTCCAGTCAGTATCTCGCGGAAATTAGATTTTGGCTGTCTTGAGCATAGATCTTTGATATTTTTAGAGGTAAAGAAATGCAAAAAAATCATATTTTGACAACGCACAAATCGATAACAATTAAATTGAAAACAGCAAGAAGTCACTGACGTAGAAACTTTTTTTTTATGTGTTTGAAAGAGAAGCAATATTTCGAAAAATTCAAAATACTTTTTGTACAGAACACAGGCTAGCCCTACATGGCTATCTCTAAAAAATCAAAAAAGGGGAAACATCACAATCTTTAATAAAAACATGTTTTTTTTATATAAGGTAGCGCGAATAGAAGTAAACAGTCCTCTGAAAACGAAAAAAAAATCATGACCGTTTAGATTTTTTAGCAAACAGTGAAGCACATGTAAATACATGTTCTCCTGTTATATAGGGTAACCCTAGAAATATGTAGCAGCACCCAAAATAGTTTTTTTTGTTTGTCAAATCTATATAATTCAGGTTCTACACTCTTGTTTCCATCCTACCCGATAGGTACGGGATATCTAGTCGTATATCACTTTTTTATTTGCCACCGGTGAGCGTGCTCAATTATTAGTTGAATAAAAATGGTGTTTAATAGTCACTTGTGATATAGTGGAAATGTGTAAAAAAATACTACAGCGTTGTGTATCCAAATCGCAATCTCCCAAACCGTCGTTTATTTTTAAGACTTTATCGCAAATGGAGGTTCAACACCGATACATTTGGAAAGTCGAGGAGAAAAGTGTAAGCTAAAATTATTATGCATATTCTAAATTCATATAAAGATTGATTTTTTTAAGAATCTCTTATTATCCTTACAATATTTGAAGAACACATAGTATATTCGACAAACATTTGGATGTATTTACGCAGCGTCCTTTGGTGTGGGCTTGCCAACACCCGATGGCAAATAAACTACTGTCGAATATTTGTACAACTAGACCATGTACAACCATGACCATGACAAGTGTTCACAAGTGACCATTATTTGTTAACTACACTAGTCGTTTGAGTCCGCCTTTAGAAGCGAGTAATTTTCAAAGGCAACTTTGAATTTTTGTACATGGTTTCTTAACCAATGCAAGCCCTTTTTTCAAATGATGGAATTTTTAACCAAAAAAAAATTATCATTATTGGTCACGGGAAAATCCCATGCAAGTCCAACAGCGTAATCCTCAAAGGCGATTCAGTTTAATCGTATAGAATATACAAAGGAAGAATTATTGATTATTGGACCTCACTTTAATGAAGGCATCTTAAATGGAGACGGGTATGAATGATATCAGAAATTAAAAAAAATTGTAGACGATGTGTGTTTTGAGGAGAGATGAAGCATGGATTTTTAACAGGATGGGGCTCCTCCTCATAACACTTAACTTGTGACGCAACTACTTCAACGATACTTTGGGAATAGGTGGATTGCTAAAAATGGCCCAATACGGTGGCCGCCAAGATCCCCGGATATAACACGTTTAAACTTCTTTTTATAGGGTTACGTCAAGGAATATCGAAACATTTACGAGTTACGGCAAGCTATCACCGATGCGGTTTTTGGTACTGAAAGAAAAATGTTATTGAATGTTAAAAGAAGCATACGTAAGAGGTCTCAATAGAGGCCAAATAGTATAAAAAATAAAATTTTTCGTTCTTCCTTACTCAAAAACATATACACATTGGAAATTTATTTTGAAACAGAAATTGTAAATTAAACATTATGCAGCGAGTATTATTGTTTTATTTATTTATTTTATTATCATAGTTGCAATATTACTCATTTTCAAAACCTACTTATAAGCAGTTTTATTCTCTGTCATAGGTAACTAGTTTGAAATTAAAAATTGCTCTGTTATTCTGCACTTTAGGCAAAATGAAGTGTGACTTTTATTATATTATACAGGGTTATTCATGCAACCCGTTCATTAAAAGTTTTTGTTAATGCCATTTAGATAAAAATTTCAAATTTTGGGATTAAGGTAAAGTCAAGGGGTACTTCTTTTTTGAAATATTTTCAACTTCCTGTCACTTCCGGTTTAACCGGAAGTTGGTATCAACTTGCTTATTTTAAATGAAACACCCTGTATTTTATTATATTTTTGGATTCTACGGAGAATTTTAATGCTATTTTAGCATGTCCTATACCTAGGTTCAAGTGTTCTTAAGATACTTGACCTTGAACCAAAAATGAGCCTTCGGGGTACCAAATTTTAAAATCTCATATTTTTGTAAGTTTTAAAGATATAATCTTCATATTTTGCAGACGATCGGTAAATAATCTTAGGTTTCTATTTTTTTTTTATTGAATTTGTCTATTTTTATACAGGGTGTCCTAAATTCAGCGGCAAACATTCACATTTTCAAAGCCGCTAAAGTCCGTTTTTTTAAATGGGACACCCTATAACTTTATGCACTATCAAATGTAGGATTTCATTTTCTATCGAACTTTATTAAGGTTCCCTATACCTATTCGTAACCATTTTCGAAATAATCAGGTTTTTATTAAACTATCATATGTATTTGCTAAATGCTTACACCTTCCCGTAGTAAGCCATGGAAAAACAATTGTTGTGCTTTTCTATTCAACATGACAGCTGATTTGAAACTTTTAAATTAAAATAAAATAACACTCAAAAGCTGATATTCTCAATTTCTTTTATATTCGCGGGGAATGTTACAAAATATTGGAGAGAACGTGCCATGTTTTTAATGAAAAACATCCTCATTTATCGCCAATGAACAAGAGAAAATTGAAGAGGATTGAAACGAAATTTTTTCGTTTGGGAAAAGTTTAAGTTATAAAAAATGTAATAAATTGTTTACATTATTTTTAACCATATCTACTAAGTTCGAGACTATTCTAAACTTCTATTCTTCAATCTAACAATCAACAATAAATAAATAAAATAATAAAATTGAATTATAACAAATGTTCTATATGCTGTCCGTTCATTTGAAGACACATTTCAATTCATCTTTGTACAGTTGCTGTGGACCGTTGAATTTGTCCGTATTCTAATTCGGCAAAAGCTGTTCGTATCTTGTCTAGTAAATCTTGTTGGTTATTTACTGGCGAAGCATAGACTTTACCTTTGATAAATCCCCATAAATAAAAGTCTAGGGGTGTTAAATCAGGGGATCGCGGGGGCCATCTCCAAGGGCCATTGGTACCAATCCAGCGATCTTCAAAAATTCGAGATAATTGGAGATAAACTGCAGCGGAATTATGTGCTGGTGCCCCATCTAATTGATACCAATAATTTTGCAGCTCACCAATAGGAATTTCTTCTATAAATTCAGAAACTGTCCCTCGTAGAATTTCCAAATACTTATCACTGTTTAAATTGTCTTCATAAATACTGTACCGCACCTGATCATTTAATACTATACCGAAAACATTGAAGCTTGAGAACGCGTTTTGCGTAAAGCGTGCGGATTTTGTGCTGCCCAGAAATGTTCGTTTCTTCTATTTGTTATTCCTTCTCTAGAAAATTTCGCTTCATCGGTCCAAAATATTTTCGAAAGGAATTGAGGGTCCTCTTGAATTTTCAAAAACATGAATTCGCAAAATTCTACTCGTCGGACGTCATCACCAGGTCTCAAGGCTTGCACGTTTTGGAAGGAATAAGGGTGCATATGATGTTCGCTCAAGATTCTTTGGACAGATGAAGAAGAAATTCCCAAATCGTTTTCTGCAGACGGTATTGAACTTTGCGGGTTTGCGTGGAAATAAGCTAATGTGTTTATTACGTTATCCTCGGCATTTGTCACTGGTTTCGGAACATTTTTTGTAACTTTAACCTTGCCAAAACGCAAAAAGTTCGTTTCAATCTTCTTGAATTTTGACTTGTTCATTGGCGGTAAATCACGTTGGCGTTCATTAAACACACGACACGTTCTCTCCAAAATTTTATAACATTCTCCATAAATATAAAATAGATTGAGAATATCAGCGTTTGAGTATTCTTCCATTTCGATTTAGAAGATTTAGTTTATCACTGACAACTTTCCATAAATAACTCATACTAATCATCTGTCATATTGGATATTGGATCTCAATTGTTTTTCCATGGCTCACCATTGGAACATGTGAACATTTAAGCAAATACATACGATATTTTTATAAAACTCAATTCTTCTTCGAAAATGGTTACGAATAGTTATAGGGAACCTTAATACAGTTCGATAGAAAATTAAATTCTACATTTGATAGTGCATAAGGTTATAGGGTGTCCCGTTTAAAAAAACTGACTTTAGCGGCTTTGAAAATGTGAATGTTTGCCGCTGAATTTAGGACACCCTGTATAAAAATAGACAAATTCAATAAAAAAAAATAGAAACCTAAGATTATTTACCGATCGTCTGCAAAATATGAAGATTATATCTTCAAAACTTACAAAAATATGAGATTTTAAAATTTGGTACCCCGAAGGCTCATTTTCGGTTCAAGGTCAAATATCTTAAGAACGCTTGAACCTAGGTATAGGACATGCTACATAAAATAGCATTAAAATTCTCCGTAGAATCCAAAAATATCATAAAATACAGGGTGTTTCATTTAAAATAAGCAAGTTGATACCAACTTCCGGTTAAACCGGAAGTGACAAGAAGTTGAAAATATTTCAGAAAAGAAGTACCCCATGACCTTACCTTAATGCCAAAATTTGAAATTTTTATCTGAATGGCATCATCAAAAACTTTTAATGAACGGGTTGCGTGAATAACCCTGTATAATGCGTCTTCTGTTTTCATCATCGTACTCAGCGGAAAACAATACAAAACTTTTATATTTTAACCAACTTCGTAGCTCCAATAACAAAAAAGTTAGGAATGGTGCCAACTTAACTTTGAACATTCTGTATATATTGGTTTTTAAATTTCATTTCAGGTTTAGCCGGAAATAACTCTTGTGAGACACTATACTCACTGGGTATGATAAATACATTACGTTTTCTGATCAGTGTCCTTTACTAAGTTTTCATCGAAGGGCTCCTTAATTCACTGAGCACACAAAAAATTGCGACTACGTCTGATGAAATCGAAACTATACAAAAAATAACCTTATATTGAGAGAAATGCAGGAACATCATTAATTCGGACTGGAAGCTTTACGACTGAATCTTAAAAATATAATCTAGTAATAATTACTAAGTTTTTTTACTTACAGTATTCTATTTACCAGACATGTATAAAATGGAAAAACAATGACATTTGAATAAATTATTGTCTTCCAATTTGAAATAACACCAAATAAACTATTAGATAATTCGAATAAGTACTAATTACTAAACGATACTTGTAAGATAATTTTAATTACAACATTTGAACACACAAAGTAGGTCTATGTATAAAAAAAAACCTTGAAGGGAAGTATACCGACCACGAAAGTTATCAAATACACAGGAAAACAAAATGACAACCCGTTGTCTCGCTCTGGTCTCACATTTGGCGATTCTAATTCTCTATTTGTATTCTGTGAAAAAGTCGCTGGACGTACAAGATAGTCTTGATTTTGAAAAAGTGGCGTATTATTTGCGAAAGTTAAAAGCGTTTCAAAATGTTTCGAAGGAACAAGTTGAACAACAATTTAGATCAGGCAGGAATATAGGGAGTCTGTTTTTCACAGTATGGACTTTTGTAAGTAAACTATTTTTTACTGTTCAAAATTATTACCTAAGAAATGTATGTAAATTTTCTTTACCCGGAACTTGACTCGGTATGAATCTTTCCCTTTAGTAGAATAGAGAAGTGTGACCTAATTTAGTTCGGTAAATAGTCATTTTAACACATATTTTTTTATTAAGTGCCATTTTGTTTCACCATTTTGGATTCCTACCAAAGTTTTACACGTCTCTGTATCACATTTAATTTTTGTGTAAAACTTATAGTGGATTTAATAAGATTTTTTTACCTCGTTTTTTTTAAATATTTTATTAGGCCCCCTTTTTTTCTCCATCTTGAATTCGTTCCACTAATTACAAATCTCTATACCACACTGAATGCTTACACAAAAGTTGAAATGAATCTAGTGAGTAGTTATTTCAGACTTCCGATTCATACCAAAAGACTATAAAACGTTCGATTTTCATGCAAAATTTGAAGTAAATTGTATGATTAGTTTTTCAGTAATAACATTGGCCGACAAGATTTTTCTAACACAGGCCAGCTCATTATTTTCGCAATGGAAATACCCTCCTAATAATAAAAAAAATATTCGGAAAGCCCTAATACGTACCATTTTTTAATAGCCTAATTAGAACCTTTTATACTGGCAGGTAAACAATTTTATCGTGGGGCGGCTAAAATGGGTCCATTTTACAACGGAAAAATTACCTAGACTAGGTTGTTTACAACATTATAGACATAAAATAAACGTTAAACAGCACTCTTCTGTTGAGTTTCGAATTGAGTGGTTCTGTGTGTATCGATAAGCAAGTGTATGTGAAGACGAGAATGTCGAGTCAAACGCGCCGAAGTTGCGAAGTGTGTTTATATTTGTGGAGAATTTCTGGTGAAATCACAGCCAGGCCATTTTCCGAAAATGTAAAAAAAGCCTACTTTAAATAATTTGGTGTGTTAATTGAGAATCAAGATAAGCGGTGGGCTCCCCATGTGTGCTGTGTTAGTTGTAGTGTATCATTGGTGCAGTGGATGAAGGGAAAGAGAAAAAGTATGCCTTTTGCAGTTCCAACGGTAAGGTTATTCCAAAAAGGGAAAGAACAATATAGAATATCCAAATTTGCAATCTGCCATACGACCTGTTCTTCATAATGCAAATTTGCCAGTGCCGATTGCGCCTTTAAATTGGCAAGCTATTGATTTGGGAGATAATGGAGATAACGCATCATCAGGCAGCTCAGAGGAACAGTGCACCGATCCCACTTTTACCACAGGTCCCAGTTCCGGCGAGTCACACTTGATTGTTCAAAGTGAATTAAATGATTTAGTACGTGATTTGGGGTTATCCAAGCAACAGTCAGAACTTCTGGGTTCCCGTCTTAAGGAACCTATTGGTCAAAGAAACAAAAATTACAAATTTCAGAAAAAGAAGTGGTATGTTTTCTGAATTCTACAGTATGGAAAATTCGTTGTGCGCGTGTACTGATATAGACAGTTTAATGCAGGAACTTGATATTGAACATTCTTCCCGTGAGTGGCGCTTATTCATCGACTCATCTAAATATCGCTTAAAAGCTGTGTTATTGCATAATGGAAATTTAAAACCCTCTATACCAGTTGCCCATTCAGTTGCAATGAAAGAAATTATGAAAATATGCCTACGATTTTGGATAAAATAAACTACAATAGGTATAAAGGGCAGATATGTGGGGACTTAAAAGTTATAGCGATTTTAGTGGGACTTCAGGGGGGATTTACAAAATATTGCTGTTTTCTTTGTTTATGGGACAGTCGTGCAATAAATCAGCATTATGTAACAAAAATTTGGCCAGAAAGAAGCGAATTTCAACTGAGATCTCAAAATGTTAAATTTATACCTCTTGTTGATCCCAAAAATGTCCTTTTGCCTTCTCTTCACATTAAACTTGGGCTGATGAAAAACTTTGTGTAGGCTTTGAATAAAGATGGTGATCGATTTAAATACCTAAGACAAATCTTTCCCCAGTTAAGTGATGCCAAATTAAAAGGAGGCATTTTTATTGGGCCACAAATCAGAAAATTGCTGGACGGTGTCAATTTTACAGAAAAGCTTACCAGGCAGGAATTCATTTGTTAATGTAGTAAGAGAATTTTTAGGCAACAAGATGGATGAAAATTATGAACAATTAGTTAATGAACTTTTAGATGCCTATAAAGCGCTTGGTGCCATCTGTCATTTTTTCCTAAAAATTTGGGAGCTGTTAGTGACGAGCAGGGTGAAAGGTTTCACCAAGATATCAGAACAATGGAAATTCGGTACCAAGGACGATGGGATCCAGTCATGATGGGTGACTACTGTTGGTTTTTTAAGAGAGATGATAGGACACCTCATAAACAGAAAAAATAAAGTTTAATTTATGTTTTAATTTAATATTTTTCTCGTTTGCCTTTCTCTTAGATGTATGGTATGTTTAATAGGCGAAAACTGTAAACATATCAATAAACAGGGTTAAGAATTTTCTGAAATCATTTTTTTCTATAGATATTAAGTATCGTAACATTCGATATGGTTCTACAACTCTAACAAGAAAACCCTACGTGCTACAACTTTCTATTTGCTACATTTTCGTATTTGGATAGGTCCATTCTATTAGATTATGCTATTCTGATTTGTGTTAAAAAAAAAATTTTTTTTTTGTCGGCCAGTGTAATTTTTTAACGTTTCACTAGGACGCCATCTTGTTGCACCACATTGGATTTTTACTAAAATATTACCAGGTCATCCCCATATGATCATTAATTTTTTACCAAAATTTGAAGTCCATCGTGTAAGTAGTTTTAAAGCTATGCCGAAGTGGCGTGCTGAGTTTTTAGCCCCCCCCTCCGCAAGGCGTTTGGCTCTGTTAGTTTTGAATGTCTTCTGGCGAAACTAAAATTCTATGGCATAAACGAAATCAAATATTTTACGTAGAAAATGTTTACAATATTACTTGAAAGATGATTGCACACCTAGATGTATCATCTGTGTGTATACAAAAGAAAAGAAATTTTGTTCTAATTACCTATTGCTAAATTCTTAAATTATAACCTATACTAAATAAATGATACTGCATACAAACTAAGTACGTGGCTAACCTAAAATCATATACTAACATAAGCGATGGAATAATTTTAAAAATTATAGAATTTAAATAAGACTTATTTGAAGTTAAAATTTGCTATCTACTTAAGGTGCCAGTAAATACCTCGAAGTTTTGTTTCAAGAAAATTGAGATTTAGTATGTCAGATATCTTTGGTTTCTTGTTTTGGACAGGAAACGAACACATACGGACTCCACCGATCTGCTTCTGGTATGATAATTATTTAGAATAGGTTGCAGCCTTACTGCAGGGATGCCAATTTTTGAAAAAATATCGATATCGCTAAATATCGGTAAGGACGATATCGATACTTCGATATATCGGAGACATTTATATCGATATATTGGGTAAAAATATTAATCGGTGTAATTTTAGTTTTTATTTTAATTTTTTTTTATTACATGAACAGTACACTCAGTACAGTGACCAGTGACAGTAATGACAGTATATAGTATGGTTAATGCAAAAAAATCAGCTTAGTATTTTTTTTTGTTTTTATTACAAAAATCAACAGTGAAAACATAAACATGAAGTAAAAGTGTTAGAAATAAAATAATACTTCAATCAAGTCTTAATCTAATAAGTAATAATACTACTTATCCCCAATAACATTCTGGTAGGGAACCTAAAAATAATAAATAAGACAAAGCGTCACCTAAAAGTCTATTTCTTTGTTGAGTTATTGTCAAGCCAGCCCTCGAAAAAAGCCGCTCAGATGGTACAGATGTGCCTACCGGAGATAAATATTTATGAGCTAACAAATACAAATTGGGATAAACATGTTTCGTATTTTCCCAAATTTCCAATGGGTTTTTTTTTAAATCGGCAACCGGATTGCTTAAATACAAAGATAACTCGGAACATTCCTTTTGTATTTCTTTGTTATTTTTTTTGGTGGCTAGTTGTTTATGGATACCCCATATGTCCGTTTCTGCATTTTCCATATCTTCTTCAGCATCATCATCATCAATAGATTTTTCCTGCAGTAGCAAATTTTGTCTTCTAATGTTTTCTTCAATCATTTTCGACAAATACATATTTGTTTTTCCTAATGCTGGTAAGTCACAATGGTGAATGGCCTTAAACCTAGGATCCAAAATGGTACTTAATGATAATAAGTGAGCACTTTCAACTTTTCCAAAGCGTTTTTCAATTTCGGCATTTAAAGCAGTTTTTAATTTTTCTCCGGCCTCGCTATGAACTTCAATTTTATGAAAACTTTTTTTTAGGCAATTTACCATGGGAATTATTTTGCTTATAGTAACATATTTTTGACCAGAGGCTTCAACTGTCAATTTTTCAAATATTTTCAAAATATTTGTAATCTCCTTTAAAGTTTCAATTTCTAAAGCTGGCAACATGGGCGGCGAGGTGGGTTTTGTTAATAAAATATCATTAACTAAGGCAAGCAATTCCAAAAATCTATCGATCATATAGAATGTACTATTCCATCTCGTTTTCACGTCAAGAATAAGTTTTTTCATTTCTCCAGCCTTTTTGCCCTTTTCTTTTTGCTTTTGTCGCAACTCATCGCTCGACTTTGTACTTCGTTTAAAAAACAAGACTATATTCCTTACCTTGGAAATGAGGTCTTCTATTCCACATTTTAAACTGTTTTCCACGGTCAAATTTAACGTATGAGCGAAACAGCTAATGTGCCTATTATTTCCAAATATTAGTTGTACCGCTTTAATCATTTTAGCATCATTGTCCGTTACAACAGCCACAACCTTTTCCTGATCAATGTGCCATTTTGCCATTAAATCAACTAAGATAGTTGAAATATATTGGGAAGTATGAGCTTCGAACATTTCCATTGTTTCAACTGATAGTGATATTAGCTCAGTTCCCTTTAAAAAATGCACGGTCAAGCCGAGGAAACTTTTCATCGACATTGTTTCCGTCCAAATATCTGACGTAAGAGTTACGTCAGTCGCTTCTTCTAGTTCTTTCTTAACAACTTCGGCCAAAACATTAAATTTTTCAAAAATCATACTTTTTATTGTGTTTCTAGAAGGAACTTTATATAATGGCGAAAGTTCCTTTATAAGGCCTTTAAATCCCTCCGAATCTACTGTGGAGAATGGAAGATTATCCTTGCAAATAAACTTTATTATAGCGTTTGTTATTTTACTGAACTTCTTTCCGCCTTCTAAAAAAGAAAAAAAAATAGAACGTATATGACTAAATAGGTACCTAGCTAAAAGAAATTTTTTCTCATACTAGTATTCATAACATATTAAACATTAAACGAATAGTCGGTTGATAAGCAATCCTGACGGTGGTAAGTTTGAGAAAAAATATTATAGCAGCAAGTATCTATCAATTAAGTGTTTTTACCACTGTAACTGCTTATTGTTGAAAAAGATGAAGAAACTGTTGGCTGTTCCAAGTCCAAGTGTCGTCTCTTTTTTGTTTGACTTTCTATACAGTCCGATTCATATTGTTTCTAAAAACAAAAACAAATAAATTCTACTTGTCAAAATATGATATTACACTTGCCTTACCAAAAAAGAGGATCTTGATCCTGATGTAGATACATATGAGATAATCGATTCAGAATCAGTATCTAAATTTCTAATAGTTTCAGTTTCATCTGCAGTCTGAACGATCATTTCCATTGTTGATTTAGACGTAGATGGGGTTGGTGTCGCTTCTTCTTCATTTGTGAGAAAATTATTCAGCAGAGTGGGAGTGGAAGGTTTTTTCTGAAATGAATGCAATGCAAAAATGTATACCTAACTGTACAATTTTTCATAAAATTCGGGTAAGCTATACCAGCGGCGGATTCAGGGGGCGATCGCCCCCCCCCCTTTTTGTACGATTAGAGCAAAAAAAAAACAGCTAAGTAAATTTATTTTCCTAATTGAATATAGTACAAAATAAATAAATACGGCCGAAATACTCCATAGTACGCCTTCTCTTGGATACTTTGCATTGTGCTGCCCTCACTAGACAGGAATTTTAATTACAATTTGAGTGATCGGCCATGTATATATAACAACCCACCGATAATAGACTAACAGTTTGCCGAATTTGTCTGGCAAGTTCAAGCCACGCTGTGACGTCACCGTCGTGTTTATTTGTCCCATTTTTAAACTAAAACATTAAAACGACTTTAAAAACACAAACTATATAACAAAATCACGATTTAAAACAAACAGCTCGTCAAAAAACACACGATCTTACGCGCTACCAAACGTAAACAAACGATTTCAACACCGGTGGTGACGTCAGAGCCGATTCCCGCGATGCGAAAAATGCCCAACGTACGTTAAATGGAACTAAGCCATCCTGTTAGTCTATAATCGTTGTATATAACCAACCGCCCTCCCTTTTTTAGGGCCTGGATCCGCACCTGAGCTATACCCAAGATATTTCAAGAATTCCGTATTTTTGTTACACACTGTATTATATTTTTTACAAGTGAATATAAGAATTAATATTTTCTAATCTGCTTACCTTAGATTGTGAACTGTTTTTGCTCTCTTCTATGTTATGTAAACTAAAATGACTTTTTAAGTTTGTCGTATTACCCGATGTTTTTATAATTTTTGCACACACCTTACACTTTGCTTCTGTCTTACTCAATTTCAAAAAATACTTCCACAACTCGCTCTTCGGTGCCATAATTTCTCTGTTATAATATGTATTTGTCACAACACCATGCAATAACAATAAAGAATAAAAATAAACTCGATCGATATATCGGAGACCTAAATATCGATGGCACATATCGATATTTTCCTTCCGATATATCGATATTTTGAAAATATCGATATATCGTTGCCATCCCTAAGCCTTAGTTCGGGATGTTTGTAAACTATCAAGTACTGATTTTACATACAACTGTTGCAAGGTTAAACTTGGGCTTCTTGATACAGAAGTTCGGTAGAGTATCTGGGTTTTTTTTTGTAAATTACTTTAAGGAGATATCTTTGAGTTACATTTAAAATATTTAGTGTTGTATTAAATGCCCCTCCCCATATTGACAGACCGTATCTAATGACTGATTCGGCTAGTGTGATATATAATAATTTGAGGATACTGATTGGCATGATATTTCTGATTTGATAGAATTTATAAATTAGTTTAAGTAGTTTTGAATTTGTACTTTCTATATGTTTATCCCACTTAATATTCTGATCAATTACAACGCCGAGATATCTGATACATTCAGTTTTATTCAGAAAATCAGTGCAGTGGCACGGTGTCTCATTTGATAAACACTGGAGCGTATGCATTTTTATCCGATTAGCATCAAATTGGTGAGAGTCAAGGATATTGAAACACATAAATTTTGTTTTTTCCATGTTAATTGTCAATCGCACCCAACCATTGATGTACCTTTGCAAATTCAGATATAGTGTGCTCCACTGTAGCATTCCAGGTATCCCCCTGTACAAGAAGCACAGTATCATCTGCATACGAGACCAGTTTGCTGGATGTAGTGAGACAAAGGAGGTGATTAATATATAAGGAAAATAGGAGTGGTCCAATTACGGTTCCTTGCGGAACACCACACTGTAAAACTGCTGTAATCATTTTGTACCCTTACACATTGTTTCCGATGTTCAAGATAACTCCTTATTAAGTTATGGCATAATCCTCTTATTCCGCAGTTGCTTAGCTTGTTTAGAAGAATATCATGCAGTACGGTATCGAAGGCTTTGGCCAAATCCAAGAACATCGCAAGGGGTTTTTTACTTCTATTAATAGCATTATAAATAAAGTTTGATACCTCATAAAGTGCGTCTTCCGTTGATCTTCCATGACGAAATCCAAATTGACTCGGAGAAAGAATGTTATGTTTTTCTGTGTGGCTTATAATTCTGTCTCTTATACAAACTTCCAATACTTTTGCAATATTATTAATTAGAGATATCGGCCGGTAATTGCCCGGTAAATAAGTCTCTTTACCTTTATGAATAGGTATGACAACCGACTTTTTCAATTCACAAGGAATTATACCCGTCGAAATTGAACAGTTAAAAATATGTGTTAGAGGCTTAGCAATACAATTTCGTATTTTTTCAGCATTTTACTAGTAATTCCGTCTAATCCAGGTGCAGAGTTATTTTTTAATCCGTTAATAATTTTTATTACCTCTTCCTCAGAAGGGAGTTTGTCTGCCATTGTTTTACCAATATTTATGAAGTATTTATTAAATATGTCTCCAACTGTTTTCTTATTTTGTTGTAAAACATTGTTATCATCTTTTAGCGAGAGATTTTGGTTATTTTGGGTAGTATTTTTGTAGTTCTTCATTTATTATTTGCCACATTTTTTTGGGATTTAGCTTGGTTTCCTCAAATTTGTTTTTTAAGTAGTTTGCTTTAGTCTCTTTTATTAGTTTATTTAGAGTATTTCTATAATTTTTGTATTCACTTATAAGTGTTGCATTATTTTTTTTTAGAATTTGTTTTTTTAATATGTCCCTATGTCTAATAGATTTTACTAGGCCCGAAGTTATCCAAGGCTTTAGTTTTTTTGTCCTTGCAATTATTGTGATTTTTTCATGTGAAGATTTAATGGCGTAGTTTAATTTATTACTAAAAATTTCATATGCAGATTCGCTTAGGTTTTTGTCATACGCATCATCCCATCGAATTTTCTCTAATATTTGCTTTAATTTATTATAGTTGAGATGCATGTAGTATCTTTCTTCGTGTTTATAATTTTTATTAATTTTAATAAGAGACTGTATTTTTAAAACAATAGGAAGATGATCTGATATATCAGATGTAATAATATAAGGAATAAACCGAAATGTATCAGTTATTTTCGGGGGACAGTAAAGAAAAAAATGATCGATACAAGATTCGCATTCTGTTGTTATCCTAGTTGGTTTATTTATATAACTCAAAAAAACGTTCTCAGTCAGAGTATTTTCATAATCATTTACAGCTCCATTGGGACGCATTAAATTTATATTAATGTCTCCACCAAAAATACACACTGCATCATTGTTTTTATTTAATAGTATTTCGTTAAGGTCAGTAAGAAAGATAGTAACATCGGATGATGGTGGTCTATACAGCGCAAAAATTTGATAAGTAATTTCACTATATTTGAAGTTTAAAATTGAAAAAGTCACATCGTTATACCTTATATTCTCAAAACCGTCAACATGTATAACCTTCCTGACCAAAACTAGTACACCATCATTTTCGTTGAAATTCCCGTTTGAATAAAAAGTGTTATAATTTCTAAGCTTAAATATGTCCAAACAGTTAACCTGCCAAGTTTCACTCAAAATTATGACATCAAAAGTGCAGTCTAAACTCTCAACAAACAACACAAATTCTTCGAAGTTTTTTCTAGCGCTTCGTATGTTAATATGTACAATATTTATTAAATCATTTTCATTGGAGCGCAACTCTGTCGGACAAATATTTAAGGTTTCAATGTTAGCGAAAGAATGCAACTCTGTATAAAAATCAGTCGTATTCATTATTCATGTACAGGCTTACTTTTAAAGATAGAACCTTGCGGTTTTCACGAACCTGAGCTAATTTTTTGTGAAACTCATGAAGCCGTAAACAAAATTTTCATAGCCTTCTTCGTTTATGAGATACAGGGCGAAATAGCCAATCGCTATATAGAAATTTTAGAGGCAGCTATACCTGAATTACTTGACGATGTTCCTCTAGCGCAAATTAACGAAATTTATTTTCAACAGGACAGTGCTCCTGCACACAATTCTGGAATGACGAGATTATTTCTGGACAATAATTTTACCAATCAATGGATCGGAACAAATGGACCTATAACATGGCCCCCTAGGTCCCCAGATTTGTCGATTTTAGATTTCTTTCTATGGGAATATCTGGAAAATATAATTTACAAAGACCACTATGATAATGTCCAAGATTTAGGAAATGCAATAAGAGAAAATTTTCGCTATTTACAAAATCATTCCGTTATTTTGCTTAATTCCCTAAAACAAATACGAAAATTGTGCGAAGCATGCATAGAACAAAATGGAAATCAATTTGAACAGTTCTTTTGATTTCCTTGCTTACTGTAGTTCTTATACGACAGTTGATTTTTGCTGAAAGGCTTGTTACATAATAATTTATTACTGTTTTGTTCTTGTGTTACATAAATCTATGTAGGTGGTTCTTTTTTGGTGCGAAATTATTTTGATAAATAGATTTAATTACATATCTATTTTGATTTATTGTTAGGATGTAGATATTGTTAACGACTTTAAATAAAAGGAAACATTGTTTTGCATGGCCTACTGCAAAATTTGGGGTGGTAATTATAAAAATTAGGATTTTTGTTGTTGTTTATTAAAATAGACCCATACTATTATATATTTTTGAGAAGATTTTAAAAGGACAAATCAATTTCTGGATAAATATACAGGGTGTCCTATTTAAAAAAACACAACTTTGGGTCATATCTAAAAAATAACAACTCAAATGAAAAATATGACTACGCCACTGGATCCAGCGTAAAAAACTGCATAAGCAGCAATTTTTCCTTTGCGTTAAGTTAAAGGATAACTGAGATACGAGGGGGGTCCCAAAATGCAAAATTTTCTATTTCGCCCTGTATCTCATAAACGAAGAAGGCTGTGAAAATTTTGTTTACGGCTTCATGAGTTTCACAAAAAATTAGCTCAGGTTCGTGAAAACCGCCACACTCATGATTGCTTGAATAGCTATATCCATCGACGCGAACAAAAAACTTTTCTTAAATGCGCGGGCAACACACTGCTGTCGGATTCTGCTCAAATAACTTCCGGGGTTCTTTAGTGATCAGTGCTAGGATCCCTTCTGTTCTCCATTGCGAGGCTGATTTACAGTTTGCGCCTAAAACGTGCAGTATTCATCTTTATGCTGATGACGTCCAACTTGTCTGTAGTTTTGCCTTAACTTCCATGAGTGTTGCTAGTGAGCTGATTAGGATTCCATATCTTCTTGGACAAAAAACAATGCTTTAATACTGAATCCTGAGAAGAGTCAGCAGATGTTGATTGGGTCGCCTTATTTTCTGCGGGATGCGGTTGGGCTAAGTCTGGGGATCGCTGGACGTGAAATCCCTTTTAGTAGAGTTATTAAGAGCCTTGGGCTACTTCTTGATTTAAGGCTTAAATTTGAAAATCATGTCTCGTTGGTGTGTCGTAAAGTATTCCTCTTAAATCTCTATATAAATTTAAAGACCTACTGGATGAGAATACAAAGAAAATGCTAGTCAACTCTTTGGTTTTGTCTCGTTTTCATTATGCAGACGTCGTTTATGGACCTTGTTTGACGAATGAGAGTCGCATGAGGTTACAGAGAATGCGAAATTTTTGCATCCATTTTATAACTAAAATTCAAAGATATTCTCATATCACTCCATTTATGAAAAGCTAAACTTGTTCAAATTGAACGAGAGCAGATTTGTTCATTTCATCTGTTTTGTGTTCAATGTGATCAGCTCTCAGACTCCAAAGTATTTAGCTGAAAAGCTTATCAGAAGAAGCGATGTCCGTGACAGACCGCTTCGGGGAGTTTATTCTAACTTTAACATCCCCCCGCCTAGAACCGAAACTTTTCGAACAGGCTTCCGTTATCTCGCACCTTATACCTACAACCAAATCACAAGACTATTGCTAAGCTTGACTTCTAAATCCAAGCTAACTGTGAAACGAACACTGAAGCAGGAGGTCAGACAAAGTTTAAAAGCTTTTAATCTTAATGTTTTAATTATGGTGTTTTTTGTTTTCCTCTTTTCATCTATTTCGACATTTGGAGCCTGGTTGTTAATACCACTATCTAGTGTACCTTGTCCGTTTGTGTAATAATGGCTGTTTGTTTTTTTTTATCTTTACACAATAAATTTTTGTGTTTTCTTGGGGGACCTGCAAAATATCTTCAAAACAAAAAATGTTATAAATTTATTAACGAAAACCATAACATATAATAGAAAATAATTCTAGTAAAAAAATAACTAAAAAAAAAGGAAGGAACGATATACATTTTGAGATTAATAGGTATAGGTAAACTAATAAACATAAAACAAAAATGAACTAAATATTAAAAAATAATAACTATACTCTGATTCAAGCAAAATTAAAAAATAATAAAAAACAAAGAGTACAAGAACCGTTTTCTTTGGCGGTAGACTGGATTTTTTTGTTTAACTATACAAAAAATATTTTATTTCAATACTCTGTTTAATTTGGGGGCCCCTAGTAGCCCGGGACCCGCTTGTGGGCCCTTTAGGTACGCCACTGTATTCCGCGAACTGAAGGACACACACAGACCGACGGAATTGATAAAACATAATAGTTGGCATTTAGGAACGCTAACTATAATGTTCCCTAACATGAAGATATTTTATTTGGCCGCAATTTTGTTCCGCCATCTTGAATTCGTATGAAAATTATACCCGTTCATCTCTCTACCACAATTAATTATTGCACAAAATTTGAAGCCAGTCTATTAAGTAGTTTTTCAGGCACAATTTTTAAATATTTTACTTAGCCGCCATTTTGTTTCGCCATTTTGGATTCGTAATAAAAAATTATACCAGTTCAATCTTTGTGCAAAATTTGAAGTAAATTGGATAACTAGTTCTTCAGTAATAAGGTTTTTAACATTTCATTAGGCTACCATTTTGTTTCGCCATATTGGATTTTCACCGAAATGCTACCAAGTCATCCGCATATAATTCTTAATTTCTGTCAGTCGTCAGAAGTCAATCGGGTTAATAGTTTTTTAGCTATATCGCGAACAGGCAGACCGACAGACAGACAGAGAGACCGATGGAATTGAGAAAACATGCTTCGGCATCTAGGGACCCTGAAACGTAAATGAAAAAATCTCGGAGGGTGATTTTTTCACGATTACAATACTTCCCTTTTGCGAGTAGAGTAATAAATTGAATAAGTAGTTTTCATAGTGACACATCGCCATTTTGTTCCGCCATCTTGAATCCGAACCACAATTATACCAGTTCATCTCAGTAGCAGAATTATTAATTAAATAAAATTTGAAGAAATCAATCCACTAGTTTTTTCAGGCGGAATTTTTAAATATTTGATTAAGCCGCCATTTTGTTTCGCCATCTTGGATTCGAACCAAAATTTTATCAGTTAATTCCTATGATTTTTGTGCAATTTTATCAATTAATTCCTATTGATTTTTGTGCAAAATTTGAAGGAAATTGGGTAACTGGTTCTTTAGTCGTAATTTTTTTAACTTTTCACTAGGTCGTCATTTTAGTTTTTTAGCTATGCCACGAACATACAAACAGACAGATAGACCGATGGAATTGCGAAAACATGATTTTCGGCATCTATAGCGAGCCTGAACCGTAAAGATCTGAAAAAATCTCGGAGGGTGATGTTGGTAATGCGGCACGCTGAAAATGAATTCTAGAAGGGATTTTTAAAACATTTTGAAAGAATTGGGATAAAAAAGAAAACATGCATTGAAAAACTTAAAAACTTGTTTTTTCCTTTTAAGATACGAACTGGAAAGATATATTAAATCAAAAATTTGAAATATTTTGATAGAAACCTGAAAGTCATAAATATTAAAAAAACTGACTTCAAATTTACCACTAATTATAAGCAAAGCGTGTTTCAAAAAACGAAATGGTTGTTTCTCGTAATTTCGACATAAGTGTAGCACGTAGTTAATGACGTACTAATCAATGATGATATCCCATTACGAATTAAAACAAGACAACATATATGCTTGAGATATATGTCATATTGTCACACAAAGCAAAGCATCTGTTACCACACAATTTTTTTAACCTTGCCAATAATAAGAGCATTTAATAACAGTAGCACAAAACGCAGATAGGAATAATTATTATTCAAACTAGTTTTGTTAAATGCTTTTAGATAATTCGCTGTACAACTTGTTCGCAAAATATAATTATATTCCAATTACATATCCTCATTTGACACTTTTTTTTTGGATTATCAACATATTCGTTGCGATATAAATTCAATTTTGTTTTGTCTATTTTAGTTCAATATTTAACTTTTCAGTTCTCATACTTATAATAAAGAGAAAGATGATGTGTAAAGTACCGCCTGTTGCGCTATATTGTTTCATGCTTATTTGCACACTATTTTCTATGTGCTATGCCTCTAGTGGTCTTGATCCCAACAAAGTGCCGGATTATTTTAAAAAAATGAAGCCATTTCGATTCAAATTTTTCACTATATGGAACTATGTAAGTACACTTAACGTTAAGTTATAATGGCGTTGTTATCGGTTTTCATTTGTTGTTTAACAAACATTGATAACATTTTTAAAGAAACATCAGTACATTGCCTTTAAATCGAACTTTCTTCGTTATAAGTTATACATTTTCGCTTAGTATGAAACTTTTCTTTTATCACCGAGAGTGAAGCATGACATCACGCAGTACACTTGATTAATGATGCAAATGAAAATGCGTGCTATTTGACTTGTCGCGTGCTTTTGACACTATCAATATTGACTTTTGTATCTTCTAAATGGGGTTCACTTGGAATTCGAGGTTCTGCAAACAGTTTGATAATGTTCTACTTGATTGATCATCAAACTTTGTGAAAGTCGAATACCATGAATCCGATATTTTTAATGTAATCCGTGGTACTCCTCGCAGGGTTGTTATGTTTTAAACAAGTTTTAAACACCAATATTTGTTTTAAACTGTTTTAAAATATTATTTTTTTAAAACATGTTTAAAAATAAAAGGTGTTTTTTTATGAAAATTAAGAACATTTGTTCCTGTTAACTCTTTAATAAAAATACAACTTAAATAATGAAACTGACATCAAGTACAATAATAATAAACAAAAATTTAAACTAAAAAATGTTTTTTTTAAATTTTTGGACAGCATGATATTCTACCCATAAATGTTAATTTAGTATTAATAATAATATATGATGTGATTAATAAACTCATAAATGACATTTATAATAACTTAAAACATACTTTTAAACTAAAAAACAACTTAACTGATTAAACGGAGCTCCAATACAATAATAACCAAAACAGAAATATACAAAAAAAAACTAAAAAATTACAAGCCAAACTTTTCAACAACATTATATTCTAATCATAAAGGTTAATTTAGTAATATGTAATGTGATAATAACTCATATATGGTAGTTATAAAAACTCAAAAATATACTTTTAAACTGAACCTATACTATTCTAAGGTCTGGGCAATTTCCATTGGGCTCTTTAAATATCGAAACGAGCTTTGCTGCCTTATCATTACCTAACCTATTTCTTAATTTGGAGTGTATTAAACTATAGGAGGAAAAAAGCCTTTCAATATCTGCAGTTGATGCAACGGCTGAATGCAGCTACTGTATCAGTTGGGTGACGATTGGTTCTAAACATTTTATCGGGCTCCACCATGCTAAGGGTGTCATATTTTCAATTAGTTGTTTAGAAAACATATATGGCTTAAAGGGTGCACACTGTGCGCGAAAATTTATAATTGTTGGCATAACCTTTGGATAATTCACTTCGGCATATTCCATTGCACTGTCTAACTGCACTTGGCTCAAATTTTCGCCCCTAAATCGGTGATCCAATAGGTTCGATAGGTAGTGAGCTGAAGATAGGGCCATTTCTAAACGATCTTCAACCTTCTTCACATCATTTCGACTGAATTCGCCTTTTTCTTGCTCTATCTGAAACGATTTTAATAAACCAATCTAAATCTCTGTTGCTTCTCCAATAGTGCATACTTTTCGCTGTACTCTTGTCTAGTGCAACTGCGATATATTTTAATTTTTTCAAATATTCTTGGGCGCTATTTTTATATACTACTGACACTTGTACTGGTACTGACACTTACGTTGGAGGGAGTGGAAGTAGAACTCTCGACAGAATCTAGAAAAAAAATACTTAAAATAAAATAATTTTTTTAATAGAAAAAACTATACATCTATAATACTTGACATATCCCTACGTCTTGGAGATGTTGAATAATGATCTAATATTGTAGTAGTATACTAGGCCCACAGTTTTATAGTATATACACTTCACAATTTGAAAGATGTCTAAGATTTTGTAACCATCACATGTACGCTGACGAGACTCAGATTTATTTTCCTTTTAAGCCCTCTGACGTCGATACTGCTAATAATCGCATAAACTCCGATTTAGAGAAGATTCTGAATGAAAGTAAAAGGCATCTTCTAAAAATAAAACCTATGAAATCTGTTGTTATTCTTTTTTGTAGTGATAATATTAGAAATAACTTGCTACAAAATCTTCATCTTACACTTGAAAATAAATCTATCATATTTAAAATTTAGGGCTTATTTTGGATAACAAATTAAGATTCACCGAACATGTTACATCGAAATGAAAAATTGGATATTCTACCTTAAAAATGTTATATTCCCATAGAAATTATCTTAATTACGAAACAAAAAAAAATGCTCTGCGAATCTCTTGTGTTGTCACCATTAAACTTTTGTGATAGTATTTATGGACCCTGTTTAAATACCTTAGACGTAAAAAGAATTCAAACGTTACACAATTCTTGCTTAAGACTAATATTTGGAATTCGCCGAAGACAACATATATCGCATAAACTTAAAACCATAAAATTGCTAAACATGTACAGGGTGTCCGGATTTGGTTGCAAAAGCAGGGTATCTCGCTTATTTTTAAAGATAGAACCTTGCGGTTTTCACGAATCTGAGCTAATTTTTTATGAAACTCATGAAGCCGTAAACAAAATTTTCATAGCCTTCTTTTTTTATGAGATGCAGGGCGAAATAGAAAATTTTGCATTTTGGGACCCCCCTCGTATCTCGGTTATCCTTTAACTTAACGCAAAGGAAAAATTGCTGCTTATGCAGTTTTTTACGCTGGATCCAGTAGCGTAGTCATATTTTTCATTTGAGTTGTTTTTTTTTTAGATATGACCCAAAGTTGTGTTTTTTTAAATGGGACACCCTGTATATTTGTCCAGAAATTGATTTGTCCTTTTAAAAGCTTCTCAAAAATATATAATAGTATGGGTCTATTTTAATAAACAACAACAAAAATCCTAATTTTTATAATTATCATCCCAAATTTTGCAGTAGGCCATGCAAAACGATGCCGTTTTCTTTTGTTTTCTTGGAAGCAAATGACATTTCCCAATTTTGTACGCGTATATAAAATATAGCGCTAGTTTTTTGTATTTATTTATCGTGTAAAAATATATTTGTATTATTATGGAAGAAAACCAAACTTTCGAACATTCTGAAAAAAACGATATGTTAGCTTGTTTTATATTAAGTAATGAAAATGTTGAAGCGGCTTCTGAGATGTATTTTAACAGGTAAATAGTTAATTTTTAGGTATGCTGAAATACCATTGCTTAATTTTTGTTTAGATATCCAGAAATGAGGCAACCTATATATCCACTTTTTATCGGATAAAAAAGAATTTACTTAATCACGGATCATTTATCAAAAACATATAATAAAGAAAATCGGGAGGCTGAGGAAATTACGGTTTTGGCTAATGCAGAAGCTTACCCTACAAACTATTGTAGGGCCAGTGAAAAGAGCATAAGGATTCCAAAAACTAGAGTTCAAGAAATTCTAAAAAAGCACAAATACCACCCATACAAATTTAGGCTCGTGCAGCACTTACAGCCAGGGGATGCAGAGCGTCGGGTAGTCTTCTGCAATTGGTTTCGAGAAAGATGCGATATGGTTAGAGATTTTGAAAGGAAGGTTATATGGTCAGACGAAGCACATTTCAGTAATTCTGGTATACTCAATAGGCACAATAGTAGATTCTGGTCCCAGGAAAATCAACACCAAATATTTCCCAGAAGACAGCAGGGCAGGTTTGGTCTAAATGTGTCCTGCTTCATATTAGGAACACATATAAAATTTTATATATTTGAGGAAAATCTAACAGCCAATCGCTATATAGAAATTTTAGAGGCAGCTACACCTGAATTACTTGACGATGTTCCTCTAGCGCAAATTAACGAAATTTATTTTCAACAGGACGGTGCTCCTGCACACAATTCTGGAATGACGAGATTATTTCTGGACAATAATTTTACCAATCAATGGATCGGAACAAATGGACCTATAAGATGGCCCCCTAGATCCCCAGATTTGTCGATTTTAGATTTCTTTCTATGGGGATATCTGGAAAATAGAATTTACAAAGACAACTATGATAATGTCCAAGATTTAGGAAATGCAATAAGAGAAAATTTTCGCTATTTACAAAATCATCCCGTTATTTTGCTTAATTCCCTAAAACGAATACGAAAATTGTGCGAAGCATGCATAGAACAAAATGGAAATCAGTTTGAACAGTTCTTTTGATTTCCTTGGTTACTGTAGTTCTTATACGACAGTTGATTTTTGCTGAAAGGCTTGTTACATAATAATTTATTACTGTTTTGTTCTTGTGTTTCATAAATCTAGGTAGGTGGTACTTTTTTGGTGCGAAATTATCAATACATATTTTGATAAATAGATTTAATTACATATTTATTTTGATTTATTGTTAGGATGTAGATATTGTTAACGACTTTAAATAAAAGGCAGCATTGTTTTGCATGGCCTACTGCAAAATTTGGGATGATAATTATAAAAATTAGGATTTTTGTTGTTGTTTATTAAAATAGACCCATACTATTATATATTTTTGAGAAGCTTTTAAAAGGACAAATCAATTTCTGGACAAATATACAGGGTGTCCAATTTAAAAAACATAACTTTGGGTCAAGTTAAAGGATAACCGAGATACGAGGGGATCCCAAAATGCAAAATTTTCTATTTCGCCCTGTATCTCATAAACGAAGAAGGCTATGAAAAAATTTTTTACGGCTTCATGAGTTTCACAAAAAATTAGCTCAGGTTCGTGAAAACCGCAAGGTTCTATCTTTAAAAATAAGCGAGATACCCTGCTTTTGCAACCAAATCCGGACACCCTGTACAATTTACGAAGTTCATATTCGACTTGCTTTTACTATAAAATTTTAAAATATAAACCTCCTCCTTACCTTTTAGATCGTGGTGTTTATCGAACGGATGTACACAACTTAAATATCCGTAGGAAGAACATATTGACAATACCAACACATAACAAAGAGTTATTTAAACGTTCTTTTTCGTACAATATTGCTTTATGTGTCAATAAAGTTGAAATTACTGATTTTTCACTTGCATTTATGGTTTTCAAGAGACATTTGAAAAACAAATTACTTGCTCAACAATTATAATACTTTGGTGAATTGAGTTTTAATTTTTTTTTTTAATTGTGCCCGCCTGACTTTTTTTTTTAATTCTAGTTTTGATGATTGTTTTGTCATTGCCATGGTTTTGTAATTATATGTCCATATAAGCCATTTTTCTCCTTTCGCTTTCCTTTATTCCCTCTTCCTCTTCAATTTAACATTTTTAACATTATTTTTCTTATCTAGCCTTTCTACCTCATTATGTAAACCTCATATCTTTAAGTGCAGCAATCAATTCCTATTCGACCAGATTTGCATTGGCTATAACAGCACCTAATATGAGTATTTTTTTATTTTGTTTGTATGGGAGGCTGAAAACAAGTCATTAACCCTCTTTAAAATTAATGATATTTTTTACTGCTACATTGTACATCCTTATTTGGATTAATAAACGTTTAATTATTTTTATTATTTTAATTTAAATAAAGAACAGAATAAAGCGTCCTTTTTAATTTTTGTATTAGTATTATTGTATATTTATTTAATAAACAAAATAGGCACACTTTCTTCTGTTCTATATTTATTAAACAATAATACCCTACCTTCATTGGTTTTTCGTCTTTTGTATCGATCGTCACTCAAGGGTAAGTCCTCGTCTGATTCTTCACTGGTGTCGCATTGCACAAATTTGTCCTGGCTTTCTGAGGGAGCTCATTTATTAACATAGTTTTTCATTCGAGCTACCAATGCCACCATATTTACATTACATCTTTTACACTTGGCTCTCACTAGCTTCTTGTTCTCTGTTTTAATTTCGACAAAAAATTACCAAATAACGTCCTTTTTCCGCCCTAAACTTGACATGGTTCAACACTTCAACGCAATAAAGAATAAACAGCTGATATTTCTTCTCCGAAAGTTGCTGAAACTAGCAGATTACTGAATATTAAATCGTACACTAAACGAAAACTGCGCTAAAACGTAAACAAATTGCAGCCGATCGATACCGGGAAGGAAATCACCGCCTTTAGCCGCTGGGATTCTCCGAATTTAATTCCGATAGGGATGGGCGCTTTCCTTATCTAACGATGGGCGATATACATCGATATACTGAAAATATGGATGTTACTGATTCCAAACATCTACCTGCTCAATGTTGTGTTTAAAACTTCAATACATTATCTGTGGCAGATAAAAAAACACAGATATAACGATTTGGGTCACCATTGTAAAATACGTAGTTTGAAACAGAACTTAAAACTAGTGTTTTAAACATAATTTTGACCATGGGATTAAAAACAAGTTTAAAACAAAAAAAAACAGTTTGATTCAACCCTGCTCCTCAGGGAAGCGTACTAGGTCAACGGTCCTCTATTTTTTTTTATTATATATATACTTCCAGATCTTTTATTATATATAAATCTTTCAGATCATGTTTCGGTAGGGACTGGTTTCATGTACAGGGTGTCCCATTTTGGGTACTTTTGCGGCGTTTCTCCGTTATTTTTATAGATAGAAAGTTTCGGTTTTCACGACAGTGTGCTACTTTTTCGTAAAACTAAAGATGCCGTTAACAAAATTATCATAGCCCTTTTAGTTTTTAAGATACAGGGCTAAATTGAAAGTGTTGGATTTTCAGGCACCCCTAGTATCTCGACTATCAGATAACTTATGGAAAACGTGAAGACTTTTTCTTATATAACTTGTCCCGTAGAATTGCATTCCGCCTTCGGAATTAGTATACAGGGTCAGGTCAAAAAGTTATCGGACCTTACTTTATTATTATTATAACACTATCAAATTTGTCTTTTTTTTACCTTTTCAAAAATATATAATAGTATGCACTTTTTCTCCGAAACACGCAAATAAATGACAATTTTCTGAAATTAAATGCATAATTTAATAGTAGGCCATGAATAACAATACTAAACAATTGAAAGTTATATATTGCTAATGAAAAATTGAATACCTTGCATATAGGTATGTTTTTATATAAAAATATCTATACAGTTTTTTAATAACAGTAAGTTTGTAACAACAGTTTTATACCATAAAGTAACAATATAACAAACACAAAAAATAACATTATTAAAAAAAGAAAAAACAGATTTTTAAAGGTTGTGTGTAAATTGACGACCATTTTTTCTAATGCAAAACTGGCGCATTTTTGTAATTCTTTGAATAGCGTTAAAAAAAACCATTCGCAGATTTCGAAAAGCTAAATGAATTGGCTTTAGAAGTTCTGCTATGCCTTCATATCGTGATTTATATACTTCATTTTGTATATAGCCTCATAAAAAAAAATCTAAAATTGAGAGATCTGGAGATCGGCCATCTAACAGGTCCGTTGGTACTTATCCATCTTTGAAGAAAGTTATTATCAAGAAATTCCTTCAAGAGCCTAGAGACTTAGGGCACCATCTTGCTGTAGGTAAACAGCATTATATTGAGCTAATGGAATATTTTCGAGCAGTTCTGGAATAACTTCTTCAAGGATTTCTAGGTATCTACGTGCTGTAACACCTCCTTCAAAAATCTTATAAAATATATATCTGCCCAAAGTAAAACATGACAACCCAACTCCAAAGTGCCCTTGTTGTGCTCTTTCAAACATTAAATGCTAATTTTCACTATTCCAGTTCCTGGTATTGTGACGATTAAAAATTCCCGCACTGGAAAAAAAGCGTTCGTCTGACCAGATAACAAGTCTGCCAAATAAATCGTTAGCATCGATTTGTTACAAATACTACTGGCGAAACAGTGCCCGGCACTCGGCATTGCCAGGATGCAAATGTTGCACTATATTAAATTTGTATGGGTGAGACTTATATTTCTTCAAGATCCTGTGACCGTCAGTTTTTGGCACATTAATTTCCGTCTCAATTTTGAGGACGAAGGTGTTGCTTCTATATATCCCAAAACATCTATCTCATTTCTTTCCCTGTTCTCTTTGTTGTATGTTTTAGGAAGCGTGTAAACAAATGATCCGTGCTCAACTAAATTTGCTTTTAATCGAGCAAATATCTCAAAAAACGATTGCCGTCTTCTGCATATCTAACAAGCAAAAACTTATAATGATAATACAGGTGTCCATACCCATAACAGCTTACTTACCTTTGGAAATATAATTCCGAGGCTTCTTCAGAATTTCCATTACTCTGTATAAAACATACCAGCATATAATATTTTTCATAATTTTCATACGCTGCCATTATTCGAAAAGAACTAAGAAATCATGGTTCTTGGGATTAGACCGTGTCAAATTGGAATTACTAGCCGACTTTTCGCCTTCGATTGCACGAGACATGTTCAGGATTCTTTACTCCACGAGATCTGAACACTGTATGAGCTCGAATTTTTTTTTTTTTTTTTGTTTTTTTTTTTTTGTGTCGATGGGGAATGCTTTTACGCACGAAATCCCTTCCGGAAGAAGGGAAGACAGTGTGGGACTCGTTGCTCTGACAGGTTTCCACCTGTCGGAGTCAACAATACCCACTAAACCCCAACGGGCCCCCATCAGATGGACCATCATTGGGCTAGCCAAGGATCCTTCGATGGGGTTGGTGCCGTCCTTTCGGGAGAAACTCCTATGAAGGACATGGTCCTCGCTGTCGTAGGGGGGGGAGGTCCTCGCTTGGCAGGATGTTTTTTGCCACCTCTCGTTACTTGTAGTCATCTGAAATAAAAGAAATTGTTAGTAATGAAAATGTCATCTTACCAGGTGGGATATTTCTCTGCTGTCCTCCTTTCTTCTGTCCGGATTGCCGCTGCCTTTGTCCTACTGTCCCGTGGTCCAGTCTGCCGCTGCCAGTGTCCCTCCGTCAGTGTACCTGGTGGTCTTCGTGTCTTTGGTCCTCTTCTGTGCCCTCAGCGACACTGCTGTTCCGTGATCCGGCAGTGTTGAGGCTGAGGTGGGGTGTTCTTTTACCTCAGGTTCAACTGCAGCTCACGCCGGAGCCAGTTGAGGTACCTGGGATCCTCTTCTTTTACCTCAGGTTCAGCTGCAACTCACGCCGGAGCCAGCTGAGGTACCTGGGAATCCTCTTCTTGGAATTTGATGGCCTCTTATTGATACTCTTGGGGTTTCGGTGAGCAGGATCTAGTTCCTGAGGAGCACGGAGACTCAGAAATTTTGATTTGCCCACTTCCATCCTAGAGTATATTAGCGCAGGAGCCCGTGTCTAGGTCTCCTGTGCCTTGTCCAATTGTTGCGTCTTGGAGCTAGCGGATCATAATCTACCAGGTCCCGTAAGTTTTCGTTGGGGTGATTTTCTGCTGCCCTGAAGGCTCGGGTAGCCTTTTGCCGCATGAATTCTTCAATAGGTGTCCATTGAAGATCACGCTGCAGGTCCTCGTTCCTGATAAACCATGGGGCGTCAGCTGCCATCCTAATGAGTTTGTTTTCTGTCCTCTTTAGCTTCATAAGGTTGGTCTTAGAAGCATATCCGAAGGATGTGGAGCCGTAGGTGAGTTGGCTCCTAGATACTGTTTGGATCAGTAGCAGTTTGGTCCTCAATCCCATTTCACTTTTTCGACAGAGCAGTGGATAGAGTTTACCCATTGCTTGTCTTGTTTTTCTCCTCGCTGCATTGATATGGTTGTTCCATGTCAAGCTTCTGTCCATGGTCATCCCTAGGTACTTGGCCTCGTTTGTCCAAGGGATCTCGACATCTCCAATTCGGATTCCAGCTGTTGGGACCAGTCTCCTTTGTTGGAATAGGATTGCTTGGGACTTCTGGGGGTTGATTTTAACCTTCCATTTGACACACCAGTCATGAAGGTTATCAATGTCCTCTTGCAGTCGTCTGCCCATTATCCGGGTGCTTCTGCTTTGGTGTAGGATGGCTGTGTCGTCCGCGTAGAGTGCTGTTAAGCCCTCTTCACCGATTGGGATATCGTGAGAGAAGATGGAGTATAGAATGGGTCCCAGCACTGACCCTTGTAGTACTCCAGCTATTAGTCCTCTTGGAGCTGAATGAGAGTCATTCACCTTGACTGTGAATGATCTGTCATTTAGGTAGCTTCTGATAAGCTTTATATTTCTTCTCTCGTATCCAGCCACCGACATTTTGTGGATCAGGCCTTGGTGCCACATTCTGTCGAAGGCTCTTTCGATGTCCAGGAAAACTGCTCCTGTGGCCTCTCTACTGTTGAATCCTTTGGTGATATACTCTGTGGTTCTGAGTACCTGCTGCTCAGATGAGTGCCCTGCCCTGAAGCCGAATTGTCCATCTGGGATGGCATCTAGTTCTTGGGATTCATCTTTTAGTCTTCTGGCTATAGCTCTTTCAGCTACTTTGCTTAAAGCAGGGAGTAGGCTGATGGGCCTGTAGTTGTGTGGTACTGTCCTGTCTTTTCCTGGTTTTTCAATGACGATGACTTCTGCCTTTTTCCATGTGCTGGGGAAGTGGCATGTTCTTATGATAGAGTTTATGATGTTGGCCATCGCACTGTATCCTTTCCTGGGGAAGTTTTTCAGCATTTTGTTGATGATGCCGTCGGCTCCAGGGGCTTTCTTGACCTTCAGTTTCCTGATGATGTCTCGAACTTCCCCGGGTGAGACAGGATGTGGATTTTGTTGGGGTAAAATCCAGGCATCCAGGTCTCTAACTGAGTCGTGGACCTCTTCGATGAGTTCTTCGTCCTCCTCTGGATGTTGGTTAAGCTGCCCTTGTTGGACTATGGCATCCGCTAAGGCTTCAGCTTTGTCCTCGTCGGTGTAGATTGGGCCATTTACACCTTGGAGAGGAGGGATAGGACGTTTGTCCATTCGAAGAGCACGTTGCATCTGCCAGGCTGTTTGGTGATACGTGTCTAGGGATCTCAGTTTTTCCTGCCACTTGTTGTTTCGGTGCTCTTGTAACCGATTTCTCAAGTTTTGAGAGTGTCGGTTTAGAGCAATCCTGTCCTCGTCCTCGTGGGATCTAGCGTAGATCCTGCGGAGACGTCTGTTGGTCCTAATCTCGTCTCTGAGATTTTCAGGAAGCTCCTCGGTTTGTCGATGCCTGCTTATGTCTTCCACTACTGTGTTTTCGTGGAAGGCATTCAGGATGGCTGTCTCTAGACATCTTACGGCCTCATCTAGTCCCTGAGGAGCGCGGATCTCAGGGATTTCGATTGCGGCTTTCAGATGTCTTTGATAGGCCTTCCAGTCGGTCGTCTTCTTGGTGTTGTAATTTACTCTGTTGAGGTTTACTCCTAGTTGCAGGAGTACCGGGTTGTGGTCGGATGTACCCTCGTTCAGAATGTTGATGTCTAGCTCTTCCCTGATGTTTTTCAGGAGCGCAATGTCCAACACGTTTGGTCTCCCATTTCCACGGGGGAGGTATGTTGGTTGTTCTGGTCCTATTATGGCGAGTCTGTGGTCCTCGCATAGTCTGGTTAGTTTGCGACCATTTGGGTTGGTGTGGGTGCAATGCCATTCTTCGGATTTGCAATTTAAGTCGCCAATGATGATTTTGGCTCTTCGACCTCTTGCTAAGTGTTCGATGTCCTCATCCAACAGCTCCTGTGTTGGGGAGCGATACGCAGAGGTGATTTTGATCGGGCCTCTACGAGTGTTGACCTCTATGGAGATGGCGTCTAGCTCCACATCCTCAACTCCCAGGAAGGAATGTGGAACGCCTCTTCTGACCAGGATTGCGACTCCTCTCGTGGCTTGGCGTCCGGGAGGGTCGTATCTGTAGATGTGATATCCTGGGAAGGTCATCCTTATTTCTGCTTTTAGTTTAGTCTCCTGTATTGCTAGAACGTCTGGGCGATGTTCTTCCAGGAGTTCTAGGACGTCTGTTTTCCTGGCCCTTAGACCGCAGGTGTTCCAGGAAATGAGTCTTAGGCTTTCGTTTTGGTGTACTGGCATTTCTTATTTGAGTCTGCGAAGCTGTTCCTCCACAGCTTTTGTTATTGTGGGAATTATGGTTTCCACAATAGAGGGCATCATTCCGGTGACGGCTTGCAGGATTGCTGCCTGGAGATCTAGTGGTGGAGAGTTCTCCTTCTTCTCCTTTGGGGGAGTAGAAACAGTTTTGGCCGCTTCTGAGTAGGTGGGTTTGGCTGCAGGTTTTGTGTCTGCAGGCTTGGTGGTGTTTTTGAAGTTGGCCCATGGGGCTACGGGTGCCTTTTTAGGGGCAGGAAATTTCGGGCAGCCCTTGTAGCTGGCCGGGTGTCCTTTCTGGTTGCAGTTAGCGCAAACTGCATTTTTTGAACCATCTTCGTCCTTCTCAGGAAGTCGGCATGCGTCGGCTCTGTGTGGTCCTGCACATTTAACGCACTTGTCTGGGTAGGTACATAGCGATTGCGTATGTCCGAAACGCTGGCACTTGAAACACTGTTTTACAGTGCCGTCTTTTCTCTTATTTTCCACTTTGACCACCCGGTCAAAGAGGGTGCTTATTTTCATTATTTGATTGTTAGTGGTTTTAACCAGGAATAATGGCATGGGTTTCTTTGTAATCCTTGAGGTCATTCGGACCACGCTAGCATCAGTGATGCCGAGTTCGTTTAGTTCTTGAACTATGTCTTCTACCGGGGTGTTTGTGTGTAATCCGCGGATTACCGCGTGTGTCCTTTTTTCCTCCGGGAGCTGATAGGTGTGATATGGGCGATTGGCTTCTTTAAGGTGTAGGGTCAGGGCCCTATGGTCGTTGGCTGTTTTTGGGAAAATTTGGAGCCTCGAGCCGGAGGCCTTTGCTTTATTGAAGCCTATATTGGCTCCTTTGATGTTGCGCCGGACCTCTGTCCAGGTCCCGTCGTCCTCAATAACTACGGGGGGAATTTTCGGGGTAGTTTCTTGGGACACTACACATTTGGCGGCTTCGGTTGTTTCCATAGGTACACTGTTTATATTTGTGGGGTTTTCATTTTTAGGGATATCACTGTCCTCACTGTTCTCACCACTGGGGGGGGATTTAACCCTTTTTCTTTTAATTTTGGTTTCGGCAGATGTGATTGGTTGTTCGCTCTGCGGG
This sequence comes from Kuschelorhynchus macadamiae, assembly GCA_030620095.1. Lineage (NCBI taxonomy): Eukaryota > Metazoa > Arthropoda > Insecta > Coleoptera > Curculionidae > Kuschelorhynchus > Kuschelorhynchus macadamiae. The sequence goes on along the minus strand of JAUTXW010003730.1, from coordinate 166,533 downwards.
GAGTGCCGAGTCGTCTTCCCTTCTTGTTGTGTAACAAGAAGGTTCTCTAACCTATCGAGCCTGTCTGTTAGGCTTCGATTTTCCTCTCTTAGGGTTTTTAGGTTTTCACTTAAGCGGAAGTTTTCCTCCTTTAGCCTTAGGATTTTGCTTCCGAGGAAACTTTGCTCACTTTTGAAGATTTGCTTGGCTTCATTTTGCACTCACTGCACTAGTCCTCACAAGATATTTCCAATAAGGAAAATTATCCACTTTAACACTTTAACTGTACGGAGCCGGGTGAACCGAATCGATCCGTACTGTCTCAATGCAAAAAGCGAACTGAGCTCGAAGAGATTGAGGCGGGCTTTTATACCCGACTTGTGCTCGCCGAACCGTGACCCTGTGTTAAGATCGGTTTCCACGTGTAATAATTGACCAAAGCCGTGAAAGCTTCCGTTCTATGCTATACCAAAAGAACGTTTATAAACTGCTTTATAAACCAAAAGTTGATCCAACAACCGATGAGATAGACAAATATTTGACATTTATTTTTGTTTGTTGTCATAAATAATAGCCATAGCCTACTATTAAATTATGCATTTAATTTCAGAAAATTGTCATTTATTTGCGTGTTTTTGAGAAAAAGTGCATACTATTATATATTCTTGAAAAGCTAAAATAAAGACAAATTTTATAGTCTATAAATATACAGGGTATTCCATTTAAAAAAATAAAGTAGGGTCCGATAACTTTTTCACCTACCCTGTATAGTAATTACGAAGGGGGAATTGAGTTCTACGGGAAAAGCTATATAGGAAACAGTTTTCACATTTTCGATAAGTTATCTGATAGTTGAGATACCAGGGGTGCCTTAAAAAACTAAAAGGGCTATGAAAATTTTGTTAAGGGCATCTTTAGTTTTACGAAAAAGTAGCACACTGTCGCGAATACCTCAACTTTCTATCTATAAAAATAACGGAGATACCCAGCAAAAGTACCCAAATCTTTACCAAGGCTACGACTGAATTAAACGATTTTGCAAAAATATGCTTATATTAATTTACGAAAAAACAATATGTAAGTATTGAAACACACCACATCTATAGAGAGGACAGTAATATTAAAATAAGACTTAGTCATTCATTTTGACTCGAAAAATTGTGTCGAATATTTGGGTGTATTCATAGATTAAGATAGTTGTAAAAAGTTATATAAGGGCTTCCCTACAATTTGATACATCACACCATGGCCATGGTTTCCTTGAATGAAAAAATGAAACTTAGAAAAACAATAGGCAGAAGAGCGTGATACAAATAGGTACCTTTATTTTTTTCAAAAGTTTAATATCGGAAAATTGATTTTTAACTGGAATTTTGGAGAAAACGCTTCAAGATACAGAAACGAAATTTTCACTTCCCAATCTTACTTATTATTTTTATACAAATTAGCTCTCAAAATTTTGCGTTATTAACAAACAAAATAAATTAAACAACTGTCCAAAAAAGTATTAAATTTTTTCCTTATACTAATAAACTAGCTAAATTTCAAATTTTAATTTATTTTTGTTCCTGTTTTTCTAGCATCAAATACCTATAACATATTTATTTTAACAAAAAACACATCAAAATATGGCCGAGAACAACACAATACAATAGCATGTCTCCAAAGCAATGATAACTTCAAGTAGCCTATTGACAGGCACTAACGAAATAATATCCAGTAGGCTATGGATAGGTATCCATCGTTGTATGATGCTGTGGTATTTATTTAAGAGTAGTCGGTCACTTAAATGTTCGTTCCCTTTTGTAGTGTATACATAATTTTGTAATATAAGAAAAATGCAGAATAATACGTTTGATCGTGATTCTCAAGATGATATGGTATTGATTTTTGGCGAGTGCAACCAAAATGAAAGAGACTTCTCTTCTATTTTGGCTTTATATGTGGACCGTGTTCAACCAAGCAATACATATTTCCCATGGTTGGTACAATACTTTAAAAATTAGGAAAGACGCAATATCAACGAGCGAGATTGATCAAGAACGTGTTAGAAAAATCTTGAAAAAATACGGTTTTAAATCCTAAAAATATAAAATTCACCAGCATCTAAGACACAAGATGACGTTGAAAGATGAATAAATTATTGTGTATGGTTTCTTCGGATCAATAACGAAAATAATAATTGTAAAAATATAGTAATGTATGGAACGCCGTTTTACTTTTTAGTCATACGCGTCTTTGATACCAAATTTAATTGCAAAACATATAAATGATGCTGCCTGCATACAATTTTTATTCTTTTTAATTCTTCCGATATCGAATTTTTGTGGATACCGATTTTACCGAATGACATTTTTATGATAAGCAATTTCTTTGCAGACCATTTCAATTGATACCACAAAAAAGTAGTTGTTTATCCTTTTTTAACACGTATACAGCCTACTTAAAATTTCTATATACATGCGTCTTTCCTTAGTTATTGCATTTCAACAAATCGATGTTAATAAAAATTGGTATGAAATAAATGCCATATACAAAAATCTGTTTAAATATTTAATAAATTGACTCTTATTAAAATGTAATCGCTTTAAACGGGATCGCATTAAATTAATATTAATACCGAAAACATTACAATGTAATAACGACTTTGTGGAGATTAATTTATTTCAACCGTATGAAGGCAAATCTGATTTAAGAACTCATGTAATAAAAAAAATTTATTTATTTTTATCGCATATCAAAAAAAATTAAAGCATCTCTTACGATATCATTTCTTTTTAATGTCAATTCCATTAACACCCTAAAAATGTAAATAGAATAATGCTCATTATTTTGATTTTGATTTTCGTTTATATGCAATTTATACTACATCAAACGGATATAACATGGGCCCTTTACCATTGAAATTAAAATACTTGAATATACGTTTGAATAAATAAATAAAAGTTAATACGAGATTTAATTGTATAAGAGTTGTGGAATTTAAATGATTAGCGGGTATAAGGTAACTGGTTTTATTTAATATGCATTGTTTTGATTTCGAATTTTTATTAATGTCGACTCTTCTGAATATCAATTTTCATTTAATGCAGCCACCTTATTTCAATTTTAATTATCGGACGTGGAGCGATCTAGTGCAAACTAAGTACAACAAGAGCAGAAATCTGTAATTTTTTAATACCCGAGTTTCTGGCTAGGCATGCGTTCGAAGATAAAAGTGCATCTAAAATTAAGACTGTGTTGTGCATGACGTTATGACGAGTCGAATGCGAATAATGAAAAACATATTCGTAGGTAATCAATGACAGTTAAAACGTGTTTAATTATTGTTCGATTGGGAATACTTAGTTATTAAATCATTGCGGAATACGATATACACCCCTATATTTAAAATGCGACCACGTACAAAATTACAGATCATAATGAAAAAAAGTTAAAACGAACGTATCTAGCTCCCAACATCCTATTCCAAAACAAGCTATTCTATATATTTATACCAGAATAAAGAAAACAAGGTGTTGAATTTCCCACCTATAATTCACAGATTACCACACAATGTAATTTGTAATGGCAAATTGCAATTTCTCCTGGAAGCTGTGTGCAGGCGACATGCTCTACTACAGTTTTTTTTTGGCTTCTTAAATGTGATTTAAAGTAGGCTGTCCAGATTTTTTTTAAATGAAAAGAGTATATTTTGACGAAATGTAAAAATAGGTACCAGCGTATAATAATTAAATAAAGTCTTATCACTTTCGCAGAATTCAATGACTTTGAATAATAATTATAATACACATAATAATATGGACTAAAAATAACAAAAATAATTAGAAAATGGCACCAGATTTCGCAAAATAGAGATCATTTGTCCCAGATTTCTCATAATAGAGGATATTCGTCGTATTTATGGAAATAGTAAGAGTACCAGAGTACATGGACCCGAAAAAGAGAACATTCCTCTTAAAAAGAGTATATGTGGTCACCCTATTTAAAGCAAACTGTAGTAAGGTTGTATAGTTATATCACTATATCTTTATTTACAATATTTATTTGATAATTAGGACACTATTTGCATGTTTGTCTCCCTTGTTTAATATGTGAGTAATTATTATAATTTATAGGTATGTGCACTTCACTTTCAAAGCTGCGTGTCGATCAAGATACGGATTTACAAAAATGAACACATCAGTGGTGTATTTAGAATGCCGTCTTAGAGGGGGAGGCAAACATTTGATAACTAAAAAAAGTTCTAGGTTCTTGTTGGAACAACATAAGCATGAAGATTAAAAAAAAACAAAGTTCTCAATGTTTGTGAGGTAAAAGTCCCGAAATGCTTTATATAATGTAATTTTTGCTTGGGTTATTAGCTCGGGGGGGGGGGGAAGGGGGTGCAGGGTGCATTTTTCTCCTGCACGTACTCAAACCGAAACTGTCGTATGTTGGAATGCAGAACATGTTATATTGAAGAATACCCCAAAACAAAAACATAGCATTCATGCCCTATTATCTTGGTAATTATGTTCAGAAGGTCTCTTTGCTCAATACACAAGTGTAATCTACAAAGCTGATTTTTTTTCTATTTTTAGTTTTTACATTCTGGTAGTCACGCACATATTATGAAATCAAGGGCTTTTAAAAAACGCAGGTCTATCTAAAAAAAAAATTAGTTGATCTGACCGCGAAAAAGAAACGTGTGCACCATCTTGTTGATAATGGAAAGTAGCTATAAAGATATAAAATTTATTTTGTGATATCTCTTCAAATGCAGCCTGAAAAAAATAAAATATGTATAGCTGATTTTTCGGTATTTTACGTACCTATATCCTCGGAGGTAGTCATAATTGTCTAACTTTGTCAGCTACTTATTATTCGATGTTAAATTGCGCAACTTTGCTCTATTTTAACCGACATTGTATCGAATTTGTAACACCCTGTATATGTTTGCGTGTTTTCATTCGTTGGGACCATTCCGGTATACTACCTCAATGGTTGAGATATTCCAAGTACAACCATATGTAATTCTCACATTGAATGCTATTTTTTAACTAATTTTTATTTCTCAATCTAGAGTGCTGTGATTTGGCAAAAACTATTAACTTACCTCCAAGAACCCTGAGAAAAATAAAATTATCTGTCTATTCACTAAACATCTTTTACGCCCATTTAAATATTAAACGATTTTTTCTAAAAAATCATTTTTTTTAATGTCGCTCTTCGGGTTAGCCTTTTGCGAGTAATATATAATGATACCCCCCACAACAATATGCAGTATTTTAAAAAATCGGCAAATAAAGGCATAATATGCATTTAAGCCTAAGCAATTTCTAGTCACCCTGATATACGAAGGTTCTGGTTTGACACGTCATGGTTGAAGTTACAATATCATAGTAAATCGAAATAACAAACAAATATAGGGCGTTCCATTTAAAAAACAAAAGTTAATAGCAGAAATTCGGAACTAAAAGAAGATACGGCAACACTGTTACAGTAAGATATATCATAAAACAAAATAGATAAAAACTCAAAGTGGAGGTGCTACAGATAGAACGTTTAAACACGCATTTCAAATTTCAAAACATAAAAATAGCTTTCTGGATAAAAAATCAGATTCAGCTTTTGCTGGAAGAACATTCATTGCTTTATTTTACACCTACCAATAAAATAAAGGTTGTGTTGTTTGATTGAAATTGTTATATCATTGTATAAACGGGGCTTAACAATAATGGTTGTATACATATATAATATATATATATATATATATATATATATATATTTATTTGATAAATTAAAAAATAAATCCGAATTCAATAGCCGATTCAAATTATAAACCTTTCATTAACATCAGAATCAGACACTGTCACTAACCGAGAAAATAAGTGTTACTTCACAGATTGTTTTGTAATCTGTGACAATATAGCTTGTACAAATTTATTTAAAACTAAAATCTCGAAGTGTTGAAAGTAGTTTGCCGAACCATCGACGTCGCACGTCATGCGAATACTATTTTTTGCCTTCGCCCTCCCACTTCATATACTAACGGCCCGCCACTGACTCAGGCCCCCTCCGTCGCGTCGGCAGTGGCCCCAGCACAGAGCTTGCGCGTCTTGTTTTTGCGGGGATTTAATGATTGAAAAGGCCACAACGCGTAAGGCTCAAATATGTGATGGGGGCCCCGAGAGACATCAGCGAGCGAAATACAAAACTGAGGATCTTTTCTTTTTTTGTCATCATGTAAATTTTGAGTTGCTGCCGAAGGGCCCCCAAATACGTAAAACCCATTGACCGTTTTTTGTCATCGCAAAACTTTGCCTCGCCCAGATGAGCCCCAACCATCGGAAGTAGTTAATTCGGCCTTGTTGCTTCTAGAAAAGCAGCCTCTATAACGCAACATGCGAGTCGCCTTTTAATACTCATTGTTTATAAAATTATGATTAACACCACGATACACTTACAACGGTATGCCCACGCCGGCCGGTCTCTTCAGCATTCAGCAAGAAAATAAAATTGAAGTTTACAAATATCAGATTATCTAAAGTGCTCATCGTGAGGATTCGTGATATTTATATTGGTTAAAATAATTAATTAATTTAAAATAAAAGTTAAGAATGCTGCAAGTAAAATAATTGCAGAGGAAACTTCCAATCATATTTTATAACATTTGTTACTTGAGTTGCTGCACTAGTGCCGTCTATTGACATTTTTAGTTTTTACTTGCAATTGAAAAATACAAACCAGTTTCAAAAGTGCCCTATACAAGTAGCTAAAACCATATTGTTCTATTATTATAGTAAATATATCCTAAATTACCATTTTTTAAATTTATCTTAACAGCTAGACGGTAAGCACCAATCCACATTTTGAAAATGTTTTATTTTGGAAATTTGAAATATCTTATATCTGTCACTTTTGTTTATCGATTATAATTTCAATCTCGATTTCTACTGCCTGCAACTGCACAGGTAGGACGTAATAAACTGTATTGAAAATAAAATCCCTAGATTCAAAATAATTAGTTTAATAATTTTAAAAACATTTTATTGAAGCGTAAATTCTACAAACGTTTTCAAATGACAATGCATTACGGCCTATTTGACTCCCAAACGCTGTACATAGATGTGACGTACTTGCGCGAGAAAGACGAGTTTAAATTCGGTCCGTATCATCGTCGTTTATAGCACAAATGATATTAAAAAATCAGCAAGCAAGATTATTAGAATGCAATCCAATGTTAGCGCAATACGCAAACCAAAGAAGTCGGCTCATACTTCAGAACACAGAATACCAGACCAGAGAAGCTCCAGAATTTTACAAACCTTTTTGAGAGCGAAGACTTCTCTTTCGTATGACGACACATTCGCAAATTAATTTGAGTTATCGAACACACTCACGCAAACACATTATATTTCTTTTGGTAGGCTATAGATGGCGAAACTTCCGATAATAAAAATGCATTCGAGGTGCTTGTATTCAATCGAAATTGATATCAATAGAAATTGGTTTCAATGAAAATAGATAATCATAGAAATTGCTGTAAATGAAAATACCATTCATAAAAATTGATAATCGGCTATATTGTTTCCCACAAAATACTACAAAGGTACTCGTTAAATATTGGATAAATATTGATATCAACAAATTTGTAAGTAATAAAATTATATTATAATAAAAAAAATGCATTTTAATTATAATAATATAATGAAAATTGAATTAATTTTGTAAAGACCCATCCAAATATCCTGACATACATTTTAATAGCTAAATCAAATTAATTGATTGTTAAAAATCTATATGAAGGCTTTAGCTCTAGATGTTCCAAGGATTCAGTTAAATTACATTTTTATTATAATATTATAAAATAAATTGCCATAATGAAGTCCCATTCAATTTAAATTAATACCGGGCATATATCAGACTAAAAAGTAAAACGGCGTTCCATAGTAATGAGTCTAGGTTCACTAACTTGGATATGTACAATCGAAATAATGTGCGATATTAGGCGACAGAAAATCGACATGCCATTAGAGTAAACCGGTTTCAAGAAGGATTTGGACTAAAAGTTTGGATGGATGTCTTGAGCATTAGAATCGTTGGACCAGTGTTTTTTCACAAACCACTGACCAGTGCTTTTTCGCGAACCATTGACTAGTGCACAATAACTTCAAATATTACAGACCACAGAACACTCTATTACCGACCTTCCATTAAATATTTTTCAGCACGTTTGTTTTCAACAATAAGGTGGTGCTCCTGTCCATAATTCCCGTATTGTTATTGACTATTTAAATCGCACGTTTTGAAAACAATTGGATAGGTACGGATAGGACAGCGAGATGGCCAGACCGATCTCCGGACCTCACGCCCTTGGATTTTTTTTATTGGCGCCACATTAAGAAAGTGGAAAGAGAAAATATCGAAGAACTAGAAAATAGATTAAGACATGCTGTTAAAGTAATACCTAGTCACTAAAGGTCTACAACAAACACAAAACGCTGCCACAAAAATTTTAGAAAAAAGTACAAGGTGCTATGAACAAAATAGCGGCCATTTCGAAAATATTAATTAGGTTTTGTTTTATTACTATCTTTCTTTGATTTTTCTAGCTCTTATGTGCAATTTTTGTTGTAAATTATCAAAAAAAAGTTAATTCTGTCACTCTCTTATGTCTATTGTTTAAGAGTTCAAGGCATACTAGATATTAATGTTCTACATTTCGAAAAGATAACTCAAACCATACGGAAATAGGAGGCTGAGAAACGATTTCATTGTCACCCCCCATTATAATTGAAATGAAACGAAAACAATTTTGTAATTGAAGTTTTGTTATATACGTCATACGGAGCTCCTGAGATAGGGTAGTCTTACGTTAGTTTACTAACATTTTTAGCATGCGTTTTTCGGTAGAAAATATGGAAATTGTTATAACGAGAATATCTAGGAATTTTTTTCGAGTCTGGCATCGCAAATTTTTAAAGCGCCAGCCCAACTAATAAAATGTTTTTTAACTTAAATATTTAATTTTCTTTATTACACAATCCTTTTTTTTTCAGACACTCCAAATAATTTTCCTCATACTAGCAGTGATAGATGAAACATCCAAACTTATAAAACTTTCGACAGTACAACGACGCATAGAGAAAATAAGACTGTTTCTGTTTTCATCTTTAGTTTTTCCTTGTTCGCTATTGGTCATGTTCGTCTTCTGGGGCATTTGGCATATAGACAGGGAACTTATCTTCCCGAAGGCAATAGGTAAGATCTTAGAGTATTGTTTTATTAGTCTAAGGGTAAGATGATGAAAGATTACTAGTTATGCAAAAAAAATAATGTAAATAAAAAGTGGTTACTTGGGGGGTGTACGGACTTCCCATTGTGCGTAGAGTAGGGGAGGGTACAAATGGTCTTTAGCGACAGATGAAACTGCGATACTTAAAAATTGAAACTATTTTCAGGTTAAAAAAAATTAATAATACTGGCATCCAATTTTTGTAACATAAAGCTTTAAAACTTATTCTACACTATTGTGCAATTGAAGTGCAATTTTTTAAAATGTAACCTAAATTTAAACATAAGAACTACTTTTGTCAAAATCACCAATTCTAGGCAGTTTTTAAATAAAGTTATACCCAACTGAGTATGTTTTCTTTTTTATTAGTAAGTCTTTGTATACCGAGTGTTCAAAAAATATATAATTATTAAAACTTTTATACCGTGTGGGGCACTGACTCTTAATTTTTGACGGCATCTACGGACCTGGCACGTAAAGATCTGATAAAATCTCGAAGGGTGATTATTTCACGATTACAATACTTTCCTTTTACGAGGCAAGTAAAAATGAAAAGCGTCAATCACTAAAAATTATAAAAACCATTTTTTCAGCACACAAGACAGATTGTCTTATTTAAACGGAACGTATTATGTACCGTTTGATTTTGTGATTACTTATTTGTATTTATATTTTTAGATGAGTTCTATCCAACTTGGCTCAACCACACTCTACATACCTTCATTGTTATACCACTGATCGTTGAAACGTTGGTTCAGTCCAAAAACAGTAACTTCAGAATGTCTAGGAACAGAGCAGCGACGGTATTGTTTATATACTGTATTATTTATCAAACGATGTAAGTATTTTCGATCAATTTTTTTTTTTAATTTGTGCACTGATTAAATAATCGTCCATAAGTCATTGAGTTTCTAGGAGGTAACTGGGTAAGCTAGGCCAATCAGTTTTAAAATATTACATTCAAAGACTCTTAAAAGATTTGACTTTCATTAGTCTTGAGTGGCAAGGGGAGCAATGTTAATTCATCGCAAAAGTCGACTGCTTGCTTCAAATGCTGTGTAAACAAGGAATTGTCTAGTCTAGTTTGTATCGTATGCTGCAATGTCTTTCATCTCAGCTGCATTAACAGAAGAAGCTATTTCAAGGTAATAGAAAATCACCGAGTTTACTGTTCTAAGAAGTGTGAAGAAAATCATATAAGTAAAGAAAAAAACTCATTGAATTTGAGAAGTTGGAGGAAAGGTTTGGGGCACTGAATCAAGCTCTGAGGTCCCAAGAGCAAATTTATGAAAAGAGTATCTGTGAGAAGGATGAACAATTTGCTGAGCATCAATAAGAAATAAAAAATTTAATTGCCACCCTTAATGCAAAGGAATCCCTTCTACTTCGGCATCGAAAAAATTCGCTGAGTTTTCAAGAAGATGTTGGACAGGCAGAGCAGCATTTTGAGGAGAAATTAAGGGAATCGCGCGAAACAATCTTAATCTTAAATAAAAAGATATTAAGTGAAAAACCTATCAACGAACAGATACGGTCAAGGAAGTTGGAAAACGAACTAAATGACTTAAATCAAACCATGAAAGAAATGCTGGCTAGCTTAAAGACGTTGGTGGTAGACAATGACTGGTACCAATCCGAATTAGGAAAGCTAAAAAGTGCGGTAAATATACAAAAGTTACCAGTCGTGAACCCAGATGAAAGGAAGTCAACTCCAAAAGCACAACAATTAGAAAAACAAAAAAGACGACTCCAGATATTGATAATTGGAGATGCGGTGGTCAAAGGTTCAATTCAATTTATTAAAAAAATCACTAACAACAGTTATGATAGAGGTTTTTCTAAAAATTCTGCTATTTACCGGCATATATGAACCAATTATGGGCAAAAAAATACAACAAGACACCATCAACCATTTGATTGAGAAAACAAAAAACACTAATCTTTTCATTATTGGCCCCCCTTTTCATTATCTACGATATAATCGTACAGTGTTGAACGACTTTACAGCACAACAAAATGCATTTATTGAGTCAACAATAACCGGTTCCTATGCATGTTTCTTGCCAATGATAACCAATTCACGAAACGGAGCTTTAGATTATACAACCAAATCGGAGCTTTTTTCTTATATCTTTCGATTGTTTTTTGATGGACGCAGGCTATTTTCCTCTTTCTCTCAATCGTCACCGGGTGTGGAGATGATTAATGATTACGTCGATAATAACAGCCAGCAAAATTTTTGTCAACTCCCCAACGTTCCAACTCACAATTAGAAATGGTAACTGGTGCTAATGACAGATCTTCAGCGGATGGTAGTCTTGTCATGTTTTACCAAAATGTCGGGGCTCTACGCACCAATTAATGAAATTTCTCTTAGCGTCATGTCTTGCGACTATGGCGTAATGTTTCTCACCGAGACATGGCCTAATGGGGATAGTTGTAACAATGAAATATTTAAAAATGAATATATAGTTTTTCGAGCACATAAAAGTTATAAGAAACTAGGGTGTCAACGGGGCGGCGGCGTATTGATTGCCGTTTCTTCCTATTTTCAGGCTTCTATGATTGTTACTCCTGCTCATATCGAGTTCGACGCTGTTTGGGTTCTAACGAAGGCAGGCAATGCAAGTTTGGTACTAGGATCTGTATATTTTCCACCTAATTCTAACCAGGAATGTTATCAGTCTTTCTGCAATACCTAGCTGTGAGTCGCTGAGAAATAGATTCAATAACCATACATTTTTTATTCTTGGGGATTTTAACCTTCCTTCGGTGGAATGGATCTATGAAGACAATTCACTGGTTCCAAAATGTTTACCGTCCCTAGCTTCTGAAACTCTTTTTGTGACAAAGAGTTTTCTTGAATTACAACAAATGTATTCTCTTTGCAATCACATGGGCAGAATTTTAGATCTGCTATTTGCTGATGACTTCGTTAGTGTTTACCAGTTTTCAGAAAGCAAATTTCGTCAATTTAGATATTTTTTATAAGCAGTCCGACTTGTCATTCTTATTGTCTGAGCCTGATATTAACAGAATGGTTGAACAGTTCTATGAGGTTTTATTTCATGGTATCAATAATTGTATCCCCAAGAAGATCGTGGCTGACTGTAAATATCCCAAATGGTTTGACCTTCCCTTAAAAAAGCTTATTGGGCAAAAGAATTGCTTGTAAAAAAAATATAAAATGACCGATAAACTTGCTGACATAAAACGTGAGGTTAAACTTCGAATTGATATGTGTTATCTTACATATGTCACCCAGACTGAGCTACTTATCCCGGAAAACATTAAATACTTTTGGTCATTTGTACGAAACTTAAAAAGGGACTCCAGTCTGCCCAGTGTTATGAATTTTGACTGGCAAGAAATCACTGGATTAAATAACATCGCAAATGCTTTTGCTAGTCACTTTCAGTCTTGCTATACTTACCACCATAATTTAGACTTTAGTAAAATTGATCCAATAAGTTATTCAGGAAAGATACTATCAACATATTGTTTTACAGAGGCAGAAATCTTTAATAAATTAAAGGACCTCGATCCTTCCAAGAAGGCAGGCCCTGATGGAATTCCTACTATTCTATTGCAACGATTCTGTGAGTCATTGTCTCAGCCTCTATGTATAATTTTTCAGAGATCCATTAATCTGGGTTCCTTTCCTAAATTTTGGAAGTTTTCTACCCTTCTGCCCATTTTCAAATCTGGTGATAAAAGTGATATGAAGAACTACAGAGGTATTTCTTTACTTTCACATATACCAAAGCTCTTTGAGGCAATTATCACCGATCATATATTTGAGTCTTTAAAACACTATATTACGGGTATGCAACATGGTTTTTATCGTGGTCGTTCAACAACTACCAATCCCAATCTTGCAATATTTCAAAACTACTTAGTAACATCGATTGAGGCTGGCAAGCAGATCGATGTTATTTACACTGATATATCTAAGGCTTTTGACAGTGTTTGCCATCAGCTTCTGTTATGGAAATTACAGCAAATTGGTTTTTGTAGAAAATATCTTGAGTGGATCAAATCGTCGCCAGCAAGTCAGCATATGCGATTCAGTTTCCAGGGAGATTCTTGTGACATCGGGTGTCCCGCAGGGTTCGCATGTGGGTCTAGTTATCTTTCTGCTTTTTATAAATGATATAATATCCTGTTTCTAATTTTCTGAATGTCTTTTATATGCAGACGACTTAAAATTCTTTTCACCAGTCTCCTCAGACTCCTATCCTCTGCGGTCTGATATGGAAAGGCTCGTCAAGTGGTGCAGAACTAATTATCTCTCCATTTTCAGAAATGTATTAATACCATACCCTGCACCTACTTCATAGATAATGTAAACCTTGAAGTTGTTAGTTCTTTCACGGACCTAGCAAGCAGCAATTGGGTGTCTCTATAACTCATTGGTTCGTAGCGTTCTAGAATATTGTTGTACAATATGGAGTCCATCATACCAGTGTCACATCGACAGAATTGAAAAGGTGCAAAATAGGTTTTCAAAATACCTCTTACATAAATTGCATTTCCCATATCAAGGTCTGTCATCTAATACTAGAGCTCTTCTTTGCGGCCTTCAAACCCTTGAATTTAGAAGAAAGAAGGCACTTCTGGTCTTTTTGCATAAATTGTTGAATGGAGGGATTGACTGTGAAGTGCTGCTTGGTTCAGTCCCGTTTTTAGTTCCTATTAGAAGAACAAGACAATCATAACTTTTTGTTGAAAGGTACCACCGAACAAATTATGGTTTTTAGTACATTTGTTGACCGACTAGTTCACAATTACAATTGTCGCTTCTCAGAATATGATATTTTCAGACTAAGCACTTTGCAGCTGAAAAGGCAGTTAACAGGATTGGTTTTGTAATGTTTTTTGGCCCATATTGATGTTCGTTTTTGTTTATGTAGTTGTATAGTTTTATTATTATTCATGTGTTATTTTATTTCAGTTGAAAATCTCTCTTGTTGGTAATTTTTGTTTGCTGATCTGACGTATTTTTTCTCAGATTTATTGACTTCATTATTTATTTATTTAACGTTATTTGCGAAATTCGTACCATTTGGAATGTTTAGCATTCTGTAGTGTACGTTTCTGAAGGGCCACTTGTCCGATGCGTACATCGTCTACGTCCTTACGCTACAAAAAATATTGTACTTCAGTTTCTTGAAGCCATTATAGTAAAAGTAGTTTAGGTGAAGCTGGAGCCTATCCTGTAGGTCAAATTGGCCCTTGCGGCCTTACCCGAAGAACTCACTCGAACCATTGATAGGTCGAGTGAGCCATCCCACTCAAGATACTCCATAATAATATTCCATTATGTTTTTCACTCGCAACCATCATTTGCTCGTTTTTTTTAAACAATTTAATGCAAAAAATCACGTTTTCTTTCGTTTTTGGTTTATAAAAACGAAACTAATGAAGCAATCTTAATGATGTAAAGAGATGAACTGTAGAGAATAAAACTGCAAACAATATGATTTGGTTACATGACTTGATCGGATCATTAGAACAGGAATAAAAACTGAAAAAAATTGTTTTTTTTTTCGAAAATTCATATCTTCGTTATTTCTCAAGTTATAGCGAAGGCCCTTTGCGAAATAATAGTTATTGATATGTACTTTATGCATACCAAAAACAAGGGTTGTGAGGTTATTAGTTTTTGCATAATTGCGATTTGAATTTTTTAATGGACTGTCTTTCGGCGTGCCTAGATGCGTTGATCTGAGTTGAATTCTGCAAAATCATACGGAAAACAGAAATATCATTCTACAAAATGTAAATTCTCATTTCACACTAAAATTATGTGAAACACGAGAAAAAATCAGTGCCGTGCGGTCCAGGGAAGCACTGCTTCCATTACTATCCACTTAAGATCCAAAATAGAAGATCATAAATTGATAATAATATATTTTATTTTTCAAACTGCCTCCCATTTCCAAACGCATAACCTGTATTGTGTTCCCAGTTGACTTTATAAATCTCCACCTAGACGAGGTTAATCGTACACAGCGGCATCGGATCTGGAGATAATCGGAGATCGTCGGGCCAATAGAATTTCCGCCTGTCGATATGCGAAGGATAAATTTAATTATTTTGTTGGCCTTGTTTTTTCATATTTTGTCGACCATCTTAACTTTCTTATTGTTTAAACCAGAATGATAATTTTTTTATCACTTTGTAGGATTTTCTTTTTCCTACAGGGTGTAGAAAGTTAGTATTTCGTTATATTTTTTTAAATGAAATATCTTTTATATTTTCACGTTGTTTGAAAGATCACTAAAAGAACTTTTCAAAAGATACATATGTATTACTAAATTTACTTTTAAATTTTTCGGAACATTTGATTTTAAAAAACACATTTTTCCCATTGAGAATATGTTTTTGTCAGCCACTAAAATTTTTATTTTTAAATAGGGCAATCATTTTTTTGCCAGCGTGTAAAAAAGAAACTATATAGAACGTTTTATTACAAAAAAATATAACTTTAGTAATGCATGGATTTTTTGGAACACTCTGTAGAGAAATTTTGTCTTTGAAAATAAAATGCACCTAAGAACTTACGAATTGGTAAAAAAATCATAACTTTAATTTGAAAAGTAAAAAAGTTAAGGGGGTGGACAAAATATAATCACTAACACCCTACGTTTATTTATTTAGCCATTACATTTATTTATTTAGCCATTATCCTAATCGCTTTCAAACATGATCAAAAACGGCCGAACGCCTGAAAGTAGACAATTAGTACGGCAGCAATCCAGGCAGCCCAGGGGAAATAGAGACGCTCCGCACGCATAGTATTAATCTTTGATTTTAATTTATTTTAGCGACTATTTGATTTCAGGCATTTCCTGTTTTAAGCCCCAATACTGCCAAAATACTGTTGAAAGTTACACTCTATAATAACAAAAATAGTGAATAAATTCTTATTTTTAAAATTAACTTTGACAACTATGAGGATCGGACGGAGTTGTAGGCTGAACAACTCGCTTTCAGTTGTCTTTTTCGTTTCTAAGTAATGTGCATACATACCTACTAGGTAAATAATTACCAGTAGATGCAGACTTTTCAATTTCAAAATTTAGCATTTTGCAATGTAACTAGGTGATTTAAATCCGTTTTAATTTATCTTAAGTGGAGTAATAATTTAGATATTTACTTCTATAAATAGTCATTCACCACAATAATGCCAATTTCCTTTACCCGGAACTTCCCTTGTTATGTATCTTTCCTTTATATATATATATATATATATATATATATATATATATATATATATATATATATATATATATATATATATATATATATATATATATATATATATATATATATATATATATATATATATATATATATATATATATATATATATATATATATATATATATATATATATATATATATATATATATATATATATATATATATATATATATATATATATATATATATATATATATATATATATATATATATATATATATATATATATATATATATATATATATATATATATATATATATATATATATATATATATATATATATATATATATATATATATATATATATATATATATATATATATATATATATATATATATATATATATATATATATATATATATATATATATATATATATATATATATATATATATATATATATATATATATATATATATATATATATATATATATATATATATATATATATATATATATATATTATATATATATATATATATATATATATATATATATATATATATATATATATATATATATTATATTATATATATATATATCAGGCGGAATTGTTAAATGTTTTATTTAACAATTCAACATTTAACTATTTTTTTAGTAAGGTGATTTTTTTTCATATTACAATACTTACGAGGGAAGTACATGAAAAAATTTATATTAGGTACATATTATATACAGCAATTAACATGGACTTCTATGATAGATTAAAGTCTGCTAGTCTAATATATTACGTAGGTATTTAGTCCAACAATACAGACCAATTAACATTTCTCGACAAAAAATAATAACTATGTATATGCTTTATTTATTTATTTATCAAGCTTAATTATAAAAGTTTTGTAGTATGTAGCAAAATGTCAGATAGGAGCATTCCCGCTAATTATTTGCGCAATGTAAGTATAGAATCGTTTTTCTCGGGTTCAGTTACCTCAACACAAAAAAAAAACTCTAATAGCTTCTGCAGTTGCTGAGATAATTAAAGTTGAAGAGTAATACTGCCGTGTTAAGGAAGAACGCCTTAACTACATTTTTTTTTTAAATTGAGATACCAGTGCCATTTAAAAGAACATGATATTTTACAACTAATTGAGAAACAAAAACACCTTATCTTGCCTTAGTTTGGGAATTATGACCAAATATAGTTTCACCTTAAGTGTAAATCTGACGGCTAAGTTATTTAAAAGTGCCCTATCTACAAATATTAACGAAAAAGACCTCATCTAGTTACAATAACGCCTCAACTCGACGCAGCGTTTATAATCGTGTTAATTTAAAACGCCTTATCTTACCACGCATGCGTACTAGTCGTGTTTACGCCGTAGTTAAGGCTCAGTTGGTTTAAAACAGAGCAGTAACCGCTTTGACATTTTGACGAGTTTGATTTTATTAGATTTAAATACTGTTTGTTAATTAATCAAACGTTCAGTTATAGATAATAAAGTTGTAAGTTTATTAATTTGTGGCTTTAAAAGTTTTGAACCATATGGAATAATAGACAAGTAAGTGTTTCATGCTATTAATTGTTTGCAATATTAATAGAATAAATTCTATTCGTACGAATCCTGTGCCCGGTACTAACACACGGTCGTTTTACTAATGGCTGATTTTATAGGTTTTGTTCAAATGCAAATTAGAGTTAAATCATATTTGTCTCATTTTTCCATGTGTAAAAAGAAAAAGAGACAATTATACTTTTTATATATATATATATATATATATATATATTATATATATATATATATATATATATATATATATATATATATATATATTCAGTGTTTTCAGGCGGAATTGTTAAATGTTTTATTTAACAATTCAACATTTAACTATTTTTTTAGTAAGGTGATTTTTTTTTCATATTACAATACTTACGAGGGAAGTACATGAAAAAATTTATATTAGGTACATATTATATACTGCAATTAACATGGACTTCTATGATAGATTAAAGTCTGCTAGTCTAATATAATACGTAGGTATTTAGTCCAACAATACAGACCAATTAACATTTCTCGACAAAAAATAATAACTATGTATATGCTTTATTTATTTATTTATCAAGCTTAATTATAAAAGTTTTGTAGTATGTAGCAAAATGTCAGATAGGAGCATTCCCGCTAATTATTTGCGCAATGTAAGTATAGAATCGTTTTTCTCGGGTTCAGTT
The DNA here is from genome assembly GCA_030620095.1 of Kuschelorhynchus macadamiae. Taxonomy (NCBI): domain Eukaryota; kingdom Metazoa; phylum Arthropoda; class Insecta; order Coleoptera; family Curculionidae; genus Kuschelorhynchus; species Kuschelorhynchus macadamiae. The sequence continues at coordinate 147,836 of JAUTXW010003730.1, read as the reverse complement.
ACCTCAACACAAAAAAAAAACTCTAATAGCTTCTGCAGTTGCTGAGATAATTAAAGTTGAAGAGTAATACTGCCGTGTTAAGGAAGAACGCCTTAACTACATTTTTTTTTTAAATTGAGATACCAGTGCCATTTAAAAGAACATGATATTTTACAACTAATTGAGAAACAAAAACACCTTATCTTGCCTTAGTTTGGGAATTATGACCAAATATAGTTTCACCTTAAGTGTAAATCTGACGGCTAAGTTATTTAAAAGTGCCCTATCTACAAATATTAACGAAAAAGACCTCATCTAGTTACAATAACGCCTCAACTCGACGCAGCGTTTATAATCGTGTTAATTTAAAACGCCTTATCTTACCACGCATGCGTACTAGTCGTGTTTACGCCGTAGTTAAGGCTCAGTTGGTTTAAAACAGAGCAGTAACCGCTTTGACATTTTGACGAGTTTGATTTTATTAGATTTAAATACTGTTTGTTAATTAATCAAACGTTCAGTTATAGATAATAAAGTTGTAAGTTTATTAATTTGTGGCTTTAAAAGTTTTGAACCATATGGAATAATAGACAAGTAAGTGTTTCATGCTATTAATTGTTTGCAATATTAATAGAATAAATTCTATTCGTACGAATCCTGTGCCCGGTACTAACACACGGTCGTTTTACTAATGGCTGATTTTATAGGTTTTGTTCAAATGCAAATTAGAGTTAAATCATATTTGTCTCATTTTGCCATGTGTAAAAAGAAAAAGAGACAATTATACTTTCGTAACATCAAAGTTTATAATACATAACTATAAAACCGGCTGTAATATTGACATGTCTAGGAATTATTTCAACAATGTTAGGCCATTGCTTAAACAATTTAAAGCAATTCATTATTATCACGACTAGCAAAAAGAGCCTGAATAAAACTGACTTCAGGTACATTAGGTTTTTATGATTTTAAACCCATCACGCACGTTTTTGCCATAGACGTAGTTAAAACTAACTAAACAAATACAACTGTTTATATTTTAAATTTTTAGTTTATACAGTTATTATTTTTTCTAAAATTTGGTTTTGGCCGTGATCTTTTAAGACTTCAACATTTGAAATCTATATTACTTACAGAATGTCACGTGGCAAGAAAATTCTGGAAATGGCGAAAGTTGCTTCAGATGTGATTGTACCAGAGTATCACGAAGATCTCAATTTGATTCAAAATTTTAAACCTTCGGATTTAATTTTTGATGACAGTGGTCCACCAATACCAATTCGTAGTAATAATATTTCTTCTGCTGAAAATATAGTTCAACAAGGAAATCTAAACACCGTGTCTCAACAACAATTATTTAACGATGATAATAGTAATGTTCAGTACCAAAAAATTATTATTCATAGTAATGTCGCATTAAAAAATAGTGTTGAAGAAAACACAATTCCCACTGATATTCCCGTGGAGCAACCTTTAAATTGTGATATAGACAGTAGCGAAAATAAAAATATTTGTACTTTGAAAAATATGGCTGGTTATCCTGACCGAGTTGAGGATACTAATTTAAGTTATGAAGATAACAACTTACCAAATATACCCGAAAACACAGATGAAATGCAACTTTATCAAAACGGTAATGAAGTATGGAGTGCAGAACAAGAATTTGGAGAATTATTTATCGAAAATGTTGACCTGGCTGAAAATCAAGTAGCTCTTAATGAACCTACAGAGGTGGTCCATGATTTTAAAACAGTTGATGGGAGATTAGAAGAGAACCTTAGAGGGAAAGAATGTGTACATCTCGCAGTACCGAGCGGTAATCAAGAAAATCAGAATAAAAGAAATGTAGGAAAACATCAGGAAATCGCAGCAGATATGAGGGAAGGTGAAAATGAAGCAAGCGAAGAGGAAAACGAAAAAGAATCAGCTGTGGGGGAAAATCAGTATGAAGAAGGTACAGGGCAAGACGAAAACAGAACTTTGTTGTATACAAAAAAAGGAGATTTGCGTAAAAGAAAGAGATGCAGTGAATCAAGAAGTGCTAAAAAACAAAAAAGGGAAGACAAGTTGCGAAATTCCCATCCTTTATTGCCTCCATGTACAAATACGTGTAAGAAAAAATGCTTCATGAAAATAGACGAGGAAGGAAGACAGCAGCTTAACAAAGAATACTGGAATCTATCCTGGAAAGAGAGACATATGTTTGTGAATCGAAGCATTGAGCAAACTGCTGTAAAACGAAGAACCACCACTGATATTCCATCTGAGGACAACAAATCAAAAAGAAACAATACAAATAATTTTTTGCTGAAAGACAGAAAAGGAACTTTGATTTCCGTCTGTCGTACATTTTTTCTAACGACCCTTGGTTACACTAAAAACAATAACACTATTATTAAATCGTCTATATCCTCCAAAAACTCATCGACTTCCATAACAGTAAATGATAATCGAGGTAAACATTCTAACAGAAAAAGTGTTGACCGAAAATTGCTAGAAAGGCATGTTAATTCATTTCATCCGTGCGTCTCTCATTACCGCAGAGAGCATGCGCCACTTCGTAAATATCTTCCTTCTGATATAACTGTTACACAAATGCATAGAGATTTTATAGAAAAGCATAAAAATGTTGACTGTTCTTATTATACCTACAGAGCATTTGTTAGAGACCAAATGAAGATTTCGTTCACAAAGTTGGGCCACGAAGAATGCGAGCAGTGTGAGGTGTTCGAACAACATGATAATACTCATACTAAAAACAACCTAGACTTAGATAAATGTGACATCTGCAAAAAGTGGAATGCTCACATCAAAAAGGCTACTAATGCAAGGAAGAATTATAGAGAAGACGCCGAGTCTACAGAATGGACGCCAATGAAAATATGTGTTTCCGCAGACCTACAAAAAGTTATAATGCTGCCTCGCATCGATACATTTAAGCAGGTATTTATAAAAAAAATTCGGTGAAAATTCTTAGTTGTTTATGTTTGTCTTTTCTTTAGTACTTGTAGTTCTTCCGTTTTAATTTAGTAGTTCTTCTCTGGTAGCTTACTACATTTGCCCAAATAATGGTTTTTGAAAATTGTCGTTGAATAAGATTAAAAATAATTTTTTTTTAGGTATTGTTCACCCAAAGGATTATTGCGTTCAACGAGAGTTTTGTCGCAGTGGGAAAGCATCAAAAAATGTTGGGCCCATCAGCTGTAGTATGGCACGAGGGATTAGCTGGGCGCAAAAAGGAAGAACTTTGTAGCGCTTTTCATAAATATTTGCTCAGCCAGCGTGACGTTTTGTATATTAAAATCTGGCTTGATAATTGTGCTGCACAAAATAAAAATTGGACTCTGTTTTCTTTTTTGGTACATATTATTAACTCGTCGGATATTGCTGCAAATTTATTGGAAATATACTATTTTGAACCAGGACATTCTTTTATGTCCGCTGACAGTTTCCATCATCAGGTGGAGCAATCGTTGAATTCTTATGGTTCGTCTTCAAACACTGGAGCTGGTGGGAAAGTTTACGACTTTAATGATTTTTAAGGTGCCGTAGAGAAAGTCAAGATAAAAAATGTAAAGGTCCTATCAATGGAGCTAAGCGACTTTAAAGACTGGAAAGACCACAGCTCATTAATGAAAATTAAGAAGCATTCTCCAAGGCCATACCTTAGTGACATTGTCAAATTAAAATTTGAAAGAGGCAGTTTTAATTTATGGTATTCCTATGAATACAATTCTCAATACACCGAGTTAAATTTTTTAACAGCCAAATATCTAAAAAATTCAATCGAACCAAATGTGAGGTCACAATTTAGAGGTGTCACTAAGTCAAGAAAGGAAGATATTATAAAAAAATTATGCCCTTTGATGCCTGAAAATCGGAGACATTTTTGGAAGGAACTGCCGGTTTCCGATCAAGTTGCAGACTTTTAAATCATTCCATTTATTTTCATTATATTATAATTTGAGCAGTTATTTAAGTTCCCTCTGTTTATATTATAATTTGAGCAGTTATTTAAGTTCCCCTTGTTTAAAATGTATTCAATAAAAAAAATTAAAAATTATAAAACCGTTTTTTAAATTATTAAATAATATTGACTTAAATATCACAGGTTTGTCTTGAAAGATAAGGTGTATTTAAGCAACAAATACAGGTCTCAAAACCTCCTCGTTTGACACGAGAACCTCTCATGCGTTCATAAGGCATTTTAAACCAATTGGCACAAGTATTAAAAATGCCTCATCTGCAGTTACTATTCTTGGTTATTAAATCGGGTCCAAAAGTGCCCAAATTAAGAAACATTCTCATCAAACGTTTGCTTTAAATTGGTTTTAAACTATTTTTATTTAAAAATAGGGATGCTAGAACTCTATAAATGTATTGCGTTCTCCTGCGCATTTTACTTTTCATCAGATAAGGCGTTTTTTCTTAACACGGCAGAATACGTTGCGCGCTGAGCGTCTCTATTATTACGTTTTCCATCGGCTGCCGTGCGTTCCCCTGCTACTTGGTTACCTTCCCACGTCCGGCCGTTTCGGGTCATATTCGGAAGCATTTTTCGCGTATTTCTAAAATTTTAGCGCGAAATGAGAATATACGTTTTGTAGTATGATACTTCTACTTTCGATAAGATTTTGCAGAATTGTGCAAATCGGATTTTCCAGGACGCATCCGAGCACGCTGAAAAATTGTGCATTAAAAGATTCAAATTGCAATTGTGCAAAAACTAATAACCGCTCAGCGCTTGGTTTTGGTATGCAAACTATATATCAATACCTATCATTTCGTAAAGGACTTGAAAAATAACGGAGATGTGAATTTTCGAAAAAATTTTTTGTTTTTTTTTCCTGTTTTAATGATCCGATCAAGTCGTGTGAACATATCATATTGTTTGTAACTTTATTCTCAACAATTCATCTCTTTACAATATGAAGATTGCTTCATTAGTTTTGCTTTTATAAACCAAAAACGAAAGAAAAGAAACGCGATTTTTTGCATTCAAATATTTATAACAAATAAAAAAATGATAGTTGCGTGTGGAAAACATAATGGAATATTACTATCTTGTGTTACTATCAGGATTGTCTTGGCGTGGTCTAGCTCAAGCTTCGCAACTACACAAGTTGTATAGCAGAGTTTCCTCCTCCTCATGCAGTGAAAGTCGAGTCTTTTTCTATGTACAACAAGGCTGGGGCTCTCTTCAATCGACAGTGATTTGTAAGCACACCTATGAAGGAGCTAACATTCCGTTTACCTATTATAAGCATCCAGATCGTTTTGGCTTTGTCAGGTTCTACAACAAAATCTTTTGTCTGCCTGATATTACCAGAATTGGTTCCAGCCCTGTGGATGGCATGTTGTCTCCGAGCTTGCCTAGTTCGTCCACAGTCTTTTATAGAGGACAACTGGGTAAACTAGATGAATCAGTTTTACAGTTTTACATTTATATGTCCCTTAATATTGACCAACTGATCCTTAAATAAAACATTTGGATAAACTATATAAGGTCGATCAGTTTTTTCCCGCCTTAAAGATTTATAAACTTTTGGTGGTGCATCTGATGCTTCAATTTAATTTGGTAGATTTCCATTAAACACTGCACTTCATAGTTGCAGTAATTCCTATTATTTACGAAAAAATATATTTTGATATCAATGTCAGATTTCAAAATAGATACTTTTAAAGCATCAGAAGAGCTGAACAGTCTTTGTAATATACAGAAAGATTCAAACCGTTTGCACTTCCAAGGCCACTACTTACCAAATCTGTAATCTCCTTTTAATCCCATACCTTTGTCAAAGATGCATATTTAAACTGTCTCTGGAATTTGATTCTTTCTGTCTGTCTGTAATGGGAGAAAAGTAGCAACAAAACTAAACGCCATTTCAAACTTGGATATTAGTAGAAAATACTACTGTGACTCTCAGAAATTAAGGGCTTGATTTTTATGTAGGAAGCAAAAACGGTGAGGGATGCAAATATTTAAGTTGTTAAAGGTAATTCTCCAGAGTGAAGTTGGTTAATTTATTTTCTAAAAGGAAGTCTAATATTTCACAAGTACTAGGCATTCTTTTTTTTTTGTTTTATGAAATGTAAATATTTAGGGTTTGGTTAACTTGCATTTAAAATTGTTATTATTATTTTCAGTAATTCAGCGTACACTGAAGTATTTTATTTACGGTAAATTAACAATCGTATTTGTTGAATGTCTTTTGAACATAAAGTAACTAAATTTTTCTTTTTCAGATATATGTCAATATACTTCCAACATGGAGTTTGGCTATATCCTGTATACAATGTACTTACTTGGACCCAAAGGATAGTTTTTGTCTTTGGACAATTTTTCGCAGCTCTACTTTTTCAACAGATCGGAATCTCATTACTGAAAAGTGAAAAAGTAGCAAAAACGAAAACGAAATAGTCTGTATTTATTTATTTAATTATTCTAAAGATTTTTCAAATTTTAATATACTGTTTTTTTAGATTTGTTTCTATTTTTCCAGTTATCAAAATTCTCAACAAAATCCTTATGAAAATTAGTAATCAAAACAACTTAAGAACTATCTTAAAATACTGCTGATATGAAGGGCCTACTACACCTCAGACGACGCTTTACAAGATTGTAAATTGACAGTACAGTTAGTTTATTTGTATTATTTATATTGTGAAACGTATATGGTGTGGTACTGTTTATCTATAGTGCGATATTTAAGCCCATTTTTTATAGAACTCTCCATAAGCTTGTTAAGCTACAGGAAATATTAGTTTCGTCTTTCATTGTGCGTTTTTTCAATAAATGCAGTGTTAGCACATATTCTTAATATATATATAGTGTAAATTTTTCTGTGAATAGGTCTTTTTCGGCCTCATCAAATTTCAAACTGTACTATATATTTATTATTTTTTTAATAAGGTCATAGCCGATGCAAGCATCAGACAAGATGCCCTTGAGAAACAGCAAACTGCAGAATGGTACAAATTCAAAAAAAGACAAAAAATGACCATGATTTGCAAGAAATAAGGCTAAAAAAATAGCATGTCAAATAATAAAATAAAAATAAACAACAATGATGATATGAGTGAAAACAAATATAAGACGAAACATATACGAACAGAGGATAGTCAGATAACCAATCAGTTTAACTTATAGCAATCCATAATTTATACGGTGATATCTTTTAAAAAACACCTGTGATTTCTTGTTCTCCTAATAGGAACTAAAGAGACTAATTGCAAAACTATATACTAATTTGTGCAAGAGTGGCGGCTCGTGGTGAATTGTATTGGGAGGTCAATAACAAATTTATTAAATATCTTATCTTTAAATTCTCTTCAAGTTCAGGTCTACTCTTCGTTCTTTAGAATTGAAAAAATGCTGAATGACACGTTCGTTAAAATTGCACGCACATTCCTTTTACAAACGATTTTTCGATACTTAACATTGCTAAAGCGGATAGTCTATCTTGACCCAACTCAACAAAATTTATAATCCTTCGAAAAACCCCTGGATATTCAGACACAGTCGTTTCATCATGGCCACGTAATGCCAGCTCGAATGCCCCACAAAATTTTACACAATCTGTAATTTTGTTTAAAATATAACGATTTTTGGATACATTTTCATTAAAATCTCTAAGGGATTTTTTATAAGCTGTGTCTAGCTGAGAGTAGCTATGAAATCTTCGGGTGCTTAAAAGCTTGTAGGCCACAAAGAAAAACTCTTGTATTATAAGACACAACTTTAAACCCTTAAGTACTATGTTTTCAATGTGCAAATTAAATGTCACTATTTCATCGAAAATTACGCCCAAATCGTTGAAAGAACTAACAACTTCGTACTTACTTTGTTTATAAAGTACGTGGAATGTATGGGATTATTACATTTATAGAATAATATACATTTAGTAATGTAAGTAATGTTAAGATGCAGGTAATTGTTGCCGCACCATTCGACAAGTCTTTCAATGTCAGACTGCAATTTATTGAAGCCAGAGGAAACTGGTGAAAATAATTTTATTGTATAAATCTACTTACCTTTTACTGATTTGCAGCCGGTAAATCAAACATTATACTATATATATATATATATATATATATATATATATATATATATATATATATATATATATTTATATGGAGTTTCTGGACCAATTGATTTATATTCTTAGGAGATTTTCTTGGGTTTTTGGTCTGAAATATCTTTTAGAAAAATAAAACTTGTTTATTCTTCGGAAATCATTTTAATTTGTTTTTTTTTCTTTTTTTTTTCCCAAACGTTTCGGCAACATGCCTTCATCAGTGGATTCTAATACAGGTCACTAAAACTAACAAACAATGCTGTTTTGGATTCTTGCTTATAAACATGTCTACTTTTTTCTTTTTTTTTTGTTTTGTGTAAGAGGATAAAAATGTTCTTTTATATACATATACATCCATACCTAAGTACACCCCTGCACAGATATATACATATATACAGAAATTTAATAAACACGTATAACCTAATTAATATTACTTTTTTTTTATTTATTTTTAAAACAAAACGTTCAAATTGGATATATAATTATACTATAACTCACCTAAGAAGGTAAATTTTTTTAATCCATTCACAAATGGGACATATTCACTTAAAATGTGTTCTAAATATATGTGACAATACAGTATATACATACTTAAAACTACTGACTGACTGAAATTAAAATTCGTTTTGCCGCTGTTGCTCGTCATATATATTGTTTTTATTGGGTTAAAAAACAAGGTGTTTTATATTGTTATTATTTTGGTATGTGGAACGAGCGCATTTATTTTATATTTTTGTAATTAGTGTACCTATTATTATTTCATTTAAGATAAAATGTAGAAAATTGAACAATTTTTTATTTTTGCAAATTGCCATTTAATTTTAAAATTTAAATTTAGATTTACGAGAAAATTGCAAAATATATGCAGTTATTTTATTACGTTGTAATATATTTGGTTTAAGTTTTTAATTTCTGTTTTGTCATTAATTGAATTTTCGTGTTTTTTAATGTACATCATTTCCAAGAATTCCCTTTTTTTCTGATTTATTTTTAAGATTTGTGTCTCCTTATAATTAAATTTATGGGATGTTTCATTCTCATGTTTTGTTAATGAAGTTTTATTTTTTTTATCATATTTATGCCCATTTAAGCGTATTTTGAGGTATTGTGTAGTCTGACCGATGTATACTCCAGGACAGTCTTTACAAGGTATTTTATATATGGTGTGTGTTTTTTGATTGGTTGGAGTTGGGGTTTTGAGAGAACTAAAAAATTTTTTTTGGAAGGTGTAACTTTTGTGGCATACGGTTATATTATGTTTATCAAAAATAGTTTTTATATTTTCTGAAAGGCCTTGTACGTATGGGATCGATAGAAACTTATTTTTATCTGTATTTTTTTCGGTTGGTATAATTTGATTTGGGCTGTTTATTTTATGCAATCTAGAATTAAATATAGAGTTAATTAATTTTTTTGGATAGCTATTTTGAATTAAGATATTTTTAGCTTTTCTTATTGCTTGTGGTTGATATTTTACATTGCTTAATTTTATTGCTCTATCGGCTAGCCCGATAATAACTGATTTTTTTTGGTCCATTGGATGTTGAGAAAAATAATTTACATATCTGCCTGACCATGTGCTTTTTGTATACCATTCTGTTTCGATAATGTTCTTATTATGTAATGTCATGTCTAGAAAGTTTATTTGAGAATTGTTTTCAGTTTCGATAGTGAATTTCAGCTTTTCATGAAAATTGTTAAAGGCGTTTAAAATATAATTGCATTTGTCTCTGGGAATTAAGGTTATACAATCGTCGACGTACCTATAGAAGAATGGAAGAGGAATATCTAATTTTTCGATTATATTACGTTCTAACTCCTCCATAACTAATTGTGCAACCACACCAGATATAGGGGAACCCATGGCGCATCCCTCTACTTGTTTATAAAAATTATTTTTGTACATGAAAAATGTGGACTTTAAAGTTAATTCGATAGCAATTAGAAATTCTTCCATGGGTATATCTGTAAATTTTTTAATTTCAGACCATTTTTTTTCAATAAGTTGGAGGGCTAATTTTGTTTATATTTTTTGTTTTGATTTTTTCAAATAAAGATTCATATTTTTTGTTTTCATTATTTAAAATTTGCTTAAAATCGTTAGTAGGAATTGTTTGTTGTAGTTTGTTTTTGATTTGAGAGATTTCAGTTTCTAGGTGCTTTATATTAATTATGGTGTCGCTAATTAGTAATTTCAAGGTTTGTAATTTAAAGACATTTAAGATATTTTCACTAAATTTCCTTCCTAGGTTAGCTGCTGAGAATACAATATGTTTAGTTTTTATGTTTAAAAATACAGGAAAAATGTTTTCGGTTTTACATCTCAGTAAAAATTGCCTTCTATTCTTTTGGTTTGCTAGTTTTCGATAATATTTTGAAAGTTCTTTAAGATCATTGTTGTTGTCTTGGTTGAAGATAGTCTCAAATTGTTCAACAGGTTGCAGTATTTCACCCATTCTGCGTTTATATTTTTGATATGGAGTTTCTGGACCAATTGATTTATATTCTTAGGAGATTTTCTTGGGTTTTTGGTCTGAAATATCTTTTTGAAAAATAAAACTTGTTTATTCTTCGGAAATTTTTTTTTTCTTTTTTTCCCAAACGTTTCGGCAACATGCCTTCATCAGTGGATTCTAATACAGGTCACTAAAACTAACAAACAATGCTGTTTTGGATTCTTACTTATAAACATGTCTACTTTTTTCTTTTTTTTTGTTTTGTGTAAGAGGATAAAAATGTTCTTTTATATACATATACATCCATACATAAGTACACCCCTGTACAGATATATACATATATACAGAAATTTAATAAACACGTATAACCTAATTAATATTACTTTTTTTTTTGATTTTCATATTCTAATCTCACTTGATGTGGTCTCTTTATACACAAATGTACCAATAGAACTAGCCCTCCAACTTATTGAAAAAAAATGGTCTGAAATGAAAAAATTTACAGATATTCCCATGGAAGAATTTCTAATTGCTATCGAATTAACTTTAAAGTCCACATTTTTCATGTACAAAAATAATTTTTATAAACAAGTAGAGGGATGCGTAATATAATCGAAAAATTAGATATCCCCCATTCTTCTATAGACGATTGTATAACCTTAATTCCCAGAGACAAATGCAATTATATTTTAAACGCCTTTAACAATTTTCATGAAAAGCTGAAATTCACTATCGAAACTGAAAACAATTCTCAAATAAACTTTCTAGATATGACATTACATAATAAGAACAACATTATCGAAACAGAATGGTATACAAAAAGCACATGGTCAGGCAGATATGTAAATTATTTTTCTCAACATCCAATGAACCAAAAAAAATCAGTTATTATCGGGCTAGCCGATAGAGCAATAAAATTGAGGCGTGTTTTACAAAAACCACATAAGTCCAAATTTGGCGAAAATGAGTTTGTAGCGTCATCTAGTAGAAAAGAAACATAATTATAATATCATAAAGTCAGTTTCTGCAAAAACAACATAAATGCCAAGATATGCACAGCTAAAGTTTCAGTGATTCCACAAAAAGCGCATATGTCCCTGGCTTTTCACACAAATACCACACAAGTCCGCGACAGGATAGGACATGTCGTGTGCTTTTTGCTAGAAATTTTTGCTGATGCGTACAACTAAGTTAATTTGTTATTGTTACGTTTTCGGTATAGATGTGTTGTGATTATCGTGGTATCGTGGTTGTTTTCAAAGTTTAAAACATTATCGTGAAACATGGAAAACGATGGAGATGTGCCTACTGATTGGCCCAAAAAGAAAGAAGAAAATTAAGCGCGAAACTCTAATAAAACAGTTTAAGGTTCGTGGTGAGGAACACACAAATCATAAAGGCAATCTTGTTGAAGCACGTAAAACTGGAGAACCTTGCAGGTATGTTTACTTTTAATTAAGGAATGGGGGTATGGAAGGTTCACAAAAATATTTTGTTGTAGCTGTAAAAATGCTTGTTTCTCCAAAGTTTCGGAAGAAAAAAGATGTTTTATTCTTACGCAGTTCAATATATGAATGACAAAAATAGTCAAGATGCACATTTAAGTGGCCTTATTTCAATGAATCATATTACAAGAAGACGTCCTAGAACAGAAGTACATAAGAAAACTCATGGTGCCTCTTTTACATATAAGGTTAGGGCAGGGGAATCTGAAAATAAAATTTGCAAGAAAGCTTTCCTTAGCCTTTATGGTATTAAGGAGGCTCGTCTAAGACGAATCCGAGATTCTTTGATGACCACAGGTGCTTCTCCCAGAGACAAAGGGGGATTCATCAAAACAGGCCCAAAAAAACCCCGGAATGCATAACGGAACTTATTAAAATCCATATTAAATCATTCCCTGCAAGACAATCGCATTATTAACGTCGTAAAAATCCAAACTGTTTTTATTTACCAGAATCTCTTACTTTGAAGGATATGCATGATATGTTTGTGCAAAGTTATAAAATAAACATACCGTACAAAACCTACTGGAAAGTTTTTAGAACCAATTTTAATATTAAATTTGGATTTCCGAGATCTGATACCTGTTCAGACTGTGACAGACTTTTACAGCAGCTTAACCGTACCGACCTTGATACAGAAGAACGAAACCAACTCCAAATCGAAAGAGAAATACACCTTCGCAAAGCTGAATCATTTTTTGAACTGAAACGAAAATTTAAAAGTAAAGCAAAAGCTGGCGAAATGATGTGCATTAGCTTTGATTTTATGCAGAATTTACCCCTTCCTCATATACCATCTAACCCAGTATTCTACAGCCGTCAACTGTGGTACAATGTTTTTGGGATACATGACCTAGGAACTGAAGATGCCACGATGTACACTTATCTTGAAAATGAAGCTAAAAAGGGCGCCAATGAGGTCACTTCAATGTTGTTGCATTACCTTAAAAATAACATCCATAATCGCAATTTAGTTATTTTTAGTGACGGCTGCCCAGGGCAAAATAAAAATTATGTAATGGTACATTTTTTATATACCCTAGTTCACGTTTTAAGAATAGCTGATTCGGTAGAATACATATTTCCAATGAGAGGCCATTCATTTTTGCCGAATGATTCAGATTTTGCTTTGATCGAAAAAAAGAAGAGACGCCTGGAGAGAGCCGAAAGACCAGAGGATTGGGATAAGACAATATTAAATGCCAGAATGAAACCTAGCCCTTTTAATTTGGTGAAAATGAAGCAACATGACTTCTTTGACATCAAATCCGCAACATATAACTTTTTCCTTAAAGCTCCAAAACCGGCAATCAACATTAAAAAAATAAGGATTATGAGAATTTCTAGCCACACATCCACACTATCTTTAAAGGATACCTATAACGGACCATTTCGAAGCAGTATCGTTGCCAAGGTAAACTTGCCATGCACTATCCAACTTGAACCGCTCTACAATCAACTTTTAACAGTTGCTCCAAATAAAGCAGAAAACTTAAAATCGCTATTACCTTTACTACGCCTCCAGCGAAACAAAGAGTACTATGAACGGCTCCTTGGTAATCTATCTAGCTCTGATAATCTAGATATAGAAGAGGATGACAATAGCAGTGGATGCGAAGATTAAAATTATGCACCTATTATTCATTCGCAAACATATTATCGCAAACATCTTATTTTGTTTTTTTTTCCCAAATAAATTGGTTTTTTTGAAAATTTGCTTTTTTTTTCTTGCAAAAAGAACATATGTCCAACAGTTTTTTACTTTTTTTAAAGTATTCGAATAAAAATCTTTGTTTCTTACATTACGAATCAACTTGTTTTTAAAATTAAGCTTATCTCAAATTTTTTTAATTTTGGACAGTAAATAACAAAAAAAAATTGAAAACATAAACAGTTTTAAAATTATATTTAATTCTAGCGTTTTTTTTATCTCCTAAATTTTTAAAAACTTTTTTGATAAACATAATATAACCGTATGCCACAAAAGTTACAACACCTTCCAAAAAAAATTTTTTAGTTCTCTCAATTTATATAAAATACCTTGGACATATGTTGTTTTTGTAAAATGATAAAAAAAATAAAACACAAAACCTCAATTAAGCAATGTAAAATATCAACCACAAGCAATAAGAAAAGCTAAAAATATTGTTCTTAATTCAAAATAGCTATCCAAAAAAATTAATTAACTCTATATATTAATTCTAGATTTTTAAGCATCAAATATTTAACAGGCCAAATCAAATTATACCAATTTGAACGTTTTGTTTTAAAAATAAATAAAAAAAAAAGTAATATTAATTAGGTTATACGAAAAATATAAAAGAACATACAGATAAAAATAAGTTTTTATCAATCCCATACGTACAAATTAAAATGATTTCCGAAGAATAAACAAGTTTTATTTTTCTTTCAGACCAAAAACTCAGAAAATATAATATATATATATATATATATATATATATATATATATATATATATATATATATATGATTGTGTGTTGCCGTATGCCACAAAAGTTACAACACCTTCTCACACAAAAAATTTTTTTAGTTCTCTCAAAACCCCAACTCCAACCAATCAAAAAACACACACTATATATAAAATACCTTGTAAATACTGTCCTGGAGTATACATCGGTAAAATTTACACAAGACTACACAATACCTTTAAAATTACAAAAAGACATATATATTTTAAAAATGAAGTTTTAAGCTTAATCATGGGCATAAATATGATAAAAAAAATAAAACTTCATTAACAAAACATGAGAATGAAACATCCCATAAATTTAATTATAAGGACACACAAATCTTAAAAACTGAAATAATCCTCCATTCCTTTGCATCACAACTGTTGTGTCCGACCTGACAGTTATGATCTAATCTAGTTTAATGGTCTAGAGTGTGAATAAAACCCACTTCAGAACAGTACCATCATCCATTCCTTTGCATCACAACTGTTGTGTCCGACCTGACAGTTATGATCTAATCTAGTTTAATGGTCTAAAGTGTGAAAAGCTTTTGACAGGTCTAGAAATTACCCATGGTTAAGTTCTTGTTTTCCCACCCCTGTAATATATTTTCAATGAAACTATACACAGCTGTTGCAATTGACTTCCCCTTGAGATAACCATGTTGTGAGTGGCTCAAAAGTTTTCCAGCATAAAAGAAGCTTAAAAGACGAGCACTCATTATCATTAAAGTCATATGATTATTAGATTGCCAACTAATATTTCTTAAATTTCAATAAATATAACTTTATAATCATTTTAAAAGTTTACTATCGGGCTTATAAGGTGAATTACTAAAGTCGTCTGGATACAAAAGACATTTATACACTTTAAAACAAGATACTAAATCATTTGTAAAAAGAGAATTGGACCGATATGCTAGCCTTGCAGAACACCCGACGTTACAACAACCTCGTTGGAAACTGAACCACACACGTTGACCTGTTGACGTCGATTAAATAAATATCCTGCATTGATCCAATCAATGCAGTTTCCAGAAAAGCCTATCTGCTGTAATTTTGCTAGAAGCTAATGACTGACACTGTCAAACGCCTTAGATATGTCAGGTAAGTGACATCAATTTGTTGGCCATCTTCAACCGATGTTATTAAGTAATTTTGATATACTGCTAGATTCCTCATAATATAATGTTTAAGTGATTCAAAAATTTCATCTGTGATAATTGCCTTGAACAACTTTGATGTGTGCAAAAACGGAAAAATCCCTGGTGTAGTTTCAAGATTAAAGATTGGCATGAGGATAGAAACCTTCTTCTCTTCTAGGGCTTCTTGTAGATGATTCTTTAAAATGGGATCCACATAGAGAGGCTTTATCAACAAGTTGGGTTTTGCTTGCTTTGCGTTAAGATCTGTTTCCGAGGGAGCTTAGCTTTTCTACCTCTAGAACTGTTTATTTTGCTCTTGTTGAGTCGCACCTCAGATATGCTATTCCATTCTGGGGTACATGTTGTGCGACTCAATTTGATCGAATTTTTATACTACAAAAAAGAGCTGTTCGTTACCTACTGAGACTTAACAGTAGAACTCACTGCCGAGATTTCTTTAAAAGATATAAAATACTAACCCTTCTTTGCTTATTCATTTTGGAATCGGTTTGCTTAATTCGTAAGCATGCACCTGCTCTATTAGAGAGCCCTTCTCACAACTACCCTCTCAGAAATACAAATCTCTATAACCCCACACTCAGAATTAAAAGATCAGTAATCTACAATGCAAAAAAAATGCATAATCACCTGCCATTTAACATCAAATCCATAATATCTCTGACTTCATTTCGCAAGGCTTTGAAATCATTCTTACTGGAAAGTGCCTTCTACACCGTGAACGAGTTTTACAACACATAATTTTATCCTTATGAACCCCTAGTGTGATAGTTGCCATTACCAACCATTTTTACCGGTATATGTATTTTTTTTTTAATTGTTTCGTACTTTTTTATTTTTTACTTTGCTTTTTTATTTTTCTTACATTATATTTATGAAAATGTTTATAACATAGTACGACTGACAAAGTACATTTCTACTGTACTTCTTTTAGGATTCTATAATATTAATATTCTAAATTCTTGATTTAAATATTATTTTTCTATAATATTTATGATGTTTTTGTTTTGTTTTGTTTGCTAATTTTAATGTTTGTAAACTATTTTTTTTACAACAGCTTTGTCCACAAAATTGTAAAATTTTTTTTGACAATAAAGCATTTATTTATTTATTATTATTTATTCCTGGAAAAGAACCAAGATTAAAGGAAAAGCCTCTGCAAAATAATGATTGAGCAGTAATTTTCCTGAAGAACTTAGTGCCCGATCTTACTTATACCTAAGTTTTGGTGATTGGTATAGCAGTACTGAAAGTGAGCAGCAAAACCATCGGCAATGCTATTTGAACCAGTAATTTCTTCACCCTCATAATCTACGACACTACGACATTGGGCATGCTGGGATCTCTTCTCAAATTTCGAACAAATGACCAAAAGTATTTGATGTAATCGGGGATAAGTATTATAAAGGTAAAATTTGTGTAAGACTGAATATTGTCACTTAACAAATGTGGTGATTATTACCTATAAATTTGAAGTTAGTAAAATCCAGGCTATACCCTAAAAATAGAAATTCAACAGTCTTTATTATACCTTGCAGCCAAACAAGTTATTGTGAAAAATACATTTACAGTTTTTCAGAACATAAGTTTTATGTAAAATAGGATTACATACAAATTTATTATTAAAAAAAAATACCAATATTATTAACTATATACAAAATAAAAAATATTTTATTAAAACTTTCTCCTCTTTAGTATATCCGGCTTCCAGTTGATTGGGTGAGTTTCTTCAGTAGCAGTCTCGTCTTCTTTATAAATCTTAATAGTCTTATCTGCTTCTGTTGTTATCAATCTTGATCCAGAGTTATCAAACGTCATTGAGAAAATACCAGCTTCACTGTCCATCGAACCAGGTTGTACAGGTGCTTGTAACCTTTGGAAGTTGTAACCTGCAAATTTTACATTTTAAAACCTACAGTATCTGGATTTTTACCAGCAGGAAGGTGGAGGATGGGAAAGATATGAGAGAAAAATGAAGCATC
The DNA here is from genome assembly GCA_030620095.1 of Kuschelorhynchus macadamiae. Lineage (NCBI taxonomy): Eukaryota > Metazoa > Arthropoda > Insecta > Coleoptera > Curculionidae > Kuschelorhynchus > Kuschelorhynchus macadamiae. The sequence goes on along the minus strand of JAUTXW010003730.1, from coordinate 130,204 downwards.
CCTAAAATTCATGGGTAAAAATTTTGAATCTTACGTTTTTATCCACAAATATAAACAACTTTTGAAAATCAAGGTTTGAAACAAGAAACAATTCATAACATCTCATATCTGGAATATGAAGATTTATAATGTATATTCGTTAATTATAAATATTTATTTATAATGCTAAAAATATAGGTAATTATTTAATTATCATCTTCAACTATTTTCAAAATGGATATGCAACATTTGGTAACTATGTGACAATGGCTTTGTGTGTATTTCCCAGTGAACTCTATACTACGTGACTGGAATGGCATAGTAATACTCGAAAACTGAGGCAAATTGATAAATAGACAACCCGCAATGTTGGGGTACCTCCGTCTCTCTCTATCTTACAGAGTTAAATGGTAAGAAATGATGATTTATATATTTTTTATGTTTTTAAAGATTATTTTATGCTTAAAATCGAAATAAATTAGCTTTGGTTATCTGTATTGGATTAGGGGTTGCACATTTTAATAGATCTTTAAAGAGAATACCACCTTTTAGTAGTTGAGCTTGAGTGAACTATGTAAAACTAAGAAAATGATATTCTTGTAATTATTTTGATCTATTATTTCCTTCGTAAAATGGAAGTAGTGTAATCGTGAAAAAATCACCCTCTGAGATTTTTTCAGATCAATTCCGTTCGTTGGTCAGCATGTCTGTCAGTCTGTATGTTCGCGGCATAGCTAAAAAGCTACTTGTCCGATTGATTTTAAATCAAGGATCATATGGGGATAACCTGGTAATTTTTTGGTAAAAATCCAATGTGGCAAAACAAAATGCCTAGTGAAATGTTAAAAAAATTACTCGTAAAAAACTATTTATCTAATTTACCTAAAATTCTATATGAAAATAAAGTATTATGTAGGAATCAACTGGTAAAATTTTGGTACGAATCCAAGAAGACGCAACAAAATGGCCGTTTAATAAAATATTTGTGAGATAACTAACTATGGTATAGAGATGAACTAATAAAACTGTGGTACGAATTCAAGATGGCGGAACAAAATGGCAGCCAAATCATATGTGTGTAATAGTGAAAAAATTCACAAGCAGGTTTTATATATCTTCACATTTTAGCGTCCCTAGATGCAAAAAAATATGTTTTACCAATTTCGTCGGTCTGTGTGTCGATTTATGTTCGTCTGTCAGTTAGCGTCAGCTTAAAAACTTATTAGCAGATTGACTGTCAAAAATTAAGGGTCATATAGGGATGATTTTACATGACATTTTAAGCTGAAATACTGCAGTGAATAATTGTTTTGTTGAGTATTAGTGAGTTGCAGTAATCTTCAAGTGTTTTTGTTTGTCAGTTTTTTTTTAAAGACTCTCACTTAAAAGGTAAATACCATAAATTCCATTATAATGACCTTTTGCGTATTCTGTAAAGAAACTATAAGCAGTAGAAAAAAAGTCTGTTGTTCTGAATGTAAAAATACATCTCATTCTGCTCGCATTCATAAATCGGTCGACGTGGCCAGCTTGCTTACGGATGTTAAGGGAATATCCTGGAGATGTAATGACTGTCTTACGAAGTGTATTACTCTGGATAAAGATGGTGTAACGAGGATGGTAAATGAGCAAATTCAAATTGCTCTTTCAACCCTAACAACTTCCTTCGAAAATTTAAAGAATGATTTAGTGAAGATCGTTTTTGAAAAATGTGGACAAACACAAATAACTGCGTGTTCTGAAGAACCTGTTAGTTATTCTAAGATCGTTAAGAACAATACCCAGCCGGCCATTCTACTAAGACCAAAAGACCAAGAGCAGTCAATCTCTCAAACTAAACATGATATCTCAGAAAACATTGATCCTATGGAATCTCAACTGAGGATTGTCAAAGTAAAAGCTGTTAACAATGGTGGGGTATTGATTGGGTGTAAAAGTCTGGAGGAAAATGCTCGTTTTAGACAACTTGCTGAGCAAAAGCTTGCGAACTCTTATGACATCAAAGAGCTGCGTGGAGTGAATCCGAGGGTGCGCATAGTGGGCTTTACAGATGCTTATGATGAGGACAACTTGCTTGCTGTTATAAAAAAATTGAACTCTGATATATTTTTTTTATAATTCATCTTGTCATATTGTACAAATTAGTAAAACGAAAAAAAAATCAAACATTTTTCAGGCTATACTACAGTTGGATCGCCTCACATATGATCGAATTATGAGGGTCGGCAATGTATTTGTAGGTTATGATGCGTGTACTGTTTATGATGGAGTCCAAGTTTCGAGGTGCTATAACTGCAATGAATTTAATCATTCTTCAAAAAATTGCTCAAAGAACGTTTCTTGTCCGAGATGCAGCGAAGAGCACCCTTTAAATAAATGTACGTCACTCATTAAATGAATGTACGTCACATATCTTAAAATGCTCTAACTGTTGTAAATTGAATCGGCAAAATAGCGACAACACTGTAAAATCAAACCACGCTGCTTGGGATGTTAGTAAATGCTTAGCATACCAGGCCGCGTGCTCTAAACTAAGAACGAATATCCTAAGCCAATAGCAATTATCGACTATTCCCACCTATAGTTCCTTATCACAGTTGCACGTGTCTGACTGTTCTAATACTAATGCAAATGATGCCAGAAAGAATATTTCAGTCTACTATCAGAACGTAAGAGGTCTTCGTAGTAAAACGCACGAATTTTTGCAAGGCGTCATGAGTTGGATTTTGATTTGATTGCGATAACTGAAACTTGGCTCGACTCTTCAATATGCAGTAGCGAACTGTTTTCAAATAATTTTCAAGTCTTTCGTGCGGATAGAAATTTTGCGGCTTTGTATAAATCCAAAGGAGGAGGCGTTTTGTTGGCGGTGAATCGTAATTTTAATTGCACTATTTTAGACTTTCAAAACTATAATTTTAATTTTTCTCCTAATATAGATTTTTTAGGTATCAAAATGGCTTTTGCCCATTGTAGGGTTTTTGTATTCATCCTATATATTCCGCCTTCGGTTTTACAAAACGATCTTGAAAATCTGTTTGAATTTTTTGTCACTTTGGACTATATCTACGGTAAAAATATATACACTATAGGAGATTTTAACTTACCAGATTATGAGGGTTTTTTAAACGGAAACTCTCAACGAAATAGTAACTGCATAAATTTGTTAAAAAATTTTATGGAATTCTTTAATCTCGAGCATAACTTTATTAAAAATAACAATCAAAGGATTCTGGATCTTATTCTGACGAATAGCAACTCTAATTGTATTCTTATCAAAGAAGATATTCACCACCCTGCTTTAATGATTTTCTTTAAAAGACCAAAGTCAAATAATTTTAAAAACTCTATAAACTTAAATATGAATAATCTATACAATTTTTGTAAAGCTGATTTCAACTTGCTTTATAACTCATTTCTTCAGCAGAACTGGTCCTGGCTGGACAATCAGACAACGGTGGAAAATGCCTGTAATACTTTTTATAACTTAATATACTCCATATTTGACTTAGCAGTTCCCCATTATCGCCATTCATCAAATAAATTGCATAAAAAGTAAAAAAAAATATGGCAGCGTACAGATTTCATCATCAAAACTGATATAAGTACAGCATATAAAAAATATATTCAAAAAATGTATAAAAAAAGATCACTTTAGAAATTATTAAAAATATAAATCAAATAATTCATTCTCATGTAGTGATCAAAATATAAACATATCTACAGTTAGTGAACGGGATATTATTTGTGCTATTTAACATGTGCATTGAACAATAGACATTACAAAACGGAAAAAGTCGAAAGTAATGTCCAGTCTTTAAGAAGGGTGATAAATCAGACATTCAAAATTATAGACCTGTTTCCATCATATGCAACTTCTCAAAAGTCTTTGAGTTCATATTGCACATCATTTTTTCGTTGGTGCAAAATAATATTGTTCCTGAACAGCATGGTTTCTTTAAAAATCGTTCCAAAACTACCAACCTGGCCCTTATAACACAATACATTGCGGACTCGATTGATGAGGGTCTACAATCTGATGTAATATATTTAGACTTCTCCAAAGCATTTGACAAGTTAAATCATGACTTGTTAATTAATAAACTTTCAAATATCGGATTCTCGGATTCCCTATTAGGGCTCATTACATGTTACCTTTCAAATCGTACACAATATGTGGCTATAAATGGTTTTCAATCGGAGAACTATATAGCATGTTCGGGGGTACCGCAGGGTTCCGTTTTAGGACCCTTGCTGTTTAACATTTTTATTAACGACATTGGTGATTCTCTGGATATTGGTTATTTACTCTTCGCTGATGACATCAAACTGTTCGCTAACATTAAGTCTATGGAGGACTGCTTAAAAATCCAACAAAATTGACAGCATATTATTGACTGGTGCCAGGGAAATTGTCTACAGCTAAATATTGGAAAATGCAAGATTATGTCGTTTATTACAAAGTCAGAACCGATTATTTTTAACTATAACTGCAATGGTGAAATTGTAGGCCGATCCAAGGAGTTCTGTGATCTGGGAGTTACATTCGAACAAAAATTATCATTTACCTCACATTACAGCGCTATTAGGTCAGATTCTTCTAAAATGTTAGGGCTTATAGTTCGTACTACTAAAGAGTTTAGCCAAGTGGAAGCCATAAAGCTGCTGTACTATAGTTATGTCCGATCCAAACTTGAATATGTGGCAGTTGTATGGTCTCCGGGATACAATATACATGTGTCTGGTATTGAAAGTATACAGCGAAAATTTGTAAAATATCTAAGCTTTAAACAAGACGGTAGCCATCCCGCTCAAGGATGTCCACAAGAAGAGCTTTTATATAAATTTTCACTGATGAACTTAAAAACCAGACGAGATAACCTGCAAATGATATTTTTGTATAAGCTATTAAATAATAAGATAAACTGCCCCTGTTTACTTTCTAAAATAAATTTCAACGTGCCTCGTTTAAGTTCACGCACAAGCAGTGCTTTTTACTTGCCGACTCCTCGTACAAACATCTTTAAATTTTCGCCTATTTATACAATGTGCGATAACTTTAACAAAAAAGCTAATTTGGATCTTTTTTCTGATAGTTTAGAATCATATAAGAAAAATTTACGACGCTAAACCGTGTTGCTGATTTAAATTTTAGTCAAATATCAGAATTTGGAAAATAATTACTGTTATTATTAGTTATAAGCTTCTTTTTATGTATAAAATGTAATTTTTTAGTAGGCTTGAATATGTAGTTTTTCACTGTCTTGTAATTGGGATCTTCTTGTAAGACAGTTAACTGTAAATAAATAAATAAATAAATGATCTAGTAATACTGTCGTAAAAATTCCAATATGGCGGAAGGAATGAACTGGTAACATTTTGAAACCAAGCTAACAAAACAAAATGGCGGCCCAATAAAATATTTAAAAAATCAACCCGTAAAAACTACTTACTAGATTAATTTCAAATTTTGTGCAAGCATTAAGGGATAGAGATAAAGTGGTAAAGTTGTGGTATGAATTCAAGATGGCGAAAAAAAAATCTTATTAAATTGGCTTTAAATTTTGCAGAAAAATTAAATGTGTTATAAGAATAAACTGGTAAGAATTCAACATGACATAAGAAAATGGGGGTGTGTGTCAATGTTTTTCGTCAATCGTACTGTTCTTCCTTTAGAAGTTAAAAAAATATTAACTGAGAGCCTGGTTCTTTCAATATCCAATTACCTTGACGTTGTTTATGGCCCTTTTCTTACTACTAAATCTTACCATGAGGGATCACGTTAGTCATCATGTCAATGAGGTATTTAAGTGTAATATGGCACAGAGGCGATACATTCACCTGAGTTCTACCATTTATAAGGCAATTAAGATCAAAGAACCTCAATATCTAACTGAGCTTATAATTGTTAGAGGAGATATTCATCAGGTGGATGTTCGTTTCAGGGATGCAATTTATATTCCAAGACATAGAACACACATTTTTAAGAACTGCTTCCTGTATTTGGCTGCTTCAATTTATAACTCTCTTCCGAGTAATTGTAAAGTGTTATGTTTACCTTCGTTTAAAATTAATGTTAAGAAACATGTTTGTACTGGTCACCTTTCGTTGTAAATGGTGTTTTCGCAATACTACAAATTCTTAATGTTACCTTCTTAGTTTTGTAGGGTGGTTATTAAAATACGATTTTTTTCAGTACTTTCCACCTTCCACCTAGATACTGTTTTGTGTTATAAAATAAAGATTATTTTATTTTTATTTTATTATATACCAGGAATCCTTTGAGGAGGGCTGGATATAATGTCGCAAGTGTCAGGGTAAACCATGTGATTATTGTGTTACATAATTCTGGCAATTCTGATTTAGAAAACAATGTTTTTTTTTTGCAATTTTGTATCTGTCCAATGTTTAGCTACCCTACTAGAAAAAGGTCTGTCTGTAGTTACCCATGTTTCAGAATTCTTTTATTTACACTATTTATATTTTGGTGTAACTCTTTTGAAGAATATATTATTTGTTTAAGATTTAAATATATTATTTAAAAATATAGCTTTTCAATAAAAACCCCCTATTTTTTATATAAACTATAACTATTTTTTCAAAAATCACAATTTTCCAAATGGTCAGGTCTACCCTCATTTTCCCTATATAGTTTTTTTCACATAATGTAAGTATGAATCACAAACATTACCTGTACGCCAATCCCAGAAATGCAAAGTTCCATTGTCACCTCCAGACACCAAAACACTTTCAGCGTTCACTGCCAGGCAATTGATGATGGCATTATGTCCTGATAGGTTCTGGATAAATTTACCATCGGGACATTTCCATTGTTTGATATTGTCTGGAGATCCAGATGCAAACATATTCCTGTGAGAGAAAATGTTTAGCATTTATTACCTTTTCAGATTGTCCAGAATTTATTAGTTTTTAATTTTAAAATACTACATACTGATTTTGAGAATGATGTTGGGGACGACGGGGATTTATATATCTATAATATATATTAATATAATAGTTAAAAAAATCTGTTCAATCATTGTTTTTAGTGAATCAAGTTGTTTTATATCACTGGTGATAATCAATTTTTAAATAGTATTAATAGTTTAAGAAATGCAAATTATATCCATTGAATATAAAATTGCTAACAGTCTAAATTATGAAGAAGTTATCAATGAATTTGCAACCGTTAAAGCGCGTAAAGTAAATAATGTTTAAAAGCGTCTTTTAAGATTATTTTTTGCTTGCTTTATTTTATCCTATAGTCACCCTATTAAGCCCTTTTAAAAATATTATTTAAGTTTATAATGTTTATTAAACGAATTTGCATAGTTTTTTAGAATGTTTATCTTAAAAATGAATTAACTTGTGTTGTTTATATTGCTGCCTACTTGTTAATAGTTATACTAATTTGAAAAAAAAATTTTGGTAGGGGGCATTAAATTTAGAATTCGCCCCGGGCGTCGTTTGGAGTAAATCCGGCACTGTAAATAAGCACACATTTATTTAACTGATCCACGAGAATACTGAATCATACTAAAAGAGTTCAATGTGACTTAATGTTCAGATCTTGCGGAGTAAAGATCCCTGAAGATGCCTAGTGCAATCGAAGGCGAAACGTTGGATAATAATTCTAATTTGATATAATCTAATCCTAAGAGCCATGAAAACTCCCGTTCTATGGTATTAAATAAGGCAAAGACTAAATCTTTACTATTTAAGACAAAAGTATCTAAAGTTAGGTCTAGTATTAAGTTTCTATTTGCAACAGTGGATGTTAACCCATTATGAACTTAACTGGCAAACTTGATAAGAGTATATAGAGATACCAAATTAAGCAGAGCAATATATCCTGTAAGAAACATTAGACACTTGTATGATGAGAGTATGACTCTGACCACATATTACTCACTGTTTAATTCGACCCAAAAAACACCCTCTTAAAACGACCCCCTAAAAATGATTTAAACCACTTCTATGCTCCATCCCTAAAGCAAGCATCTGCAACAATAGTCTGTAATTCATGCAGTCGAAAGCATTTGGTAAATCACAGAAGACTATTGCAACAGCCTCCCGACGATTGTAAGTGAAAACACCATTAAATGTTCCCTTACTTGATTAAAATCCAAATTGATTGCTTTTTAGAATTTGATGATTAAGAAATGATGGGTCAAAAGTTATAGAGTTGTAGAATAACTTTAGCATACTTTAGGCTATTTGGAAAATCATCTGAAACCCATGAATGGTTGATAACATCACAAAGAAAGGCAACAGCAGTATCTGGAAGAGAATGGAATATCTTGACTGACTTCCCATCTTTGCCAGATACATTTTTATTATTTATTACAGCAACAATCCTCACATCCTCTAAAGGGTCAGTAGGGAGAAAAACAAAATACTCCTGAACTCACAAGTGCCTTAAATAGGACATGGGATCTAGAGTCTGATTCAATCCACTGGTTAATACATATCATATCGTTTGTTTTTGTTTTTAGTGCTGCATATATTGTGGAAAATTTCGGTAGAGTAGTCCTAATTAATTGATATAATCCTGTTTCATCAGTGCATTGGAGTACTGGCAGTGACAGGAATTGAATTAAACTCGGAAAACTTACGTCTAATACTATAAAAACTAGAATCTCAGTATCGTAAGCACGTGAATCCACCCGCGGCATTGCCATGTTCAAATTCGATTGAAATCGAGAATCGAAAATAACGTTTGATATTATTGTTTATGCATTGTGACGTCATTATATACCTTTCAGCGACTCTTGAATTGTTAGTTATGTCGGACGTGAATTTAAGTTGCGGTAAATGCGAAAACGTAATTGCGAAAAATGCGACATCTATAGAGTGCTATTTATGTCGTACATGGTTCCATAAGGGATGTTCTTTGTTGACTAGTAAAGAGTTCACGGAAATCTACCCGCTAGCGAAGAAAAATCAAACTCATTCATGGTCTTGTTCATCGTGTAAACAAAGTGATGTTAGCAAAAAACGCGTGTCAATCGAGCCGAAGTTAGCACCAGCAGTGGAAAAAACAAGACCAATAACAGGCAGAGCCACTGAAAGAAGAAAAGGAGTACGTTCACAGCCTCAGCTAGCAGTTAATTCGCCAAGCGGTTCCATAGTTGCCGATAATACTATGGATATCAACATGGTACCTAATATCCTTAATAAAAACAACGTAGGTATGGATGAACTTCTAGCTGTTATAAAGCAGCTTTATACATTAGTCCTACAGCAACAAAAAATAAATAATGAACTGATGGACGAAATTCGCACAATGAAAAATGAAAGCAATGAAAAGTTAAGTTCTATTGAGCACAATGTGGTGAGTATTCAAAGTGAGCTCGACATATTGAAAAATAATACTGCTGATATGCCTGTGTCCAATAAGGAGCTTGACCCGAAACCCGGTTGCGACGAGCTACTTATGGAATTGAACGATAGAACGGCAAGGAAAAATAATGTCATTGTATATAATATCCCGGAGTGTTTCAGATACATTCATGGACAGAATCGAACATGATAAATCACAGGTGAATGCAATATTGGAAATGTTGGAAATAGAAAAAATAACTTAGAGTATCTAGAATAGGTAAAAAGGGAAACAGTCCTAGACCTGCAAAAATTGTATTTCATGATCAGCTTATAGCTAGAAAATGCATAAAAGATAAATCAAAACTGCGAAGTACTGATTTTAGATTGAAGGCTGACCTGACAAAACTTCAACGCCAAGATCTTAATAAGTTATATGGTGAAATGCACGATAGGAATCAAAAGGGTGAGAATTTGGTTATCATTTATAAAAATGGGATACCAACTCTAACTAAGAAGTCTACAAAAAACTGACTACAGCCCCATTGAAGATTTACTATCAAAATGTTGGTGGCAATTTAAATTAGAGATACTTCTGATCAATGGATATTCTCTGGCATCATACTATGCAAGAAAACAGTTCCAGCATGGGGGAGTTGCCATTTTAGTTAGAGACAATGTTGTTTTCATCAACGATTCCAGATTTTAAAAGAGCTGTGCTTTGTTGTGATTATGAAGTCATAGTTTTGTGTGAGAGCTGGTTAAATAATAACATCTCGGATTGTGAGGTATCAATTAAGGGTTTTAATGTATATCGTTGTGATAGATGCAAATGTGATGGTATAATGATGCTTTGTCTGAAATGAGATCTTAGTCTATATAACAACTCAAATTCATTTGAAGAGAAATTACCAGTTAGGCACATGTTATTGCAAGAAAAACGAGGAGGTGTTAACATCTCAGGGTAAAACATTGCAGAAGAAATCAAGAGATTCCAATATAAACACTTTTTCACAAAATTTTGTTATTAAAATAAGACAAAATTGATAATCTTAAATCAAAAAATAGCAAAGACATATATGGTTTTAATAGTGTACTCCTCAAAAAACTGAAAAACATTTTAATTGTACCACTAACATATCTGATAAATTCATGTATACGTGAGGGTATATATCCGGATGTCTTCAAAAACTCCAAGGTGATTCCAATTCATAAAAAGGGAGATGCAAATAATGTGAATAACTATAGACCAATTGCTTTAGTGCCTATCTCCATTTTCCCTCCTCAGGTATTTTGAAAAGCACAATTTGTTTGCAAATAGTCACGGGTTTATGAATACTGGAATTGTTGGAGTATGTAGTCGAGGGCTTTGAACAGTCACTATTGGCTTCTCTGAAACGGGATTGAAAGTATCTTAGCATAATTAATAGCTAAAGTTACTAATTTCTTGGAGACAACTTTCACAGTCACTACCTGTCAAGCATGGGGTGCCTTTGGCCATTTTCTTAATCTATATAAATGACATTGAAGCAGCTACAGACACCAAACTAGTGATTTTTGCAGATGACACAACAGCACTTTCAACAGCTCAATCCCTCGATTCTCTTCTCAGTCAAATGCAGGAATCACTAGATAAATTGCAGGGGTGGTTCAACAGTAACAAACTATCTTTGAACATTCAGAAAACTGAGCGTATTTTGTTTAGCCTAGGGACCTTGAGTGTGATGTTCAGGGTTCAGTGAGACTACTTGGAGTACACCTTGATACTACCCTCGTCCTCAGTTCACATATTGACCTTAGCCAAGAAATTATCGAGTTCTATTTATCTTTTAAGAAACATCAAAAACATTGTTGAACCAAAAATCTTGCTTACGGCTTTCCACGCCTTATTCCAGTCGCACTGTGATTATGCGATTCTTGTTTGGGGCCATAGTGCACAAGCAAAGAGAATATTTGGACTCCAGAGAAGGGCAGTTCAGTTCCAGGCCTGCCTTACAGAGCCGATGTTAGAAATGCGTTTGTTACACTTAAAATATTGACTATACCTTCACTATTTATTCTAAGATGTCTGGTTTATGTAAAAAAAAATCTTCAAAGTTATAACCGCTGTAGTGAACACCACGATCATGATACCAGACAGAAAGATAACATCAACCTGGAATATCTTAGGCTAAAAAAATCTTGTATTAGTTCAAAGTATGTTGGTCCACATTTATATAACAAACTTCCTGTTCAAGTTAGGGAAATGAATGAAAAACAATATTATTCTGTTATAAAAAAATTTTTATTAGCACACTTGCTATGAATAAAACAATATCGATATTTTATTTGTTAACATTTTAAAGTGTTTGTGATTGTTGGTAAGACATCATTCTGATTAAGATTTTAAATTTATTGTTTTAAGCTAGTTGTAATGGTTGTCAAGACATTTTATTTTTATTTTTAGACATTTTATTTTTATTTTTAATTCTATTGTCATTATCCATTTTGACTGTGTAAGAAATGTGAATAAATTCAGTATTTCATATTTCAGTATTTCAGTATTAAAGGTTTTACAAAAAGAGGAATATTTTCGAGATTATAAAAATGCTGATTATGTTAACTTCAACAATTATTTGGGGTCAGTTAATTGGGAAGAAATATTAAAAAATTTAAATATAAATGAAGCCACTGATTATTTTTACGAAATTTTAAACTTTGGTATTTCTCAGTTTGTACCTTTAAAACGTTATACAACCTCGAATTTTCCTAAATACTTTAGTGCTGAATTAAGGCAAAACATTGTATGGAAGAAGTCAGCTCATAAATCATATATGCAATCTATATGTATTAATGACTATGAAAATTTTTCACGATATAGAGCTATTTGTAAACAGTTGGTTACTCGAGACCATAATATTTATCTCACACAAATCGAACAGGATGTATCTAATACTCCACGTAACTTTTGGAAGTACATAAATAGCGAACGTAAAAATTTTGATCTTCCTGAGTGTATGTATTATGAGGATAGAATGGTAGATGATGGTCAAAGAATTGCAGATTCCTTTGCTGACTTTTTCCAGACAGTGTATTCAGCAGAGAGGGTTGGTATAACTGTACCTGATTATATCCAGGAACGAACATCTGATGTAATTGTGAATCAAATTAAATTAGTGGATGTTTTTGATAAGATCTTTAACTGTAAAAAGAAATCAAATAGTGGACCCGATGGAGTACCTGAAATATTGTTGTTTAATGTGGTATGTACCATAACTCTACCACTTCATATATTATTCAATAAGTCATTGACAGAGTGCGAGTTTTCGAAAGTTTGGAAAGAGAGTTTCATAGTACCAATTTTTAAGTCAGAGGAGCGATGTAGAGTTAATAACTATAGGGGGGTAGCAAATCAATCGGCGATATCAAAAATTTTTGATTGCCTAGTCTCGGAGCAATTAAAATGGTCATGCAAAGAACTTATTTCTGATCAGCAGCATGGTTTTGTGAGTGGCAGGTCCACGGTTAGCAGTTTGGTTGAGTTCGAGATGGCTGTGCTGCAGGCCTTGGAGGAAGGTTGTCAGGTCGACACAGTTTATACTGATTTCTTCAAGGCATTTGACAGTGTTAACTTTAGGCTGCTCATTGCCAAGTTGCGGTCTTTTGGGTTTGCCACTGATCTATTGAGATGGCTGGAGAGTTTTCTGACTGGTAGAGTTCAGAGGGTCAAGATAGGGCCTTTTTGTTCCAAGTTCATTACAGTAACATCTGGAGTACCACAGGGAGGTCACTTGTCGCCTCTCTTATTTATACTGTTTGTCAATGATATAGCCCTAAGCTTACACTCCTGTAGGTGTCTACTGTTTGCTGATGATATGAAACTTTTTATGCCTATTAGGGCAGAGACGGATATTTTGGCCCTCCAAACTGACCTTGACAGTTTTGTGCAGTGGACTCATGATAATCACCTTTCACTAAATGTTAAGAAATGTACTTTTATGAGCTTTTACACAGTCACTAAACAATATAGATCTGAATACACGATCGATGGAGTTCAATTGGAAGAGATGGATAGGGTAAGGGATCTTGGAGTGTAGTAGTGACCGTAGAATTTCATTTAAAGATCAGTATGCTGCGGTAACCTCCAAGGCAATGCAGATACTGGGTTTCATATTTAGATGTGGGAAAAGTTTTTCTCCATCATCTTTAGTACTTCTATACCTTTCTTTGGTTAGGCATCATCTTGAGTATGCTTACATTGTATGGTCACCTATCTACAATGTCCATATATCAAATATTGAATCAGTTCAGAATAAGTTTGTAAGATATTTGCAACATAAATTTGACATTCAATTACACTTACCATCCTTATCCTGCAGAAGAAAGATGAATGACCTATGCTTTACCTATAAAGTTTTAAATGGTATGGTAAACTGTCCGTTTCTACTACAGCAAATTAAATTCAAAATACCCTCTCGTACCCTTAGGAGATCTGACCTCTTTCATATCGATTTCCATCACACAAATTATGGACTTAATATGCCTCTCACACGGTCATTAAGAATATTAAATGATAATTCCTCTTGATCCTTTCGGAAGCTCATTACAAAAATTCAAGTCCAAAATTCTCGGGACACTAAATGATTGAACAAATTCTTGGACTCTAATATAATTCCTGGTATGTTTTGAATGCTTGCATAAATTTGTTATTTGTGATTGCTTTTAGGTTACACTTTTGTATATGTTTATTGTAATTCAATGGGGTATCCCGTTTATTAATAAATAAAATAAAAATAAAATAAAAATAAAAAATAACAACTCCCTCTTTAAAAATTATCCAAACTGCATAATATATGTCCTTAGTTTACAATATAAAGATCTATATCATTGGAAATATAATAAAAACCTTCATTGTCAGTAACATATATTCAATATTTATTTTTATGATGAGTGCTCTTTTTTCTTAGATGGTCAGGTAAATAGTCATAAGTACCGATATTGGTCTGATACTAAACCCAGAATTTATCATTAGGTACACACCCAACACCCACAAAAATTAAAAACTTGGGCTGGTATCTTTGGATGAAATGGACTTACAACTGTTTAAGAAGCCAGTGATCGAGCATTAACAGCTAAAATTGATAATCAGAATGACCAATACATTGAGGATAGGTCGATATTCTAACAAGATGGTGCTCCATCACATTATGCATTATTCTTTCGACAATATTCAGGTCAGACGTTTCCAGGTCCAGATTTATCAACTCGAGCTCTCTCTCTATGGGGTCACTTGAAAAGCAAAATTTATGTGACTTAACCAACTTTATTAGAAGATTTGCAAAAAAGAACTATTAATAGGTCCCTTCCAATTACCCCTGAAATATATATATATATATATATATATATATATATATATATATATATTCCTACAACCCCTACAAAAACACTTTTAACAATTGGAAAAACAAGGAACGAAAACAAGTAATAACACACACCTGTTATTTTCCTAACATGTGTGTGATTAATAAGGATTTGTATCTGTAGTTAAAGAGGTGTCTAATTAATATCTGACCACATCAATGAGCATTTCAACTAACTCTTTAGAGCCCTACAACTCTAAAAGTTACATATTACTACTTACAGTGTTGGGTGAAATATTAAATCTCTGACACTCTTCTTGTGATTAGTTAAGGTACAAATGGATTTTCCAGCCGCCAAATCCCACAGTCTTATTGTTGTATCATGGGAACCGGTAATAACTTGTGGTTCAGAAGCTTGAGTTATAACTTTTGCAACTGTGTGTGTATGACCTAAAATTTGACAAAACAATTAATAAAGAAATCTTACTTTAAAGATTACATATACATATATATTTTTAATCTTAACTAATTTAGGAGAGAAATTAGTGCACAACCAACATACTCGATTTGTTTCATAACTATTAGTTAGTTTTGTAGGATTCAGTCAGAAAAATAAATTGGATGAATTATTTCGTTAACTTGTTTTTTTTTAAGCGAATGCGAATTTGACTTAAGTCTGATTGCTTTTAAAATATTTTAATGATAATGCAATGTCTTTAATTTTATTTAGATGGGTTTTTAGTAATAATTTAATTACTACCTTCAAATTTCATTTTGATATCTTAGATGATTAGAAAAAAACAAGGGATAAACCACTGACTAATAAAATTGTTGAACACCAAATTAAACAAAATTGCAGAATTACACAATCAACATTTGATTACATGGATTTCACAAGTTCTCAAATACTTTTAATCATCAAATTAACAGAATTAATCTGCAGTGAAAAAAATATTAAAAAGTTTTCAAAGTGCTTAACTTGAAAGAGCCCACAAAAATGAAAAATTGTAATTTTTCTAGTTTTTATTGTAAAATTTTTAAATATTGTCACAAACATATTGTAACAAGTAATTTTTTGCACTTGTATTATAATAATTATCAATGAATTAATCAATTGATCAATCAACTTTATTCATGTTAATACACATTTTTTATACATATGTTAAAGCACATTCCATAAGTTAATTTAGATACACTTATTAAAATTAAAAACTATAAATATTATAAAATACTATTTAAAAGAATACCAAAAAATGTAAATATTATATATTACAGCACTAACAATTAAATAATTAAAATACATTCATTAAAAAATTTAAGTAGTACAAGTATTAAAATACTCATCAAAATTATAGAATGCGTTAGCTGTTAGAAAATTCCTATTTTGCCAACAAAGACAAACTTCTAACATGGCTTGGTAGAGCATTATAAAATTTGATTGCCTAGAACCAAGACCCATCTTGTCATTTCTTCAGGCACCAACAGCCAGGACAGGTCCACATTCTGCTTGACTTGACATACAGCAGACACATAAACATGGTACAGTCATCACTCGTAAACATACATATGCATGCCTGCAGTCATCTCTATAATTCAAGCCAGTCATCATCAAAATATGATGTTTGCATTACATCAGCCGAGACACACTGAGCAACATTTCTCAAAACATAGAGACCTTTGTTCAGTTTCATGGCCAATAAATCTATGTGCCTATCCCACTCAAGCCTTGCGACCAGTATATCCACCAGGAAGTGTACCTCTGGAGTATTGGACACCTCGTCCAAGCCCCTAAGAGAAAAGACAACCCTGTTGGTCTTATCGGCATTCAACAATAGTTGATTCGAGCAAAACAAATCACCGGCTCTCCTCTGTGCCACCATGGAGCCCCTCAATAACCAATCTAAGGTGTTCACCACAGAGGACACTGTTGTGTTATCGGCAAAGTGTATATTTTTCTTCCCACTCAACAATTAGAGAGGTCATTGATGTAGTTCGAGAATAGGTTGGGAACTGATCCTTGTGGGGTTCCAATTTTTATTTTACTTTTTGCCAAAGACACTCCAGCGACCATAAAATCTGACACCTATCCTCCAAATGTGATTTTATGAGGTTTTCGTACAAACATTGTAGTGCTTTAGTTTACACAAGAGGATTCCATGGTCAATACAATCAAAGGCTTTGCTCAACTCACAGAACAAAACTGAACAGTACTGCATGCCCTGGAACGCCTCCACTATGCCAGACACAAGATCCAATATACCCAAATAGTGCTTTTATTCTTTTAGAAGCCGAATTGTGAGCAGGAAGAGAGATCATTCTCCTCAACTGAACTGCTCTATACATTTCTAGAATCTTGCATTGCAGTACAGTATTTTAACTCTCAAAAAGCATGCGGATATTAAGCTAATTTTTCACACCAGTTTCGAAACATTTATTATTTAAAAACAAATAAGAAATTGAGTTTAAAAAATAACAGAATAGAAAACCCATCAACTACACCAATCCCCACAAAAACCCACTCAAAGCAAACAAAAGTATGGGTTTAAACCAACCTTAAATAACCCCATGCTGTACCTTAGCTAATTTGCTTTGTGTCGGTCTCACTTTTAATGGACCCATTTTTCAACCTGTATTTTCTGTGTACCAAACAATATGTTGAATTATTACCAATTTACCTGTTAAAGTATGAATGTTTGCCTTCGTTCTCATATCCCAAACTCTAGCAGTAGAATCTCTACCAGCTGTTAGTAACACATCAATTGTAGGATGTAAAGCTAACGAATATACTGCAGATAAATGTCCATGATAATGTCGAATAACCTAAAAATAAGACAGATTTAACTGGTTTATGTTAGATATTACCACTTTTAATAAAAATTTTACTGTTTTAAAATAAATGTACAAAATTTTATTTTGTTATTATTAAATAAAAAATTTAACAAATTAAAAAAAAGATTTAACAAACAAAAACAAAATGGGTAAAAACAACCTTTTGGATAATCTAAAAGATGACAGCACAACAGTAAAAGACATTTTAAATACAGTAAATGATTCCTTCCTGAACATCTGCCCAAATCCTGAGTGCAATGTAGATAAAGCTCCAAGCTAATACCAAAAGCTATTCAAACTCAATCTTTTGGAAGCCTGAAAATATGGCTGAGGTACAGACAATCATACAGAAACTAAAATCAAAAAAATCAGTGGGTCATGTAAAATTCCCATGTCTTTTGAAACACACAAGCCAAGTAATAACTCCCATTTTGGTTCATATAATAAACCTTTGGTTTCAAGAAGAAATATTTCAGAAACAGCTAAAAAGTACTCATATCAAACCACTGCATAAAGGCAACATATGCAACTTCAGACCCATTGCACTCCTAAGCATTAGGTCCATCCATTGTCAATCTTGGCAGAACTCACTGCTACAACAGCAGAAACAAAGATGACCTCAAAAATAAAACAAACTTTACTTATCTGCAAAGAAATGCCCATTCCTCAATTGTTAAAATCTATAACAAATTTTCAAACAAATTCAGAAATAATAACCTAAATTTTCTTAGATAAACTTAAAAAATGCTGATTTCAAAAGCATACTATAACTTGGGGGAGTTTTCTCTGATGGGGCCCTCGATGCTGCTTGTATATGACTCTTGAGTGTTAGGTTGTTTATGAAAGGTTATATGAATGAAACTAGATTTTATTATTTATCTTCTAAGCTTTATTTCATTCTGTTCTCTGTATATTCATGTTTTACATGTTTTTTTTACAATAGCAAAATTTTAATCCTATAGTATATATCACCAATATAATGTAAAACAAAACAATTTCATTTTAAATTATTATATATGCAATTTTAAAATAATTTTATTGAGTGTATAAAGCGATTTCTTCCTCTTGAATGAATTTATGCTTAATTATATTTTTATGGCAAAGGTCAATATGTAATGGATTGATTATGTAAAAAAATAAAGGCAACATTTATGTTTATGTTTAATAATACTGTCTTTTCCAATGTGGGCTAATATATAGATACTAATGACAGAAGTTTTCTTACCTTGTTATACTCCAAATCCCAACATTTTACTTGTCGGTCTTCCCCGCAACTGAATAAATATGGATGCCTCGGACTGACAGCGAGACCTCTCACAGTACTTACATGACCTGTTAGGGACACTTTAAGCTGGCCTGAAGCTAGGTCCCAAATCTTTATAATTCTATCTGCTGCACCAGTTGCAAACCACTAGAAAAAAATGCTTAAATGATATATTTTGGATGTTATTTATGAAAATCATGTTTTCTTAAAAGACTCAGAACTAATATTATTTAATAAAATCTCAATCAAATGTTTAAAACACAAAGTTTAACTTTATAAATGTTTCTCCTCTATTTAGCTAATTTTGAACATGAAAACTACATATTGAAGTTCTAAGCAGTAAATCAATTGTTATTAATTCCTAAGCATACCTCATTGCCTGGTTCAACTGCTACACATCTCACCCAACCCAAGTGCCCAGCAATAACTCTGTACAATTTCCAAGGGGGATGCCACTTGGGTTTTGGCATTGTGGTTGCTTTTTTCATAATATTTGCCAATTGATTTTGTGTATTTTGTTGCCCTCTAATCGCAACTGCATTTTCTGTATATGGAACCACTGCATTTTCACTTGTGGCATTCTCTTGGTGATCTGTTCCTGGTGGTGGAGGATTTGGGCCTGCTTCTGCTTCCCTTAAGTTTTTCATTGCTTGCATTTTTTTCACATCATCAAACACGAGTCCATAGAAGTCTCTAGCTTTGACTGCACGTCTTACACTTTCCCTAAAATAGTTTTATTTCCAAATTGCATAAACAATAAAATAAAATACCTTTTCATCTAACAGCATAAATTAATAGAAATCATCTAACTGAAAACAATAGCAATATGAAAATAATATGTGAATGGGACTGTTGTTTTTGTTTAATTTTAATGCCTGCTGTTCTTGCAAAAGTTCATAAATAATAATGATCTATCGCATTTCAATAATGCATATTTTATTGTAGCAAATAAAAAACTTACGCCTTTTCATCGACTGAGGGCAGGAGACCCTGGTTTGCTAGAAACATATCATGGGATCTTTTCAGAGATCTGAACACAAGCGTATGTACCGAATGCCTTTGCACGTCTTCCACCATTTTTATGGAATGTGAGAAATAATATCCTGTATTTTTTAATCTTTAAAGCTAACTTCTTAAATTCAGTGAAACTTTTTTGTTCATAATATGTAAACAATTCTTTTACAACCTCAAAACTTTTGTGTTCACTTTTCTCTCTCTCTTCTATTTTTTTTTTCTTCTTCATTTCTTTCTTTTTTTCCCTCAATAAGGAGTCAGCTGCCACTTTTTTGCCTTCAGCGCCATTCTCCAGCTCAATAGGTAACGACTATAGATCGTGGAGCAAGGTGCTCTCTCTAAATCATTGAATGGTACTATTTTTGGTTTTGTTTTTTGTTGCGGGTCGTTAGTTTCTCCTCTGAGCGTTTGAACAATCAACATAAATTGCTTACAGTCCGCGGAAATAAACCTGTTTTGGCCTGGGGACGCTAATGTAGAAACCCTTCCTCGCGCACACCACGAACCATCTCATAATTGAATCATGGATCAATGGCGCACTAGTTTATTTACGTTTTTAACACTGAGGTTAGATAAAAAAGTAAATAATCTTCATCATTTTTTGTTATTATTTATTTGCCTATGCGTTTGTTGTTAAATATAGATTCATATAAAGTGTTAAAAAAACCAACATCTTTTTTAAATTTAAAGCTTTAATGATGGTTTATGGCTCTAATGAAGGTTTTTATCAACGAACCTGCTACATGGTGCTAATCTAACCGGACACATCCAATTAACACTATAGATTTTTTTTAAATCCTTAGTTTAATACGTTTTTCGGGCGTCACTTGACATAGCCTATGCTAGGTTAAAATTTCTATTATGTTCCCCAGAGTCAAAATCCGCGGAGTTTAAGCAAAATCGGAATTATATATAGGGATATTTTTTTAGCTATAGCACTAATGCACTTGAGTGAGGCATCAATTTAAAAATAAACATTCAAAGATTTATTATTTCGAAGTTTTGAATGGACTAAATATCTGTAGAACTTATATTTTCCGTGAGATGCTGTCCGCTATACGGCGCAAATTCGTTTGTAATAGCATATAATAATTTTCAATAGGGCTAACCTTATGCTAACAAGACAGGTCCACCTAACACTAGAGGTTTTTATTTAAAAAATTCTTGTTTTAATAAATATTCAGAATTTTGTTAGTGCATTGCCACTCAATTTCTTTACATCAAACCTAACCAATTCTAACCTAATCCGCATTTTTATTAATTATAAGTTTTGTTAAATAATACCACCGGGGCAGGAATCTCATACTGAACATTCAACAAAACTCGTTTATACTCCCCTGAAATAAATCAATACGAAGTATATTGAACAATCTTTGTTGTGATTGGCGGGCGTGGATCTTGTAAAATTGCATAACCCTGCTTAGAAGCGGCTTGTCAGCTCAATTTGAGAGTATTTGGATATCGTCGGGCTCTAGACTTTATACTTTCCATAGATACGCTACTAGAACGCGTAAAGCAGCTTCTCTTTTTTTTCCAATTACCCTGTTTCCACAACAAAAGAGCCCTTACATTTTCAATAACATGTGGTACTAGAACTGAGTGGCATTTGTGGCGTCTGAACCCTATCTAACGTGGCAGCTTTCACATTGCAGGAGTAGTTTCCCAAATTTCCCCAAGAAACATGAAGAAAAAATCAAGATGATATTTCCATATAGAGTTCGGACAGATGAATAATATTAGTCGTAAAGCGCGTTACATAATAGAAATTATGCCATTCAGTTCCGTTTATTTGCGTCAAACGTTATTTTCTTTCTGTATTTTTTAGTACCACAAATGTGTACTTCCTTGTCAAGTTTTGTTTTTGTAGGTTAATTTTACGTTAAATTTTTTTTTAAAATATAGGTTATAAACTGTTATTTATTTCCAATGTCAAAATTAAGAACTATTTTTGTACCACAAATGTGTACTTCCTTTTTCCGTTGAAAATTTACGTGAGGTTCACTGTGTTTCAAGAGTTACACGAGAACCATTGTGTTTCAAGCATCAGATTTTTATGGATATTGATCAACATATTTCTTTCTCTGAAGTGACTACTTAAAATTTGACAACATTGCTAGCACTAGCAGTGGTGGCTCATAGCAAGTTTAAACTATTTTACACCAGGATGCAAACACATGAAAAATGGCAGAACTGTTAATAAATCAAGGATTCTAAGAGATAACCACAGAATCTTATTTTCAAAAATATTTTGAATACCAATTTTTCTAGTATTATTAAAACTAATAAGGGATGAAATTTTATTACTGTACCGCATATCTCAAAATCATAAATTGTGCCAACCCTGATAAAAATTCGATGCTTTTTGCTAACGGTACAAGCTTTAATTCCTATTTTTTTTTCGCAATTACCACTAACTTTTAATATGGCGTTACTGAGGGACCATTCTGTGCATCATAAAAAATACTCATATTAAATTGATCATGATGGATAATACTAAATTAAAGAGCTCAAGACGGTTTCAAAATTCGAATACACAGGATGATTCTTTGAACACAAGTCGAAATGAACAGCCGTGCGAAGGGGATCATACTCCGGAGGCTTCCGCAAGGGGCGCTAAATGCAAAACCCTGTGGAAATCTGGGTTATTTCTTTAAAAGACTTAAAACCAGTGAAAACATGAGTCTGCACATATTCACTGCAAAAGCATCCGGCAAAAATCAAATTGAATATATAATTAAAAAGAAATCAACGTGGGAAGCAAACGAAAAAGTCTTTCACGAGCATACTCTCGAAAAAAAAAAGGTTTTCAATAGGGTGTATACCTTTTCATTCAGTTCTAAACGGTCTGTTTATATTTTTTAAATAATTTGCACTTGCTGGATATGTGGTTCTTATAAAGCAATTAATATCGTTTGTATCTTGTACTTGAACATTTAAACTTTTGTTGTCCGTTCTCAAGCAATTTAAAAGACTACCTGTTAAAACTCTTTGATAAAAACAATGACGTGGCTAAATCTCTTGTGCTTTACTAGATATTTTTGTTTAACTTGTATCGTTTTAATTAATGGCAGGCAATGATCTAAACCATAATTATGTCACAATTTTTGTAATTCATAAAACAAGACCCAATGCTACTATTATGGATCAAATATCAAACCCTAAATTGCATGTTAAATCACTCTTCATTTTTATAGGTCACAGTTTTTCTTAGTGTCACTATTAATCTTAAAATAACCATATTTACTTAGTTTAAAGTTTAAAGACTGGCGGGTTTTTTTTAATGAAAAACAACTCTAGTCGGGATTTTGCGTTGCAAGCTTTTTAAAAAAAATATCATTATATGACCGTCTTAAAATCGAGCTTGCTGTTTTTTTTTATAAACACTGTTTTCAGCATAAGATGGACCATAATTTAGCTCGGATTGTGGTTATAGTCGAATGCGGTCCGAAAGGTCACCAACATTATGAATCAAATCAGAAAACACAGTGAATACCAAAATGTTGTGTGATTCTTTTATCGAGCTATTAAATCTCGATGGGCTATTTACAAATATACAGGGAGAAAGAAAATAGTTTTTTTTATTATATTACGCAATATTATTAAGATAGCCACTTAATATAATTTTATATATTAAATGCCGAGGGACTAAATAAGAAAATTCGCTAAACATGTATTTGGTTAAAATTTTTTGGTTAACAAAAACAAAAATACTCAAAATGGCAAGCGCCTTAATAAAGTTGGAAGGCGGTTCGAATCGGTGGAACAATCAGGATATGTTCTGTTTATACAGCCACTTAATGAAAGTAAGATTTTTTTATCAATCACCAAATCAAATGCGGGCCACCCCTCTTAACAAAAAAGTTTTATTTTGCAAAAATATTATACACTTTTGTTAAAAACACAAGATAATTAGTTATTACTTCCCTCGTGAGATTTTTTCAGATCTTTACGTTTAAGGGTCCCTAGATGCCGGAACACATGTTTTCTCAATTCCGTCTGTCTGTAGTTATGTGTGTCCGTCAGTCTCGGCAGTGCTAAAAAACTACTTATCCGATTTCTTCAAACTTCAGTCTAAAATTAAGGGCCATGCGTCAAAAAATAATATAATCCTTCAAAAACTTTTTAATATTATAGACCAAAAAAAAATCATCATCACTTAAAAAGTCCTCATTTTCTGAGTCGTCCTCAAATGGCGCAAAGATCATTGGTCCTATTTCGACATCTAGAACTCGTTCTCGATTCCACCAATCCCATATTAATATCTCCGTATGTATACTTCTTCCACTACTCCGGCGTAATATAATTTAATGAATCTTGCCAAACAATTTGCACTTCATCTGATGTAAGACCATCGTTCACGTGTTTTTCGTAATACGATTTTGCCCCAGCTCATATTAATTCTATTGCGTTAAACTGGCATTGGTATGGCGGCAGTCGTAAAACCTCATGTCCACTTTCCCGTAATATTTCATCTACAGCATATATTGTTGGTTTTTTAATCATTTTGTCATTAAAAGAAGTTCTAGTTTCAGCATATTGTGTAAAGGATTTTGTTTTTGTTTTATTAGCCAGTCATAAATATCACTTTTCTTCCAGGATGAAGTAAGTTGTTTATTTAAGATTCTTGAATGATAAGATACATTGTCTAGAATGATTAAATATGGAGCATCTAAATTTGGAATCAGTTGTTCTTTTAACCACTTTTCAAACAGTTTATAGTTCATATTATCATGGTCGTCCATACTTTTGGATGTTGAAGAAAACAGTAAACTTGCACCTGGGAGAAATCCTTTTGAAGAACCTGCATGCAAAATGATGAACCGTTTTCCCGTCCCACATTCCTTTTTTCTCTTGACACTTTTTACAGACTCGTCCTGCCAAGATTTCGAACCACTTCCATTAGAAAATATCCAAGGCCCATCTAAAAATACCACTTTTCTAAATTTTGAATTAACATTTTCTGTGTATTTCTTTAAAAACTGGATAAGCTGACTTGCTATATGTGGCAACTCACATAAAAATCTTCCATTATAGTCCTTTTTATATCGAAAACCCAAAATTTTTATCAATTTTGACGATTTTAGTCCAATTTCCAATATGCCTCGATTTTTTAAAGCTTCTTTTAAAACTTGAAGGATTATATTAGTTTTTAATGTGTATAAATTTTTTTTTTGCTTTTTTCGAGTACATTTCTTAATCTTCTTCGGTAGAAAATTATGCTTTTTTTCATGCACAATTTTCTGCACAGCCCTTATACCTATTCCCAGAGCTTTTGCTACTGTCTTCTGGATATTGGCTGGTGAATATTAATTTTCGTAATATTTTATTAGATTTAATACCATTTTTTTCGCTTGTGGATGCAAAAAACCCGAAAGTTGTTGTCTATTACTTATTTTGTCACTGACTTGTCAATCTGACTTTGAAGTGACATCGCTCAAAGATTTTTGTAACTGCTGGTATTTATATGTTTATCCTCTTTTTTCATATGAAAATATCATCAGGTCTATCTAATTCATCTTCCGGATTGTATGCGGAGGATATGACTACACGTAATAAAAGAAAAACAAACTTAAAATGTTTGTCGTTGATAACTCGTATGACCCACACTGCTTTTGACTATAGCTATATGATTTAAAGTTATAAATGCCGATGGCCTGAGCTGTTTGGTTAAGTGAGTCAAAGCTATCCCCCACAAATAATTTTTCTTTTTATAAATAATAATCAGAGGCCTTTTATTTAGAAATCAAAACCCTAAAATCCTAGATCTATATCGCATAAAAAAAAACGAAAACAACTGAGTTTTTCTCTTTAATAAGGAAGAATTAAAAGGAAATTATTTGAGGAACAAATGAAAATAACAGGTTATTAAAAAGTAAAATGTACTAGCACTTCGAGCTACAAATGTAACAGTAGAATTAGAATGTTCAATTATAAAAACAATGGTTAAAAAGTGAAACTACATACAGTACCACCAAAAAAAAAATAAAAAAAAATCAGTCCAACCTTAGCAAGTGATTTATTTAGGAAACCAAAACATATTTCTAGAAAAATCTTTTCACTGACATAGGCACAGTCCAGATTTTCCACATTCTCCCCTAGTTTTCATCAAAAAGAAGCCCAAAATATATAAATATGATATCTGAACTTATTCAGACATCATTGATATAACCGTAATGCTTCTTAAAATCTACGACTCAAAGTTTATTGCAGACTATAACAACTTTCTTGTAGAAAAAAAAGACCTTGTTGTGGAATAATTACAAACCTAGTAGTTTAGGTTATAGAAAGTCGAGAAATTTGATCCAACACACTGATAAAAACTACCTATCATATTTCATAATAAAATATACTTCACAAAAACGAAGTATTTAATTAAATCAGTGCATAAGAACAATGTAACATTAAACTACAGGGGGGACATCTGTTTTAGAGGAATCAGACGTACTTGCAGACCAGACAAGCTTTTTAGGATTTAGGAATATAGAGGGCAGTCCAGGGAAAAGATGATAAAACCACATCAATCGATGTCTTTTAGTCAACAATGAATGACTGTATTTTATCTTGATAGTTAAAAATGCTATTTCGTGAAGTAAAAAAAGTGTACAATGGGCAAAGATATTTGTGAGGAGTTTTAGAAAAAAAGCAGGTAAAAAAGACAGATGAAATTAAAATCAGGCGGCCGCCTCGACTTCCATCGGTTGGGGCTCGGCGGCGTTGCTTTCGGATTTCTTCTTCTTCTTTTTGGCTGCTTTTGGGTTTGCAGAACTGTTCAGCAACGATTTCAGTTCGGGATCGGTTATCGAATGTACCGACTCAAATGTTTCTGTCTCAACTGGTAAACCTGAAATTTAAAATGGTAGGATTAAAAAGAAATTAGATATAAAATCCTCAAGGTATTTAAATTTAATTTTCCATACATACATTCTTACTAGTATTGGTCAATCGAAGAAATTGTCCATATTTCTCAAAGAGACCTAGTTTTAATAATAAATATAGAAAAAGACTCCAAGTCTCGGTCTCATTAAATTATAATTTTACAATTTACAACAAACATGACACGTGTTTCGCCCTTTCGAGCATCATCAGACCTACAAACAACAGAGAGAACCTTAGTAAATAATCACACTCACAAATCCTAAAACAATAACTTACAAATAGAACAAAGCACACTAAAGCACAGCAAAACGAACAACTACTTATACATATTTGATTGATATTAAAATGAGGTTAAGTCTCACGTGAATAAACAAAATAAAATATTAAAAAAGGATTCACGTCTCTAGACGGGATCGAACCCGAACCGCCTAAGTGGGACAACGATGTAATTACCCACAGGTTACTGGACTATCAAAGAAAACAACCAAAAACTCTCACTCTATGAATTAATGAATGAAATGAAGGTTACCTACAGTTATTATTACATTAAATTGTTAAATATTAGGGTTGGTTCAAAATTAAAAACATCATTAACGCAAGTGAGAATAGGACTTTTTAAAGCTTTGGTTATTTCCATTTTTTCTAGAAGGTCAAGTTTCTCCCCTTCGGACATTCATGTAAAACGTCAACGTCAGAAATCGAGAATTTTTGACCTGACTCGAAAAAACGATTGGCAAAAGCTGAAACAGTCTCAGTTACATCCATATTTCTGAATTTGTTGAGAAGGCTTAAATGTTCTCACCCTAGTGGAAATTTTTCGACCTGTTTGTCCCACATAGGTCGTGGAACATTCGCTACAATATAGTGCATAAACCCCAGATCTGGACAACTTATCGGTTGTGTCCTTCGTCCTTATTAAATGTCTCTTGAGAGTAGTAGAGTTTTGAATGAAATATTGATTTTTAATATTTTAAAAAAATTTAGCCAACTGGAGAGAAATACTTCCGAAAAAAGTAATGCATTTGAAATAATTTGTCTCATCCCTAAGTTTTAAATGTATGACAGTGTAGGACATTTTGTACTTGTTAATCTTACCATGAGGGATCACGTTAGTCATCATGTCAATGAGGTATTTAAGTGTAATATGGCACAGAGGCGATACATTCACCTGAGTTGTATCATTTATAAGGCAATTAAGATCAAAGAACCTCAATATCTAACTGAGCTTATAATTGTTAGAGGAGATATTCATCAGGTGGAAGTTCCTTTCAGGGATACAATTTCTATTCCAAGACACAGCACACATTTTTAAGAACAGCTTCCTGTATTTATTTTATTTATTTATTTATTTTTCTTTCCAACAAATTCTTAATGTTACCTTCTTAGTTTTGTAGGGTGGTTATTAAAATACGATTTTTTCGGTACTTTCCACCTTTTTATAGATACTATTTTGTGTTATACAATAAAGACTATTATTATTTTTTTTTGTAATTATAGATTTATAATCCTGCGATTGAATTGATGTATAAAATTGAATATGTTTCTCCAATAAAAAGTTACAATCAAGTAAGTGTATATCAATTTCATCAAGCGAATTTCCATGAACTCAATCTTTTTTATAAGCAATCGGATTGGTCTTTCTTATCATCTCCTGACATCAACAGGATCGTTGAAACCTTCTATGAGGTTTTGCTTCGGGGAATCGATATTCGTGTTCCCAAGAAAACCATGGTTGACTGCAAGTACCCAAAATGGTTTGACCTCCCATTGAGAAGGCTTATTGGACAAAAGAATCGCCTATATAAGAGGTATAAAAGGACTGAACAACAAGCTATCTGGCCTATTCGGACATACGACGTGAAGTAAAGTTTCGAACTGACATGTGCTATCTTACATATGTCACGCAAACTGAATTACTTATTCCAGAAAATATCAAGCACTTTTGGTCATTTGTTCGTAACTTAAGAAGAGACTCTGGTATGCCTAGTGTTATGAATTATGACGGTGAAGAAATTATGGGTTCAAATCACATCGCTAATGCCTCTGCAGCCCATTTTCAGTCCTGCTTTTCACACCATGAAATTTTAGATTTTAGTCAGATTAGTCCCGTAAGTTCTTCAGGGAAACTACTAGCGACATATTATTTTACAGAGGCAGAAATCTGCACTAAAATAGATGGCCTTGATGTTTCTAAGAGGGCTGGTCCTGACGGAATTCCCACTATCTTTTTGAAAAGGTGCTGTCAGTCGTTGTCTCAACCGCTATGTGTAATTTTTCAAAGATCTTTTAATCTAGGTTCATTTCCTGATATTTGGAAATTTTCTACACTGATGCCGATCTTTAAATCCGGTGATAAAAGCGATATAAAGAACTACAGAGGTATCTCTTTGCTTTCACATATCCCAAAGCTGTTTGAGGCAATTATCACTGATCATTTATTTGAGTCTTTGAAACACTACATTACGAGTATGCAACATGGTTTTTATCGCGGTCGCTCAACTACTACAAATCTTGCGATGTTCCAAAATTACTTAATTACATCTGTCGAAGCTGGCCAACAGATTGATGCTGTTTACACGGACATATCCAAGGCTTTTGATAGTGTTTGTCATCAGCTTTTATTATTAAAATTGCAGCAAATTGGTCTTTCTGGAAGTTATTTGGAGTGGATCAGATCTTATTTGTTTAATCGTCGACAACAGGTCAACATTTGTGGTTCAGTTTCTAGGGAGGTTATTGTAACATCGGGTGTCCCACAGGGTTCACATATTGGTCCAGTGCTCTTTCTACTTTTTATAAATGACATAGTATCTTGCTTTAGAGCGTCCAAGTGTCTTTTGTATGCAGACGATTTAAAATTTTTTGCTCCCGTTTACACTGACTCAAATGCACTGGAATCTGACATTGAAAGGCTCGTCAACTGGTGCAGCACTAATTATCTCCATCTTAACATATCCAAGTGTAAAGTGCTCCGTTTTCATAAACGCATTAATCCTGTTCTCTCCTCCTACTTCATAAATGATGTAACACTAGAGGTTGTTAGTTCTTACACTGATCTAGGTGTTATTTTTGATGACAAACTAACATTTAATCTGCATATTGACAGCATTGTACTCAAGGGTTTTAGATTGTTGGGTTTTATAAATAGGAATACAAGGCATATGACGGACACCAAAGCAATTGTCTGTCTGTATTACTCACTGGTACGGAGTGTTTTGGAGTATTGTTCAACAATATGGAGTCCATCATACCAGTGCCATAACGATAGAGTTGAAGAAGTATAAAATAGATTTGCGAAATAACTCTTATATAAATTTAATTTTCCATATCAGGATCTATTAAAATAGATTTGCGAAATAACTCTTATATAAATTTAATTTTCCATATCAGGATCTATCGTATAACACCTGAGCTCTTCTATGCGGCCTTCAAACTGCGTGAAGTAAAGTTTCGAACTGACATGTGTCTGTAAATGTGTATCAATTCTTTTTCTCTATTTTAAATGTTTGATGTAGTTACTGTTTTTATTGGGTCTCTGGATTTTGACTTTTTTATTTTGACCTTGTTTACGAATCCGTACCATTTAGAATGTTTAGCATTCTGTAGTGTACGTTTCAGAAGGACCACTTGTCCGATGCGTGCATCGGCTACGTCCTTCCAAATAAAATAAAAAAAAAAAATAATATAATGTGTATAATAAGAGATGGACTCCAAAGGAAACCCGTTATTCATAGCAATCTGCATTATAATATCACGCTCCTTATTAAACGCTTCCCTTGACAATGGTAAATTACACAACCTATAGAAAAACGAGTTGAACGCGGCGAATTTATGTGTGTAAGGAGAGTTTGAAGCATACTGAATAACATTATCCGTGGACGATGTTTTTCGGTAAACCTCAAACTCTATCCTACTGTGTTGCCTCGATAGTAAAAGGTCAAGAAACGGTAGTTTTCCTTCAAGGGTGAGAGAACATTTAAGCCTTGTCAACAAATTCAGAAATACGGATGTAACTGAGACTGTTTCAGCTTTTGCCAATCATTTGTTGGAGTCAGGTCATGATTTTTCCATTTCTGACGTTGATGTTTTACATGAATGTCCGAAGGGGAAAAAGCTTGACCTACTAGAAAACATGGAAATAACCAATGCTATAAAAACGCCTATTCTCACTTGCGTTAACGATGTTTTTAATTTCGAACCAACCTTAATATTTAACAATTTAATGTAATAATAACTGTAGGCAACCTTCATTTCATTTATTAATTAATTCACAGAGTGAGAGTTTTTGGTTGTTTTCTTTAATAGTCCAGTGGTCTGTGGGTAATTACATCGGTGTCCCACTCGCGGTTCGGGTTCGATCCCGCCTAGAGACGTGAATCCTTTTTTAATATTTTATTTGGTTTATTCACGTGAGACTTAACCTCAAATTAATGTCAATCAAATATGTATAAGTAGTTGTTTGTTTTGCTGTGCTTTAGTGTGTTTTGTTCTATTTGTAAGTTATTGTTTTAGGATTTGTGAGTGTGATTATTTACTAAGGTTCTCTCTGTTGTTTGTAGGTCTGATGATGCTCGAAAGGGCGAAACACGTGTCACGTTTGTTGTAAATTGTAAAATTATAATTTAATGAGACCGAGACTTGGAGTCTTTTTCTATGTTGGTTAGTATTAGTTACATTTCTGGCCAATTCAAATAATGATTTATTTTTTATTTAATTGTCTACAGCTACAATATTTATAAAACATTTGCAAACGAGAAAGAGAAGAAAGAAGTTATGAAATAAAACTTTCTAAAAGTAACATAAGAAGAACAAAACATTTCAATGCTATTGAAACAATGATTATATATTTTTACCAACTGATCTGCTGCACACCTAAAAAATAGTTTGTACAGTGTAGTCATAAAATGTGTATTTGTAGCAGGTTGTTCTTATTGGTATTTTAAAATATATATCGTATAGAAGCATAGTAGTATCTTTTTTATCTTACATATGTCACACAGACTGAGCTACTTATCCCAGAAAACATTAAATACTTTTGGTCATTTGTCCGAAACTTAAGAAGGGACTCCAATCTGCCCAGTGTTATGAATTTTGATGGACAAGAAATCACTGGATCAAATAACCTCCCAAATAGTTTTGCTACTCACTTTCAGTCTTGCTATACTTAACACCATAATTTAGACTTTAGTAAAATTGATCCAATAAGTTATTCAGGAAAGATACTATCAACATATTGTTTTACAGAGGCAGATGGACTTCCTACTATTCTATTGCAACGATGCTGTGAGTCATCACAGTCATGTTGATCTGCAGACTACTTTGACTGCATACCATAGCCTATTCCACAGTAGAATGTGCTATGCCATTTTGGCATGGGGTCACTCGGTACACGCAGACTTACCTTTTGGTGTGCAAAGAAGAGCAGTCAGAGTGGTTGCTGGTCTCGGCTATAGGGAAGATGTTAGAACAACTTTTAGGGAGTTAAATATACTTACATTACCATGCGTTTATATTTACAAGTGTCTACTGAATGTTAAGGACAATATAATCTCTTACCATCTACAAAGACAAGTGCACAATTACAATACGAGATCTTATAATAACATAGCAATAGATTATACTAGAATTTATAGAAGCAGGTATTCATTTAACTATTATGGTCCTAAATTTTATAATAATTTACCAGACGAGGTTAGATCTCTAAATGGAAACCAGTATAAAAATAAAATAAAAAAATTATTACTGGAAAACTCATTTTATACATTTGACGAATACTTAAACCATACATTTTAAGTTGTTTGTTTTGTAGGGACTACTGATTACATAATACGATGTTTCTGTGGATAATGTTAAGGTTTGTGTGTGATCGACATTTGTTTTACTTTTAATTTTGCAATGGCATTTTTACAATATCCTATCTACAACTTAATGTTAGTATTGTTCATAGTGTAGTTACTGTAGTCTCATTGTAATTTCTATTTCACGATTCTGGGCATCCAGCCCTCCTTTTTTGACTTATGTAAAAATTTATTTTGAAATCATGAACATAGTATTATTATTATTATTATTATTATTCATTATCTCAGCCTCTATGTATAATTTTTCAGAGATCCATTAATCTGGGTTCCTTTCCTGAATTTTGGAAGTTTTCTACCCTTCTGCCCATTTTCAAATATGGTGATGAAAGTGATATGAAGAACTACAGAGGTATTTCTTTACTTTCACATATACCAAAGCTCTTTGAGGCAATTATCACCGATGATATATTTGAGTCTTTAAAACACTATATTACGAGTATGCAACATGGTTTTATCGTAGTCGTTCAACAACTACCAATCTTGCAATATTTCAAAACTACTTAGTGACATCGGTTGAGGCTAGCAAGCAGATCGATGTTATTTACACTGACATATCTAAGGCTTTTGACAGTGATTGCCATCAGCTTCTGTTATGGAAATTACAGCAAATTGGTGTTTGTGGAAAATATCTTGAGTGGATCAAATCATATTTATTTAATCGTCGCCAGCAAGTCAACATATGCGGTTCAGTCTCCAGACAGCTTCTTGCGACATCATGTGGGTCCAGTTCTCTTTCTGCTCGTTATAAATATAAATGATATATCTTGTTTCGAATTTTCTGAATATCCTTTATATGCAGACGACTTAAAATTCTTCTCACCAGTCTCCTCAGACTCCAATCCTCTGCAGTCTGATATGGAAAGGCTCTTCAAATGGTGCAGAACTAATTATCTCTCTCATAACATCTCGAAATGTAAAGTGCTCCGTTTTCACAAATGTATTAATACCATACCCTCCACCTTACTTCATAGATAATGTAAACCTTGAGGTTGTTAGTTCTTTCTACCTAGGTGTTATTTTTGATAAAAATCTGGTGTTATTTTTGATAAAAATCTAACTTTTAATCTACACATTAATAACATTGTACTTAAGGGTTTTAGACTTCTGGGTTTTATAAAGCGACATACGAAACACATAACTGATACCAAAGCAATTGGGTGTCTCTATAACTCATTGGTTCGTAGCATTCTAGAATATTGTTGTACAATATGGAGTCCATCATACCAGTGTCACATCGACAGAAATGAAAAGGTTCAAAATAGGTTCTCAAAATACCTCTTACATAAATTGCATTTTCCATATCAAGGTCTGTCATTTAATACTAGAGCTCTTCTTTGTGGCCTTCAAACCCTTGAATTTAAAAGAAAGAAGGCACTTCTGGTCTTTTTGCATAAATTGGTGAATGATGATTGACTGTGAAGTGCTGCTTGGATCAGTCTCGTTTTTAGTGCCTATTAGAAGAACAAGACAATCACAGCTGTTTGTTGAAAGGTACCACCGTACAAATTATGGGTTT
Source organism: Kuschelorhynchus macadamiae (assembly GCA_030620095.1). Taxonomy (NCBI): domain Eukaryota; kingdom Metazoa; phylum Arthropoda; class Insecta; order Coleoptera; family Curculionidae; genus Kuschelorhynchus; species Kuschelorhynchus macadamiae. Next base: position 96,208 of record JAUTXW010003730.1, on the reverse strand, counting down.
ACCACATTTGTAGACCGACTGGTTCACAATTACAATCGTCACTTCTCAGAATATGATATTTTCAAACTAAGCACTTTGCATCTGAAAAGCCAGTTAACCAGATTGGTTTTGTAATGTTTTTTGACCCATATTGATGTTAGTTTTTGTTTATGTAGTGGTGGAGTTTTATCATTATTCATGTATTATTTTATTTCAATTGAAAATCTTTTTCAATGGTAATTTTTGTTTGCTGATCTGACGTATTTTTTCTTAGAGTTACCGACTTCATTATTTATTTATTTGACGTTATTTGCGAATGCGTACCATTTGGAATGTTTAGCATTCTGTAGTGTACATTTCTGAAGCCATTTAAAAGGCGCAATTGAACGAACTATGAATCAAATACTTTTCTATCACGAGCACTGAGTTTGTACCACTTGTTAACTGTTAATTGGGCTTGGCCCATAAATAAATAAATAAATGATTCTAACTATTATTATGATTTATATATAATCGTTTTTGTTTGTGTTAAATGATTTTTATACTTATGACTTTTGCACTATTTGGGCATTGCCTGTACTTTATCTGAGTGTTAAGTAAATCTTTCATTTTAACATGAGTGTGGATTTTTAGAACTACAGCAATTTTTCTTGAATAATGTATGAAAATTAAAGTCCTTCACAAAGTTTGTCTAAAAGAATAATTCTCAAAAAGCTAAAACTAATGACCTTGACAAAACAATATTACGAAAATGTTAAATTTATTGATGATACAATATAATTTACGATACAATGAGAGTTATAAACTATTCAATTGCAACTATAACAATAATTAATAAAAACATTTACCCGTTATCTTGTGAGGTCCATTCGGCATAAGAAGTACTGTAAATTTGAACTGCGCCACAATTTCACCTACAAAAAATGTAACGGTTTAACGTAATAATAATAACAATAATATTTAATTTCAATATTTTTAAAAATTATTCAGAATAATTAGTTTTCATCAAAAAGATCAGAGGGATCAATTGGAGAAAATTATAAATCATCATTGAAGTCAGTTTTGATATTACATTTTGTTGGATAATGAAAATATCTGGAATAATGATGTTCAAATAACAAAAAAAAAGAAGAAAAAAAAAACTTATACCAATACCTAAAAAGCAATCTTCCTATCCTATCGATAAAGGCTAAGCTAAAACACTAATTATGGTCCCATATATGTTTGATTTGCATGTCAACCTGAATACATTTTAGTAATGATAATAAAATAGGTATAATCAAATCAAGTCAAATTTAAATGAACTTATTCCCTTTTTATTTCCTGTTATTTTTATACATTATTTTGTTAGACAATATAGGGATTTTAATACTATTTGAAATGTATTCTGTTGCTTTGTGTATTTTTCACAACAAATATATTTAGTTTTTTTTTCTGGTGAGGAATAGTGGGTCAAGTCTCATACAACATGAATCTGTGAACTTCTTGGGGATCGCTCTCGACCAGCACCTCAGTTGGGATAGCCAGGTTGAAGATATTTGCAAAAAACTATGTTCAAAAAATTATGCTATCCTTCAATTGAGGGATTCTGTGGATGCATTCACTCTGAAGACCTTCTATTACGCAACTATACAATCTACCCTTATCTTATGGTCCGCTTGCTTGGAGAAACTCTAGTGGCATAAATCGTGTCCTCATAAGCCAGAAAAGGATTCTTCGAAATATGTTTCGTATACCTTTTGGAGCCACTTGTCGGCCAACCTTTCAATCACAAAAAATTTTAACTGTCATAAACCTGTTCATTTTATAGTGTGCTTGTCATATTTTTAAACATGGCCTTGAGTTCGTAACATGCGGGGAGATTAATCAATATATCACAAGAAACTGTGAGAAACCCTATATCCCCTGTGCCCGCCTGACCCAAGTACAAAATGGGCCTGAGATTATTTCTATTAAAATATTTAATCACTTGCCGCTTAATATGACTAGCACTACAAATATACATATTTTTAGGAAAACAGAAATAGAAATAGTTTTTTCATGTCAACATTACAAAGTAATTTACACAAGTCAATGGAGATGGAGTAACAGTGTCTAAAAAGATAATAGTACTTAATTAAATCTAAAAGTTAAAATTTCATAAGTCTAGCCTCAAAGATAAATAAATTAATAAATACTAAAGTACTATTACTGAGAATATATTAAAAGCACACTACAATAATGTTTTAAAAGTTACTACAAATACACACAAATACTGTTTTAAAAGTTACTACAAATACACATTATAACATGTTAAAAATGAAACGCTAAAAACTCTTCATATGAATAGAAGCTATTTTTAATTAAAATTTCTTTTATTTTATATTTATACTGGGGCATCAGTAAACTCTTAATTTGACGCGGAAGGGCATTGTAAAATTTAATAGCCCAATAACCAATGCCCATTTGACACCTCTTCAAGCGCCAGTAGTTAGGTACAATATCCAGTTTATTTCGAGTATCATAAGAATGGACACTCTCATGAGCAGTGAACAGGTTCTGGTTTCGTTGAATGTACACTAGATTTTCTAGTATATACATGGATGGTAGTGTTAGCACTCCAAGTTCCACAAATGCATGCCTACAGTCCTCCCTGCACCCCAATCCAGCCATGATCCTTACCGCCTTCCGTTGCAGACCAAAGAGGCGACCTACATCAGCAGCATGACCCCATACAAGAATTGCATAGGAGAGTCTGGAATGGAATAAGGCAAAATAAGCTGTTCTCAGCACCTTCAAGGACACACAGGATGATAGATTACGAAACAGATAGAGAGTCCTAGCCAGGCCGGAAGCCAAGTGATCAACATGACAATTCCACCTCAGCTTTGGATCCATATGAACACCAAGAAACCTTATCTCAGTCCCATGAGAGTTCACCATACCACATTAAAAGACCATACTTGCCGATAACCCCTTTTATTTATTGTCTGAATTTTTTTCATATAGTTTTGAAGATTATTGAAATAATATTATCGTATACAATTTTTACTTATATTTTATTCTCGGATTATTTTATGTAATATGACAGTATGTATTTAGTTAATATTTTATTCTATAATTGTTTGTTTAGAATTGTTCTTAGTATTGTCTACTATACATTGTCATATATGAGATGTTTGACCTGACTATATCTACCTATTTATATATAGCCTTTAGATTTAGTATTTTACAATTTCTCTTTTCCTGTATTGACAATTCTTATACATTGTAAATGTCTTTGGAAATATACTATTTGTATTTGTATTACAAAAAATCCAAATTCAAATTTATTTCAAATTATTTAGAAAATTACATAATTGATTACAAGAATTGTACATATATATAAATAAAAACTATTGCAATGAACAAGAGCCTACAGACAGTGAGAACATATAGAGTTTCAATGTTACATACTTCCGGTAAATAAAGCAAGCAGGTGTGATATAGTCTGGGTTTATTCAGTGGTTCTAAATTGCTAGGATACATTCCTCCTGACACCAGAATACCATAATTTAGTAAGGGTTTAACCAGTGCTTTGTACATCATAACATTAGAAATTCCCGAAGTATATAGAATTTGTGAATAAGACATCTAATTTTTATACTTAACTTTAACTAATTAGTTAAATGTTACTTCAAATAAGAAAACTGCCTAATTCATTTGTCTGATGCTTTTCTTATATTTTACGAAATTTTTTTTTATATATATTTCCACACAGATTCTATTTATTTTAGATGATAATATCTCAGTATTAAAATTATTAAAGAAGATACTATATAAGAACTATTAGAAATAACAGTTTGGTTTTAGGTATAAATTTCGTTGGGCCCCAAGTAATTTGGGGTGTTTGCTTTCATAATTTAGATCTGTTATGTCCAATGTAAAAATCAATTAAGTTCATAAATTATTTATTGGCATACTATTAAATAAATGTGTTAATTTGGTGGTCTATATTTTTAAGTTGAGCAATAAGCAATCATAACTAGCAATGTTTGGGTTAACTCCCCTAAAAAAGGACCGATTTTACGAATCAACCAGTTTGAGGGGTATTAGCTTCATTCCAACACCTCAAATTATCGCTCCATATACGATCAGAAGTCGTATCATGAATCTGTCACTCGCACAGGGGCTGATTTTTCAATGTAGAATATAATAGAATAGAAAAGTTTATATAACCTTAAAATACATTATTGTATAAAGGGTCGTCTTGTTAGAACAAAGCTTTTTTGGGAACAGTTGATGATGTCTCTTATGATAATAATAAGAAAGAATTTTATTTAACTTAGCTCTCTATATAAATCAAAACTGAAGATAACTTACTGGGTTTTTCATAAAGCACTTGAAAAGGTTCCACTAATTTGTTTTTCACACATTCATTTACACCCATTTTAGCTTTAGTTTCGTCCTCAAAATACCTAAGATTGAAGGGCATATTCCCATGTTTCGTCCTAACCTAAAAAAATTAAGATATTTGAAAAATTATTAATTTAGTGTTTTATATGTCTTTAATGAAAAAGACGAGAGGCCAATAACTCTCACAAATTAATAGACTGATTTTAAGATTTGTAGATTTATTATGATTTTTAAGGTCATCAAGATTATAGAAGATTTCCTGGGATTTTAAATGAATTTGTCATTTGAATTTTTCTTAAGATTCTCTATGATTTTTAAAGATTTTGATGTAATTTTGAAGATTTTAGGCTGTTTTTGAGATTTCAAGAGCTTCTGTTATGGAAATTTCAGCAAATTGGTTTTTGTGGAAAATATCTTGAGTGGATCAAATCGTATTTATTTAATCGTCGCCAGCAAGTCAACATATGCGGTTCATTCTCCAGGGAGATTCTTGTGACAACGGGTGTCCCGCAGGTTTCGCATGTGGGTCGAGTTCTCTTTCTGCTCTTTATAAATGATATAATATCCTGTTTTGAATTTTCTGAATGTCTTTTATATGCAGATGACTTAAAATTTTTCTCACTAGTCTCCTCAGACTCCAATCCTCTGCAGTCTGATATGGAAAGGCTCATCAAATGGTGCAGAACTAATTATCTCTCTCTTAACATCTCCAAATGTAAAGTGCTCCGTTTTCACAAATGTATTAATACCATACCCTCCACCTACTTAATACATAATGTAAACCTTGAAGTTGTTAGTTCTTTCACGGACCTAGGTGTTATTTTTGATGAAAATCTTACTTTTAATCTACATACTGATAACATTGTACTTAAGGGTTGTAGACTTCTGAGTTTTATAAGGCAACATACGAAACACGTAACTGATACCAAAGCAATTGGGTGTCTCTATAACTCATTGGTTCGTAGTGTTCTAGAATATTGTTGTACAATATGGAGTCCATCATACCAGTGTCACATCGACAGAATTGAACAGGTGCAAAATAGGTTTTCAAAATACCTCTTACATAAATTGCATTTCCCATATCAAGGTCTGTCATCTAATACTAGAGCTCTTCTTTGCGGCCTTCAAATCCTTGAATTTAGAAGAAAGAAGGCACTTCTGGTCTTTTTGCATAAATTGGTGAATGGGGGGATTGACTGTGAAGTGCTGCTTGGTTCAGTCCCGTTTTTAGTGCCTATTAAAAGAACAAGACAATCACAGCTGTTTGTTGAAAGGTACCACCACATAAATTATGGGTTTAGCGCATTTGTTGACCGACTGGTTCACAATTACAATCATCACTTCTCAGAATATGATATTTTCAGACTAAGCACTTTGCAGCTGAACAGGCAGTTAACCAGATTGCTTTTGTATTTTTTTTGTCCCATATTGATGTTAGTTTTTGTTTACGTAGTTGTGTAGTCTTATCATTATTCATGTATTATTTAATTTCAATTGAAAATCTTTCTCATTGGTAATTTTTGTTTGCTGATCTGACATATTTTTTCTTAGAGTTACTGACTTCATTATTTATTTATTTGACGTTATTTGCGAATGCGTACCATTTGGAATGTTTAGCATTCTGTAGTGTACGTTTCTGAATGGCCACTTGTTCAATGCGTGCATCGGCTACGTCCTTACATTAAAAAAATTTCAAGTGACTCTCAAGAACATTTTAATGAGGGTGAATTGTCATCGATTAGATATATTTGTCTAGCAGCGTCATAGCCAAGAGGTGGCAAGGGGGTCAACGGGCCCCGTTCCCACCAGCTCCCTTTGACAAAAAAAAACAAGATACAAAATGCATTAAAATTCTTTTAGTGTAGTTTCCTAAAAGCAAATTTCATAACTATAGCATCACAGTTAGAATGAGACCCAAAAACCAATTCAAAATTCAAAATATTTTTTTAAGTCTTAACATTTTGATCTTCAATCACTTCTTCATTTTATTCACATTTTGAAGTCAATGTTAGGTTTCTTCTTCCCCAGTCTTTTCTAGATTTTTGGTTGAAATTTTGTTTTTCCAAGACTGAAGAACCAGTCATTGTTTTTCCCAACTTTAACTGAATTTGATGAATAAATGGGGAAATTCCATTGACTTCATTGTCTGATGAGTGGAAATTTGTAATGTTTAAAGATCCACTGGATTTGGACAGGAAAATTAACTCAGTTTAAAAAAATTTCAAGATTCTGAATGATTTATAGGGATTTTTAAGGATTTTAGATAATTTCAAGAGATTTTAAAAATGTCACTGGATTTTGCAAGATTTGCACAATCTGCAAGTAGAAATCTGTCTAATGGATATTAATGAATAGCTATTTATAATTCAGAGTGTCCATAAAAAAATAATTTACATCAACAACTCTTGGGACAAAATAAAGCCACAACACTTCAGCTATATTTATTAATTTGTGAATATTTAAAGTATTTATTAAAGTTCATACTGTGTTGTTGTAATTGGGTAAATCTCATAAGAAAAAAATAAAATACCTCTGTATAAAACATCCTTGATGCCTTGAGTTTCAGTTGATAAGCTTCATCAGTTTTCTTGTATATCGATACTCTGGTATCAGTTTCTTTACCTACTCCTTCACCCGTACTGATCAGAACATCCATTGCATAAACCTCATGTTTGTCCAATTCAAATTTCTCATGTTCTTTTCGTTGGGCATCGTTGGGATTCTAAAACAGTACAACTACTGTACTCGATACTGCTAAATGAATGCCCTAGTTTGCAAGCAATGGCTTTAAAAAGAAAAACAACCCTTTAAAATCTGTCACAACCAAAGCAACTACAAATGTGTACACATTTTGTATTTTTTACCTGGATGATTGTCTTTTCACAATCAATCTTAAACTGCTTCAGCTGATGACTCAACATACCCTCAACTGGCTTACACTTAAATGATTCAGCTACTTTTTGCACTGCGTCCGTGATTGCATATGTTTCGTTACCTGCTTTAAGCAGCCTCAATGCAGCTTGAGAGGCATAATGAGCTGCTAAAATTACGTCTGCTTTTCGACCTGTAAAAAAAATTGGAACTAACAATTTTTTAAATGTAAGGAAAATAATTATTTAATATTTTTGGAAAAAAAAAGATTGATTAAGTGTCTTTTATATATTATATACAAGATAGTGTTTAACTGTTTAACTATGCAATTAAAGTTAAAAATGGTCTTGAGATTAGTCAAATCTTCATAAGTGAAATGCTGAAGATGGGTTTGGTGTTATACTAGGAAATAATACGCAAATAATCTGGTTATTTCCATTTTCTGTTCATCAGTATTATTAGCTGATTTATAAAGGTTTTTTTTTATATTTATATTAAAAATATACAGTTGGTTACCTGTAATTTTTTTACTGGGATCTGCTCCAACTAAAACTGTATGGGCCACAACTGCAATGAATCCGTCAATATGGGCGCCCAAGTCACTGAAAGAAAAAAAATTTGACTTAATCAGATTGTTTTTATTCCTGCTTAATTTGCCCGATAAAGTGAATCACTCAGCATCATATTTATCTAATCATACTATAATCTGTAGGATCAATTGGAATTTTTTATTCATCATATTTGGCAACAAAGGTGCTTTAAAACAAATAAATAGCCAGTTTTTTTTATTAAATACAACTCAAATTGATGAACTTAAGGTTTCAAATGCTTCTAGATACGATGAAATTTCAAATAAACTACTTAAAAAATGTAAAAGTGAGGTGTGTGAGGTGCTGGCTTTTCTGATGAACTTGTAAATTAAAATTAGCCACTGTATTGCCTCTAAACAAAAATAAAGAAAACTGCAATGATTATTCTAATTATCGGTCTATAAGTCTTTTGCCTAGCCGCTCTAAGATATGAAACATCAATTGATAGCTTTTTTGAATGCGAATAAAATACTATTTTCAGCACAACATGGTTTTATAAAAAACAAAAGTACCGAAACTGCACTCTACATTTTTCATAAAATAATTATTGATTCCTTGTATAAAAAAATGAGCATAATTGGTTTCCTTGTTGATTCCTCTTGAGCTCTTGGCTGTGTGCATCGTGGTTTCTTGTTGGAGAAATGAAATAGAATGGATGTCATGGGATTGGCATTTTATTTGTTTTACTCTTCAAAAAAATGTAGTAAAACTATTCATATAGAGGGGCGTGCCTCAGGAATCCATCCTTGGCCCTCTGTTTTTTGATTTATTTATTTTTTAGGATTTAATTGACCATATAAATTCTTTTTTGGGGTGGGTTCATGTAGTTTGTTAAGTGGACGACACCAATATCTTTGTGATAAATAATTCCCACATGGGGTGAAAAGAACTTTTTGAGTGTCAATCAAAATCAAAATAAGACCATTGTTATAAATTTTACTCTCAGAGACAGTAGACAATTTATACCTTTTTAGAAATTCTATTGTCGAAATTAAAAGCAGTGAAGCTGCAAAGATGTTGGGAGTGTTTATAGATAAAAGGCTTAAGTGAAGAACTCATATAGATGTGTTGTGTAAAAAGCTACGTAAACCTGCTATGCATTAAACTTTACGACTGCCTTTTGCTTTGCTTGTTGTGTTATTGACTTCTGTTCTAAAACTAGACAAATTCTCTTCTGGTCTGGCTAGTGGCCATGTCCCAAACACTGTTATATTTCCTCTTTAAATTTTAAAATGCATCTTGGCTTCCACTAGATGCCCCTTGAGAGTACTACTGATATCACGAGATGACCTTTTCTTTCAAGCTATCCCCTTACCCCTCTCACTCCCGCCACGTAGCGGCCATTACGCTAATATTCTATGTAGAACTGGGCAGACGAACGGGATAGAATTAAGGAACAACTAGGCCTCACACGTTCACAGCGTCTGCTCCCTTTCTAGCGGGGTCGTTAGTTTCCACACTGAGCGGTTGAGTAAAATATGTTAACAACACAGGGGTCTAATTTTCTGCCCTTTATAGTCAAACAACATTATTCACTCTTTGTTATGCTAATTTTCATACTCACTTGAGGTATTCTAAACTGGGGGTTGGGGCAAATGCTTAAAGAGCTTTTTTGTTACAGAAATATGCAGTTTGTTTAATGGGAAATCTGAACTATAGGGAGTCGTGTCGTGATACAAAAGACTAAAAATACTGACATTAATTGGGGTTTATATTATGGAGGATTGTCTTTTTGTATCTAGAAAGAAATCTCTAGTCTAATCAAGTTTCACACTGCCACAATATCAGAACTAAAGACCTATTGGCTCCGCCCAGTCACAGAACAACAACCTAGCAGGTAAGTTTTTACTTTCAGGGTTATAAGATTTATGTCTGTGAAGTGGATTAAAACTGATTTCACTTTTTTTACAATTATAATTATTTTCTGACTAGTGTAAGAAACATATGACCACTTTCTTCAATTATTGTGTAATAATACTTTTAAACTGACGAATTATATTGTTTTGATTTGAATAATTATTTATCATCAGATACTCTACTATCTCATTTGACTCTTGCTGCAAAAAAAAAAGAGAAAAAAAATGCAAATTGAATGTATAAATATTAATTATCTATCTGCAATAAGCTGTCAGAGAGAAAATTGGACCAATAATCCCTGATATTATCAAATGTCTTTAGTTAATCAACTCAATCACCTCAATATCAGTCACAACAAATCTGCCAATCCACAACAAATTAAATATTTATATAACCATGATATCATTTTATTAACTATGTAACTATATACTCCAAAAACAGTTTAAATACTGTATTTCCATCAAAATCAATATCACATTTACAAGATATACAAAATAAACTTACTCTCTGAAATCCGTTTTTCAATAATTAGGTTAAAACTTATACCTCATATCTAATCTTATACATAAAACTTTACACAGTGTGACCGAAATTCGAGTCTATATTGAAATCTTACTTATTAAAAGATATAAATAAATGGTTAAAAGGGGAAAATTTTAGACAACTTTGTTATGAGCCTAGTGTCATTCTTGATATTTGGACACCATTTCCCATGCCACAATGTGTTAAAGGGAGATAGAAAACCAGAAATTGCCCCCAAGTTCACTATGCAGTATTTTAAATAATATGTTTAATTCTGAGTGCATTACATCGTTATATTTGGGAGGAAAGTTGATGATGGTCCTCATTTACAAAATGCCAATTTCAAAATCAGACAGCAATATAAAATTTTACAGGAAAAGTTGCTTTGGGAAAATGTTTACAAATTAAAAATTTTGGGGATTAAAAAAGTTACAGCATGATTTTAACAATATTTAATTTTTTTCTGAATATTGCGAAAACTATAATAACTAAGGGTCTTGTGTCTTTAACAAACCCATGAATTTTTTATTTTAAATGATAGCCTATGGTATACACAGTAGATTAAAAGTGAAAATTCATTTCCCACTTTTTTCCAAAAAAAAAAAAAAATCAAAAAGTTCATAAATTTCAGTACTCTTCAGTACAAAAACTTTCCATTATGGGTGATTTTGACAAAATGAAGAAACAAAGATGTGCAGTGTTGCCAAACACAGCAGATTTTCTAGAAATATATATCACAGTCTATTTGCAATGTAAAAAACACATAAGTTTATTGACAAAACTGGGCTAACCTAACACTAACGAGACAGATCCGCCTAACAATTGAAATTTTGTTGGCATGTGTGTTCTTTATAGCAAACCTAACCAAAATAAACAAACTTTATTAATATTATGATATTTTAGAAAAGTAACTTCTTTGGTAACATTCAAAACATAACAAAATTTCTATAACAAGTTCTCTTTAAAATCTGCTCGCAACATGGCAACACTGTCCGCATATGTCCCATGTTGCATTTAAGACTTGCATGTCTGAAATAATGTTATTTTAGAAGTCTTTTAGAAATATGAAAATTATATAAGTTCATATTTTCACAAAAGCATAAAACTTCCTCAAACTACAGCAAACTTTAAATAATTAGGATCTGAAGAAAACTAAAAGAATTTGATTAGAAAAAGAGTAGGAAATGCAATGAGTTTTCACTTTTAATCTACTCTATATATTCTACAGACTATTATTTAAAATAGTAATAAAAAAAACTACAAATGCGAGGGTTCATTAACGACATAAGAACCATTAAGGTAACTAGAATCAGTCTGTACAGGGTGATCAGTTAAGGGTAGCGAGCGGCCATATCTCATAAGATATTGGTCGTATAGATTTGAGAAAAAAAAATCATAATAAAAGTCGCCAAGGGAAATTGCTGAAAATTATTTTCGAGTTTGTCAAACGTCCGCTAGAGGGCGTAACAACCAACACCAAGTAGAAAAATGGGGTTTTTGTAGAATTTTGCCCAATGAAAATATATCGATGATATCATTTTCATATTTAGTGACCATTTCCCTACACTTTTTGTCTAAAATGTTTTGTTCTATATATCAAAATAAAGCGGTGGGGGAAGTTCAATTGTTTTTTCAAACAAACCAAGATGTCTCCCGTTTCTTTTGACCGATTTTAGCAAACTTAGGCTCATATGAAAGAGCATAATTTGCACTACAAAACGCTTATTTGGTTTTGAATTTTTGACTTTTGCTGGCGTCGCTAGATGGCGTTAACTGAATTAGTAGCATATTTTTGTTAACAGTTAACAAAAAGAACCTTTTATTTTGGATTGAAAAAATAAGATGTTGTTGTTGGACAGTTTTATTAAGATTTTTCACTGTTAAACATCTTATTTTTTCAATCCAAAACCGTTCGTCTAACGAAAAAAAGTCAAGAGGTTCTTTTTGTTAGCAACTAAGTGATTACGAAAATGATTTTTTTTTTTGACAAAAAGCAGTGGCGTGCCATTTTTTAATAAAATAAACTAATATTTTGGTCAATATAAACGGTTCAAAAAAAGGTAGATGACAAATTATTTTCATTAAATTATAGAGAAATTTATCTCCTTCTAAAATATGTAAAAATGAATATACTATTACATTTGTTTTTTTTTGAAAATATATGCTACTAATTCAGTTAACGCATCTAGCGATGCCAGCAAAAGTCAATTCAAAACCAAATAAGCGTTTTGTAGTGCAAATTACGCTCTTTCATATGAGCCTAAGTTTGCTAAAATCGGTCAAAAGAAACGGGAGACATCTTGGTTTGTTTGAAAAAACAATTGAACTTCCCCCAACCGCTTTATTTTGATATATAGAACAAAACATTTTAGACAAAAAGTGTATGGAAATGGTCACTAAATATGAAAATGTTATCATCGATATACTTTCATTAGGCAAAATTCTATAAAAACCCCATTTTTCTACTTGGTGTTGGTTGTGGCGACTTTTATTACGATTTTTTTTTCACAAATCTATACGACCAATATCTTATGAGATATGGCCGCTCGCTACCCTTAACTGATCATCCTGTACAAGCGATTACGATTGTTACAAAACTGTCTAAAACTCCAACTATTTCTCTTATAATAAAAAAGATCATCATATATTTTGTTTTAAAAATTATGAAGTATTCAGTTCTTAGTCACTTTTGAAACTATTTTTATGTAACATACCACAACTATTAGAGAAAAGGGGTGTGTTAAAAAGAGCCTGAAGCAACCAGAACAGTTGTCCTTTCAGTATAATTGATATTGTATCACATATTTTACTCCAGTTTATAGAAAACACTATAATCATATACTTATTGTTTTAATAGCACTTTCCACTTACATTTTTGCAATATCTCCTTCTTTTAATATATAATCTGGCTCACTAGGGACAGGTGAAAAATGGCAAATACAATTATTCACCGAGACACATGTGGGAAACGCAATGCCCTTTTTGAGGTCTTTCTCTTTCTTAAAGACTTTACTAGTTTCCTCTGTTAAAAGATCATCGCCGTATTCACAAATAGCTTTAACTGAAGCTCCAGGGACACACTTTTCAATAACTTGCTTTAATATCCCTAAAAAATAGGTTTAAAAAATGATCATACATAGAGTATTGTGTTATATATTAATAAATTAATTGAAAATAATTTGAACCTTTAAACAAATAGCATTAGCATGCTTACAATACAAAAGCATTGCAAAAGACTAATACACTTACGTTAAAAATCTAAACTAATCACGGCTAATATAAAGAAATATAATAAGTCCTGTTTTCTAAGCCTCTCACTAGTCTCAAAACCTGTTTACAAATTATTTCTGCCAATCACTTAAAAATAAACGTGGGATAATTAGAACTCAAATTTATTGCATACAATACAACATAAATAATATGGGCAGTTTTATGATCACAATGAGGAATTTCCACAGTAAACTTACGAAAGCATTGAAAGCGTCTGAAAAACCGCATGGCATTTTAGCCGCTATATACATGCTCCATATGGTCTACAACCGTAACGGTATTTCACAAAACCTTAAGAACAATATTTTGCAGCTCTACAACTAGTACTTAAATTGGTAATCAAAAACTCACTATTAACAATTTCTCCTGCCATTTTATATTTGGTAACAACCAAATCTTCAGCAATCGTTTTTTCCACAACATCTTTGTCGTCCGCCATGTTTCAACTTTTACCACCGCGGTCACCGAAATACCAAAATGTCACGTGACCCAAATGTTGGCGTCAAAATTGTCAAAATTTTGACTTTTGTCCAAGCGTTCGTTAGCATGGGTCTATTTTTAAAACCTGACAACGCTGCGAAAGTCTCATAAAGAAAACATTTCTCTCACAAGTTTTAATTTTTAACATGAAAATAATGTTTTGTCTGTCATTTCTGGCACATTATATTAGTCAAAAAGTGAAATAAATTATAGCTGACAGATTATTTTGCAAACAGTGTTATACACTTTCCAGGGACCAACTTTTGTCTAATTTTTAACCTGATTGACGGCTGTGACGGATAGACTACCGCAGTAATTAGATTATATTTACATTACGAAACTAAAATTTATTAAAAAGAAAATTACGTAATGGCACTTTTTGGCTATTGCAAATTCTACAAAAAACAATTCAAAAAAGAGGGAACTCTGTTGCTACAAAAAAAAAACGATTGACTATAAAGTCTATATGAGAACGTAACACATGATTTTATCTATAAAAAATACTGGGAATGTCAATAACAATCATGAATTTAGAATAAGCTAACTTACGGAAACGTTGCTTTTGGTTAAGCCTGTTTTTTTATTAAATCTCTAAACTTCGTGGCAACTAGTCCCAATAGCTAAGGCTACAAAAATTAACCTTAAAAGGAAGATTGAAGTTCGTGTTTTATAAAGAAAGATAATCAGTCTTCCGATTCGTCTCGTCGAAGGCAGACCTCTGTGTTATTAACATAAGTGGTTCCACGTGTTCGGTTCTGCTGCTTTATTTCGGGGGGAAACGGGAGACTCAAACGCTCAGTGTGGAAACTAACGACCTCGCTAGAAAGGGAGCAAACGCTGTGAGGCCTAGTTGTTCCTGCATTCTATCCCGTTCTTCTGCCGCAGTTCTACAAAGAATATTAGCGTAATGGCCGCTATGTGACGGGAGTGGGAGGGGTAGCTTGAAAGAAAAGGTCATCTCATGAGACCAGTACTACTCTCAAGGGGCATCTAGTGGAAGCTAAAATGCATTAGAAGGGTTTATAAAGAAAGACTTAGATTTAAAGATATTGAAATACATGAGGTGACCGGGAGCTCAGAGCTCGCCGTCCGGACATCCCACCGACAACGTCTCCAAACCGGAATAAGGTGTAAATTAACTGGAAGGATCGCTCCAGCTCTAAATAAGCCCCGGACGAAGAGCAATCTGGCAAGTTACAAAGTGCAATACCAAAAAATATGGATTGAAATTGAAGAAAGATAATAAAGCTAACCCTATTTTAATTTCTCCGGGATAAACTGTCTTAAATTTATCTTATTTTTATTTTTCTATAAATATAATGGGTAAATATCCGAACGAGCCTTGTATAATAACAGATCGTCAAAAAGTTATTCTCAAAAATAAATGTATTTTATTTTTCAGATCCTAGTACTGTTACCTACGAGTATATTAAAAACTTGGGAAAAGATGGAAAAGAAACTTTAATTGATGTTCGAGAACCTAAAGAATTAAAAGAAACTGGCGTTATTCCACATAGCATCAACATTCCATGTATAGTAATTTTTTATTAGCGGTTAATAAATATATAATAAAATTTAACTGTTTATTGTGAGGGGTCAACTCTACTTTGAAGTTGAGAGCCACAGCAAAGATGAGACGACTGAGGTACTTGCTTCAGGCGGCATTACAAAAGGGGCGCCAAATCCAGGCAAATTTTGAAAAATAATGTATGCCATTTTTGGGGGAGGGTGCAAATTTGCCTAGAGTGCCAGAAGAGCTTGTTAATACTGGTTGTGGCTTTTGACTTTTAGTTGTGCCACTTCACTGCTAAGAATACACTTAGAAGGAAAAACTTGTCTAATTTCTCCATATAGACAAAAATTAGTCTTTCTTAAGCCTGATTTTCTTGAAACTTGAACTTCATCTTCTTACATGAACTGACATAATTTTTAGTTTTGCATGTTGTAACAATTAAATATTAAAAAATTACTATAATTAAGAGAATTATTTCTTTGTGTAGTAGCTACTCTGGAGGAAACATTCAAAAATTTATCCGAGGAGCAATTCCAGGTGAAATTTGGCAGCACGAAACCAGACAAAGATTCCACAATTATAGTGTCATGTAAAATGGGTGGTAGGAGTGCCAAAGCACAAGTACTGTTAAGAAGTCTTGGTTATAAAAAGTAAATACGTCTTTCGTTGCATTTTATCATTATGAAAATAATTCAAGTCAGAATCAGAAATGTCTAAAAATTCAGGCTTATTTATACCTGGAAAACTGCCTTTTTTTAAATCCCAGATGGTTTTCTACTAGTTACTGACTGTCATTTATCAGTCATTCCTAGCAAAAACTCAGATCTTTTTTTTTATATTGATACCTAAAATGCTTTTTGTATATTGCAAGTCAGCATCTGATTTAGACCAAAAATGATCAATGATTATAACAGAAACTAAATATCTATAAATTCGTATGTTCTTATATTGGTTCAGGTATTTTACCTACCACAACTACTGGAACCTTCGTTTTCAATACCAAACATTCATTTGAATATTGTTTTCAGAATCACTCAAAAAATTATTTTGACATTCCATATTTTAAATTTATAATAATTAGAAATTTTGATTTTTTTAGTGTGAAAAATTATTCAGGAGGATGGATGGATTGGGAAAAACATTTAAAACAGTAACAAAATATTAATGAGTAATATATTATGTTTAAAAAGTAGTTTTCTTAGATATGTATAATAATAGTAATGCAGTAAAGTATCTGAAAATTAATTGCTTTTTATTTCTTGCACTGATGAAATATCTAACCTGACAACAGATACAATTAAATGGAACTGTATTCTTACAAGAGAGGTTGTTTAAAAAGAATAATCAATAAATTTACCTCTACCCATAACTTCCCTCATACAAAATACCAATACAATATATAGTCTGTACATTCATATAATTATTTGGTAATATTTCAAAAAGATTGTAAGCAAGGCCTCTAATTCCCACATTTTCAAGTTTGTTCAGTAGGACCCGGTGATCCACAGTGTCAAAAGCACGGGCCAAATCAATGAATATCCCAATTGTTTTGTGTTTATTATTAAAGTTATTTATGATAAATTGAAAGACATGCTTCATAGCATTTTTGGTAGATAGGTAAACCCTGAAACCATATTGAGATTCGGATAGTACTTTATTTTCATCCAGTCTTAATTTTATGCACTTTTCAAATGTTCTATTTATCATGCTTGTAACAGCAGTTGGTCTATAATTCTCTTAGACTGGTCACCAGCTTTAAAAATTGGTACAATGACTGCCTTTTTTAAATCTAAGGTTATTAGATATAAAAGAGGTCTAATAAGATGTCCTTTAATATTTTAGAAGAGTTATTGTCCTCTACAGAAACTGACTTCAGTTTTAGTGAATTTATAACCCCAATAAGCTCATTTTCAGTAATAGGACAAAACAATTGAACTTTCAACTCTTATTAGGAAATTGATAGTTATTACGAATTATTTTATCAGACAGATTTTTCCTAATTTTTTTAAAAATAATCTGCGAATATATTAGTAATTTTTTTGCTGTCATAAATAATCTTTGTCCTTGATACAATATATTTCATTATATTTTTTTTATCATTAGTCACCTGTCTAATTACATCCCAGTTCTTTTAGCGTCACTTCTACATTCAGATATTTTCTGCTTAAAAAAATTAAACCTGGTTGTTGTCCACTTGTCTTGATTGGCATGACTAAAGCTTTGATTCTCTAAACATCGACTTATTGTTGTCTAAACTGGCTTCTTTAAATATCGAAGTTAATGGATGGTTTAAAAGCTATCTATCTAACAGGCTGTCAGGTTGGTTGATGGTGGTGAGGTTGTAGTATAAGGCTGGGAACTGGTGGAGTCTGGTGTCCCCCAGGGCTCAATCCTTGGTCCTCTGCTCTTCACTCTTTTTACTTCTGACTTTGATGGTGTTCTCAAAAGTGTTCCTATCATATGTATGTGGATTACCTGGAAATACCATTGAAGAGGGTTGAGAATGATTTGTTGGCTGTTAGTGAGGACCTGGCTAGAATTTCGCAGTGGGCATTGAGCAACTCCCTCATAATTAATCCCAGAAAAACACAGATAATAATGTTTTCCCAAACAGAATTGGACTTGATAATGTGTTTATCAAAATTGATAACACCCATATTGAATGGATGGATGAGGTGAAGAATCTGGGATTATATATGAACAGGAGGTTAACTTTTAACAGTCATGTTAATAAAGTCTCCCAGAGATCATATTTGAGGCTGAAATATCGCTATGAATTTAAAAAGCTTACTTCCGACCTGTGCTAAAAAAATACTTACCGAGTCTCTGGTTCTCTCAATTCTAGGATATTTGGATGTTGTCTATGGCCCATTCCTTACAAACTTTAACAAGTATAGAGTCCAGAAGATCCAAAACTCATGTATTAGATACATTCATGGTATGACACTTGGAGATCATGTCAGTCAGTATGTTGCTGAGACACATGGCTGTAATATGGGTCAGAGGAGATTTTTACATGAGTTGCCTAATCTACAACTGTACATCTTGGTAGACCATCTTACCTTAACGAGGCTTTGGTGAAGCAGGACGAAATTCACCAAGTCAATACAAGGAATAGGCAAATAATTGATATACCCAGACACCACATAGAATTTTTTAAATACTGTTTATACTACTTAGCCGCTCATTTGTATAACTTTTTCCCTGATTATTTTCTGGTTGGATTTGTTACCATGTTAAACATTAAATTAGAGACTATTTAATTAATTCACAGCAGAGCCTGTAATGGATTTTTTATATGCAAAGTAATGTATTATACAATTGTATGTATGCCTGGTGGTTATTAAAACACGCTCTGCGGTACTAACCACCATTTGTATTCGTATTTGTTTTTTATACTTATGCAATAAAAGATTATTTACTTATTTACAGCAAAGGTAGCTCTCAGAAAATTGTGTAGCTCCCTCCTGCAAAACACTCACGCAAGGCTGCCATTCAGACCTAATCATCATTATAGTATTATTACACTGGCTATTATTATAAAATATATCAAATCCCTCTATAGCAAAGATGTCAAGATCATGAACAATCCCTGTCTCAGAGAGATTGATCACTCCAAAGTGTACCATGCTTGCCTCAAGAAAAGCTATCAAGTTATCATATTTTTTGTAGATGCTACGTATAACTTTACAGAAATCTTATAAATTGTAATTTAAGTCGATTTTTTTAAATTTATTTTTCATAACATTTTTGACGCAGTCTACAAAAAATAAATTATCACCTTTTTTATTTCCCTCCATAAAAACATTTGATTAAGTCGTCATTATGTTCTGCCATAATAGATTTATACAAAAATTTAGTTTTTGTATAAACCCCTACACCATTTCTTTTTGCCCAAATTTTGAAGTCTGTTCGATAAGTGAGTTGGTCTTGGACCAGTACGAGATACTAGTGCAACTCAGAGGTCTGTGCTGACACCATTAATTTTTATTCTCTTTATTAATACCCTAACTCTTCCAGGAACAACAGTAAAGCTTGCAGATGATGCATCAGTGGCCATATCAGATGGATCAGAACGTGAAACATTACAAGTTGTTAGGGCCTGTCAGGATATGATTCACTGGTGCTTCTCTAATCAGCTGATACTAAACAGCAGCAAGACCCCGACTACTTTTTTTAAGGCTAACTATAGGGTTGACATTCAAGATACTGTTCATGTGGTTAAGTTTTTGGATACTTTCTTAAGACTCAAAAGTTAAATGGGAACCACAAATTGAACACATTCCAAAAAAACCTAATACAGCTTACATATGTCGCATTGCTGAGACTTAAGCATACTGTTCTCCTGAGCATACTCCCTTGTATATCCACATCTCTTATTCAATATACTATGGGGTTGGGCGTTAAATGTAAATCACAATATATTATTAAGGCACATTTATCAGCTGGTCAATTGGATTCAAAATTATTTGTCAAACAGGATACAATTTGCACAAATTAAAAATAATAAAAGTTCAAATGTATTAATAAATTGTGTAGTCCCACAAGGATCTATATTAGGACCGTTCTTTTTTTAATATACATCAATTCAATATCTAACTTAAACTTTAAGGTTAATATTAAATTGTTTGCTGATGATACTACGATTATATATTTTGATAGACCTACTTCAGAAATTCACAAGCAAACCATGACTTAAATATATTAGTATCATGGCTACAATCACATAAATTATCTTTGAATTTTCAAAAATCCACCCCTATGTTTATAAGTTAAACCAATAAAAATAAAAATATCTCTCCTTTAAAATTTTTGAATGAGGAAATAAAATATTTTAAAATTTTTGAGTATATATATATATATATATATATATATATATATATATATATATATATATATATATATATATCAAATTACAGCACTTAATTTCCATTTGGGGATCTGCTTCTTCAAAATATTGAAATCCTTGAGAAAAATACAAAATAAAATTATTAAATGCATTCATAACTACTATATTTATATAAACATCCAATTTATATAAACCTAAAGGATATCTAAACATAAATTCGCTTTTTAAATTAGAAGCTTGTATATTAATTCATTCTCTAAATCTTAAAACACTCAAATATCACATTACATAAGACAAATACGATACACCAACACAATACTAGACAAACAGACGATTTACATTTTATTATTATTAATAAAAAGTAATTTGGAAAACGCTCAATTCCGCAAACTGGCATTATCACCTATAATCATTTACCAAAGAAAATCAAGGAAGTAAATAATCTGGAAAAGTTCAAGAAAATACTAAAAAAGTTTTTCCTGGAATAATAAGTTAAAAAGTTATGTATTATATTTCTACTATTTGTCGTTTTTGATGTTTAAAATAATTTTTTTACATTTTAACAGTATTCCTCGTAGTTCTCTTTGTATTATGAATATTTTCTTATCTTTAAACTTTTATGTTAGAATTGTATGTATGTAGGTTGGGAATAAATTAATAAAAAAAAAAAAAAAAAGATTTTATGTCATAGAAGAGAATATTTGGTCTGAAGCCACAGCAACTGTGTGCAAATCTTCAAAGAAACTCAAACTCAAAATATGCTTTATTGTCATAAGAGTAATCCTGTTGACAAAGCTGTAAAGAAAGAGGTTAATAAGTTATAAAATTCAAACCTCCATGCAGATAAAAGCAAACAAAAACAAATCCTCATCTAAGTCAAAATACAAGTCATAAAAAAGCTGTATAAAGTCATTCTAAATGTAGCTAAAACTAAAACAAAATAAAGTCATGGTTAAAAACGTAAAAAAAAGAAACAAACAGGTAATGTGACAATAATAGAATAGCAGACAACACATGCAGTAACAAAAAATGGGTTCCACCCTTAACATTACACAAGCTAAAATCATTCCGGTATTTAAAAAAGGTGATGTTAATGTAATATCGAACTACAGACCAGTCTCTTTGCTTCCTGTATTTGCTAAGGTCTTCGAAATGTCAATATATGATTGTATTTTCACACAGGTTAGGGGATTGATATCTCTTAATCAACATGGATTTGTTAGTAAACGTAGTACAATAAGCAATTTGGCATACTTTACGCAGTTTGTCGGCAATGCCCTGGAAAACCGGATGCAAGGGGATGTGGTTTACAATGACTTTTCGAAAGCCTTTGACAAGGTTGACCATTCCATACTTTTACATAAACTAAACAAATTGGGGTTCAGCAGAGATCTTGTTTCTTTTTTTGAGTCCTACTTAAGCAACCGTTCGCAATATGTTGAAATCCGTGGACTTAAATCATCTAAATTTACAGCCGCAAGTGGGGCACTGCAAGGGAGCAACCTGGCCCCATTTATTTTTCTACTTTTTATTAACGACATCAGCGACAACATCGACAATAATGTTCTGTTATTTGCCGATGATTTGAAGTTTTTTCGCGTTATAAATGATATAAATGCTTGTGTTTCCTTGCAACAGGATATAAAATATATTCAACGCTGGTGTGTAATGAACAAGCTACCATTAAATGTGGAAAAGTGCTTCCTGATGACATACACTAATAAAGTCCATAGTATCGACTTTCAATATAACATAGATACCAACAATATTCAGCGTTGTGACACTTTCAAGGATCTTGGAATTGTATTCGATCCTAAGCTCTCTTTTGCTGACCACATTGATGGAATTTGCAATTCTGCCTTAAAGACGCTGGGTTTTATAATTCGCAATTCCACTGGTTTCGAGAACATCTCAACACTTAAAACCTTATATTCTAGCTATGTGCTCTCGAGACTTGAATATGGAATCCAATTTATACTAAATATGTCAGCCAATTAGAGAGGGTCCAGAGAAAGTTTGCTAAGTTTTTAACGTTCAGGCGGGATAAAGTGTATCCTGCTAAAGGCATTGATGAGATTCTGCTGACCAAGCAATTCCAGCTGCCGTTATTAACGTGCCGTAGATGCTACCATATGGTTACATTTCTTATAAAGTCATGTAAGTACTACGTTGCCTGCCCAATGCTGTTGCAGCAAGTCCTCTTTCACGTTCAATTTTAAATCAGTAATATTTCTCAGGCTAACTGCAAGTGGTTGTAGATCTTTAGACTAATAAAAATAAGAGAATGCCTAATCACGGCCGTCCTGGGAATAGGCAGGGAGAGGTTGTTAGCTTGGCAGGTGTTATATCGCGTTGTGTTATTACGATACTGATCGCGTCTTTTATGTATGATATACATAGTTTCAAGAATAAATAAACAAGGCAGAGTCAGGATTTGTGAGGAAATAAACATGGGTTTACAATGATCCCTTAATCCCGCCCTATTTAAATATCGAACTGCCCTCTTCTGCAACACAAACACTGAGTTACAACAAATATTGAGAGCACTGATCCCAAAAGGCTATACCTCATATATCTCAATTGGGAGTCAACAAGAGGAAAATATACCATCCTCGCTGAGTGCCCGTTTAATTCTTTAGATGCAATTCTCAATGCAAATTGAGATTGATGATAAGTTCATAAAATTTCAGTTTGTCATCTAAAGTAACTCCCAAAAATTTTACAAAAGTCTTAGATTCTATTAAATGACTTTTATCAAGTGTTAGTGAATCTACATTACAGGCAAAAGCTAAAAGATTTGTTTTTTTAAAATTTAAGCAAAGAGAATTTGATCAACACAATTCCACCATCCCAATCTCATGCAGCACCGTGTCCAGGAAGTGCCGGATCTCTGCCAAAGAATAGTCGCATCATTGGCGAACAAAGTAAATTTGCCCTGAATATCCAAGAATGAGGAGACACCCCTTGTAATCATATGGCAAATCGAGAGGAGGTCATCACATTTTACTGTCTGAGATCTTCCACAGATACAAGTACTCATCCAGTCAAGAGCCACACCCCTAAACCCTACAACTCCAACTTCCGCAACAGCGTTATGTGACTTACGCAATCGAAAGCTTTTGAGAAATCACAATCTCTGCTGTGAATTTGTGTCAATGTGTGAAAATTGTGTCAGCTGTTCCCCTGGTTCGCTGAAATCCAAACTGTAAGTCAGAAATTATATTGAGACGTGACAAATAAGCTATGATTCTATCTTTAACGAGTTTCTCAATTAACTTTGATAAAGAAGACAGCAATGCGATGGGACAAAAGTTTGAAGGATCATCAAGCTCACCACCCTTGTATAGCAGGATGACAATTGCTTTTTTTAAGCATTGTGGAAATACTCCATTGGCAAAAGAGCGGTTAATCAAACTACCAGCGTTTGTAAAGTAACATCCAGAAGATTAATTAGGATTTTGACAGATATACCATCAAATCCAACTGAATTTTTATTTTTTATATCCAGACTCTATATAACGCTATATATTCTCTTCAACGCTAGAAGAATCCAAGACAAAGTTTTCCGGTATAAGAATATCTTTTAAGTAATTTTATCCATAATAAAACGTGCCTTTTATGTCTAATAAAAATAAATGCATTTTTGCTGGGAATCAATAAATCCACAGCTGCCAAACTAGACATAGAAATAATTTAATTGTCGCAAAAAATAATACTACACTCTATGAAATTTCCACCTATTTTTCGTGTACTAAATCTACTACATTTGGAAACTCATGATCATAACACAAGATCTGCATATTTAATTAAACTGCCATGGTATAGACTGAGAATGTCTGAACGAAACTACCTTAACTTAAAATTATTTAATCATTCATATACCAATATCGGTGAGAAATCTTTGCAAACTTCAATATAAAACTAGAATAAAAAATCACATATTAAAACACTGTTTTTACTCAATTGACAAGTACCCCAGTACTCCTTTTGGTTAAAATTGTTTTCTTTTTCTTTCCATATTTTTTCTTTCAAAATATTTTTTTTGTTTGCCACCTGGTTGCAGGCACTGACTTTATGTAAAAAAAAATTGCATTGGTTTGTTTTAATTGTGTTAAATGCTGTTTTGTACATTTTTATATTAGACATTTGTTTGTAAAATTTTTTGACTTGCTCCAAACTGTATGTAAAGTAACGTGGTGTAATATATTTCTATTCTATTCTATTCAAGCTTCCAAAAGGAATAAAGAGGATCCCAACAGAAAGTTCCTTTAGAAATCTACTAAAGAAGTACGTTTGGACAAATACCTTTTACAGCTTCAAATATTGTATTGATTTATTTATTAAACTGTAGGTTATTTAGGTACTAGACTGTAATTTAAACATTATTATGTATTATTTTGTGTAACATTTGTCAATACTAACGGTCAGTTGCAGAAAGCTCAATTAAAGTTTAGAATGTTTAACGGATTGTCAAATTTGACGAGTTCCTAGATTTCTATAAGCAGCTTGTCAAATCCAAAAGCTCGGTTAAACATTAACAGCAATTAAGTTTTGTGCAACCAGCTGTAAAAGTAGGATGAATAAAAATAATTTTTACATTTTCTTTTTATTCATTCTATCCAATAATATCTCTTCAAGTATTTTATCATGAAGACTTTTCGGGGTACACTGAACACAAATAACTGCTTTTTTTATCAACTTACAGATGGTTTTAATGGCAATCCAAAAACATATCCTTTCTGAAAAAAAACCCTTTACAAGGTATATACAAGCATGACACAGTTAGGAATATTTAAAGTTAAATTTAACTTGAAATACTGCTATATTACAAGAGGTATTTAAAAATATGTACACAGTTACATAATTTACAACTAAAAAAATGTGTATTTAGTTTGAAAATGTTTTGCTTTGTGACCTAACTGGCTTTTTCTTAAAATTATTTTCAGACCTAGGATTTCCATTTCTGAAGCTATTTGGACCACTGTGGGTTCTGTTTTTTCTAAAGTTATTTTCAGGTTTAGAGTTTATTCTTTTAAAGCTATCTCGGCCACCATGGCTTCTATCTGGTCTAAAGTTCTTATCATGTTTGAAGTTTCCTTTTTTGAAGCTGTTTGAATCACGACTTTTGTCTTTTCTAAAGTTATTTTCATCTCCTTTTTTGAAGTCCGGACCATCACGGCTTCTCCATTTTTTCTTTGGTTGTTTAGCTGTAAAAATAAACAATAATTGTAAAGTGCAATCAATATATCTTGATAACATTTTACTTTTAAAGTTATTAATATAAACCAAAAAAAAAACAAAAACAAAATAATGCAGTTCTACAAGATTTTACCATAAGTTGTATTTTTTAAAAGTCATCAAGGATACATTTATTCTAAACGTCATCATAACAATCTTGCTAACGTTTCTTGACTATTAACCTTGACAAACTGACATGTTCAACCCAAAAATCTCTTGCTGAGAATGACCCTCTAAAAATTGTTTAAACCACTGTAATGCTACACTAAATCCATATGATGCAAGCTTCTGTAACAATATTCTGTGATACACTAAGTCGAAAGCCTTAGACAAATCGAAGAAGACTGCCGCGATAAATCCAAGGTGGTTGCTATTTAGAATTTGGTGATAATCAAGAAATGACACTAAACGTTCCTTAAATGGCCTCTCAAAATTTTTTGAAAGGACAGAAAGTTGCAGGAATTATCTAGATCTCCACTTCTGTATAGTGGAATGACTTTGGCACACTTTAGGCTAATTTGGAAAAACACCCGAAACTCATGAATGGTTGATCATCACAACGGGCCTCAACAGCAGTATCTGGAAGCAAATGAGATATCTAGATTGACACCCCATCTTAGCCAGATGAATTTTAATTTTTTTATTGCAGCAACCTCTAAAGGGTCAGAAGGGAGAAAACTTGAACTTGAAACACTCCTGAAGTGACATGTGTATTAAATAGGCCATGGGATCTACAGTGATTCAATCCACTAGTCAAAACCTCTGCCACTGACCAACTTTCTCTCTTTGAAAACTCTTGGCCTGTATAAAGTCTTTTAAATATTTTTTTAATAAGCATCCATTACTACTTTAATTAATTTACATCTATATTTTTTTAAAACACTAAAAAATCAGTAAATTTCCTAATATTATGCAAGAACCTCATATTTACAGAATATATTCTAATTTTTTGAATAGGAAATGCATTATTGAAGCACACAACTGTAAAATGTTTAGTTAGCTGTAGTAAAAAGCAGGCCATTTTTATATTTTCATTTCTATAGCATATTAAACACTATTTTCACTGCCCGTGTGCCTCTTAAATTATCAAGACGCTTCCCACCCTGGTTTTCTAAGGAAACCATAGATAACATATTTTAAAAAAAAAAGGCATTTCGTGACCTGAAAAAATATAAATCTGCTTTCATTCGTGTTAGGTACCAAGCCTTACATCGTTTAATTAAAACACAGTCTGACAAGCATTTAAGCAATATGTCTGACATGCCGAATCAAGTATAACTACAGATCCATCGAACTTTTGGTCATAATTCAAGGCAAAAGAGTTTAATCCAGGACACCTGCCTCTATGACAGATTCTAATACTACTTTTCATGGACCAAATAACATAGTTGCCGCTTTTTCAAATTGTTTTCAAAGTGTGTATAAGGTTTCACTGCCCTTCGTACAAAATGATTCGTTAGTTTGTTCAGATATTGTTGACATTCCACCTATAACCTCGGACGATGTAGTCTCAGCCTGCAAAGCCCTCAAAAACAAACTGACGTGTGGTCCTGACAGTATACCAAGACTAGTCGTAAAGGATTCCTGCCGCGTTTTGAGTGAGCCACTGTGTCACATTTTCAATTTAATGCTGAACCTTGGAACATTCCCCGATTTATGGAAAGTGGCTAGAGTCTGTCCTGTTCACAAAAAGGATGACCCATCTAAAATATTTGAAATAATACTGCATAAGTACATATCATTCAAAATCCAAAACAAACTATGCCTTGAGCAACATGGCTTTTACAAATAGGTCTTGTGTTTCTAATTTGAGCTGCCTTTTTACATATGTTTGTGATGCTCTTCATGATAAATCACAGGTCAATGTAATCTACACCGACTTTTGCAAAGCATTCGATCAGATAAACCACTATGTTTTATTACATAAAGCTCAAAACAGATTTGGCTTCTCAGATAGCCTTATTCATCTCTTGAGATCATATCTTCTAAATCGTAAACAATTCATTGAGATTGAAGGTTTCAACATTTTCTTCCGGTGCATGACCAACCTGGACCCCTGCTCTTAATATTTTTGTTGATGACCTTGTTTATGTTTGTCGTCTCGATTGCTGATTGTGTTTTCCTTCAACTCAATATAAGTGCTGTTATTGATTGGTGCTTGGTTAATATGTTTGACTGTAAATGTACTGTTATGACGTTCTATCGAATTGATAACCCTTTTAAATTTAACTATTCCATTGGTGATAATATTCTTAGCAGATAAACCACTCTCAAAGGCCTAGGTGTTATTTTCGATCAAAAATTTACCTTTATCCCCCATATTGAGCACATAATTGCTGGTGCGTCCAGACTCTTAGGATTTGTAATTCAAAATTTTCCCACTTCTCTATAATCAAACTGTTATTTTATTCTTTTGCTCAGTCTAATTTAGAATATACCTCCATTCACTTGGTATCCATTGTATAATTGCCACATCAAGTCTCTGGAGGCAGTTCAGAGAAGGTTTCTCAAATATCTCGCTTTTAGGGGGGACAGCATATATCCTGAAAGGGGCTTTAATCACAGGACCCTTTTAGAGAGGTTTAATGAGATACCCTTATGTGTTCGCAGAGATGTGAAGTCAGTTAGATTTCTATATAAATTGATACATAATAATATCGACTGTCCTTTCTAACTGGATAAACTAAAGTTCCACATTCCACGTTTTGGTGCTCGCCAGCGTCCCAATTTTTGCAATATATCCCGCAAGAACAAATACATTTCAACAAAACCCCATTAATATTATGTGCATAAACCTTAACCTCATTTCTGATCGTTGTGACCTACACTATGATAGCCTTTTAAGCGTAGACCTGTAGACCACAGAGCCGCTCTCATGCGGAGCGAGACCTCAGGAGAGCGGCTCTGTGGTCTACACTGTCTGAGTGGCTGATAATGTTATTCATTTCATTTTTTGTTGTTGTTTTCTCCTAGTTTTAATTCTCAGTTATATTGTTTCTTTTTATAATTCAGTTCTTAATAAATCATTCTAGATTTCATTAGATCATTTATCTAAATAATTTTTGTTGTTTTATGTTATTATCATTTAGTATTTTTAATTTTTAGATATTTAGTGGCAAGTAATTAGTTTCACAATTGTTTTTGAATTGTGGGTATTTACCTGTCGGAAATAAATGATATTATTATTATTTCTTTGGTTTGGGCTGCAGATGATTCTGCCTAGAATAGTCTCATGATCAGATAAGCCCAATGGTAAAACAGAAAATGATCAATTGTTCTCATTCATATTTAAATTAAAAGATTTAAACTAATAATATGAATTGATTCTGATTCACTAAAATTAATATTCAAATCTAAAACTAAAACAATATCATAATCAGCTGGGAAAAGAATTAAAAGTTGTTCAAGTTAACGCCTTGTATCTTATAAACGGAGAGTTTGTAAACCCTTACTTATATGACTTTGTTTTGCTATTTTTTTTTATGAGATAAATCCCAAAGTTTTGGACATGATTTAATTTAAATTCTGTACCACCTTTTTAAACTTCAGTCATTGCTAAATATACCTCTTTGTAAAGCCCCATCAAGGTCTAGTGCTGGAGGTGCCAGAAATCCAAATGATCGAGCGACTTTCCTTACATCCAATTTGTTAACATCAAAGATATTCTTTAAGCGGTGAGAATTATACGCCCTCATGAATCCCTGGAATGCTTCTTTGGCTAACATTCTCAGGTAGTAATTCTTTGTTATTATGTCTTCTAGCTAAAACAAATTTTGATATAAGTAGAATTTGTAACTGAAAACTAAAAAAGCAAAACACAATAAAAATAAATCATTGTTAAATGAAAGAAGTTACTAAAGCTGCTTGCAAATTTCAACGCTGATCGCGAATCTAAAGACAAAGCTGCTATCATTATCTCTTTTTTTTTACCCAACTAAGCATGCAAAGGGGTAGTCTGTTTAACAGTCATCTATGTATGAATGTATCCATCCACGGTTTGTTACCATTTATAGGCTAAAGGCCTTGACCGATTTTAATGAGTGAAGCATCAAATGATTCGTCTCTATAAAAAATATACGACTTTGGGTAATCAGTTTTGTTCCCTGTTGTAAAAAAAATCTGTGGGAACAATGAGTAAACATATAAAAAATAAATATTTTTATTTATTTCACCTGCCATAACACTAGCCCCATCGTAACACTGCGCGACCAATTTATTTTTAAAGTCATAAGGCTCTAAGATATACATATATATGCTCTCTGCTGTTCTATTATCGCTAACGTCAAAAAAATACTTTATTTTAAAACATAATTAACTGTTATCGAACACTGTGATTTTTCTGTTATATCAGTACTATCATCCGCAATTACGCCAAAAAACAACAATCGGTGTCATTACATTTCTTTTTTTATATATTCTTGAATATAGTCATGTATGCAACAAAGTTTTTATTTTTTAGTCTTAGATTGTTAAAAATATTACTAAATTTAGCACAATGTTCAGTAAGTATTGTCTGAACATTGCCTTAAAATTGCCACAAAAGAATCATGTGGATTATGACCTCGAAATGCCAAGTCCTGTTTACCCAAAGTAATAGTAACATCAATTAAATAATTTAATAATAAACGGTTTTTTCGAACATTTTTATTATAAACAATTTTTTTAAGACTTGCATTTTCTTGTAGTGCATCCGCAATAGTCGCCCTATTTTACTCCAGTCTTGTAAGTGCTACCGAATTTTTAATATGCTCTCTTGAACTTTCATGCGATTTTACTGCTCGTGAAAAATTTTTTAAATCCGAATATCCGCCCCCTGAACTCCAATTATTTTTGACGCAACCTAATAAAATACAAGGCCAACAATATAAGCTTTCTTTATAAATACTTCCGCATAGCCACCTATAAGTTTCGTATCAAGATATTTGAAAAGTTCTTGAATATTTTTTACCTTGCCTCTTATCGTTAAATATTGCTAAAATTTTCGGCGTCGGACGGCTACCTAATATCTGTTTCTTTTCAGTTTCGCATCTCCTTAAAAAGGCGTTTCAATTATTGAAGCAATAATGTTGTGAATAGGATTCATTTCAAAAACAAAAAGCAAATACAAAAAATGGAACGGTCCAACTTACCAAATCAAAACAAAACAAAAACTTACTCACGCGTATTTATTCACCTTAAAAGACAGAACGCCCTCAATCAGCGATTATCGCAATCTATTTCCTATTTCTTTCTCAGCCGCACGCACCACGTAAAAAGAAGCCGTTGGAATATTTCATTCATGTGATTTAAATAACCAATAAAAGCTTATCCAAGCTACAGATTTATCGCCTCAAGAATGCAATAGAAAACGCGTGCATCGGCAATCGCCATCCCGCTCTGTCGTAATCAGGTGACTCGCCGGCATCGGCACCGGCCGTTGATAAATAGGTCAGAAGTCGAAACTTTCCAAGCTAAAATTATTTCACCTCATTCGAGAGCACTTTCTTTAGGAATGGGTTTGCACGGATTGCACGGTCGGTTTTTTGATGTGGTCAGAATTTATTTTCTAAAATATTTATTATATTATATTTTGTTTTTTTTTAATGTTATTATGTTGTAAAACTGTTAAAAAGTATATTTCTAATTGGTAATAGATAAAAAGTTATATAAAAAAATTCTCTTTTCCTTTATTTTGGGGGTGAGGCGCGGCCTCAGAGGCCTACCCTGACCAGCCGCCACTGGACAGGAGGTATGAAGTACACAATGTGTATACAGACTTCAACAAGTCTTTTGATCTGCTTGATCACGGCATTCTCCTGGAAAAAATGAACAGCTTAGATGTTATGGAGTCTTAGGTGTTGGATGAATTCATACCTACACGATAGAACTTTACAGGTAAAGTTGGGGGGATTTCTCTCAGAGCGATTTGATGTATCTTCTGGTGTCCCTCAAGGGTCACATTTGGGTCCTATGTTGTTTTTAGTCTTGGATAATGATATCGGGAGAGGTCTGAACTCAAATTACCTACTTTTTGCAGATGATCTGAAAATTCTCACAAATATCACATTTCCTGATGACTGTATTTGGCTACAAGAGATATTTAGATTTGTTGGATGATTGGTGTTTGCGAAATAACCTTAATGCTGGTAAGTCCTCATATATGATTTTTAGTAGAAAAAAGGATATTATTGATGTTGGCAACAAACTTGGGGGCGCCGATTTAAACAGTGTGGAGGTACAGGTAAAAAGATTTGGATGTACATCTAGATAACATGCTTCGCTTCACGGATCATTATGATCATATAATTAGCAGAGCCAATCAAGTACTTGGATTAGTTATAAGGATATCAAAGGATTTTAGCGAGCTGCATTGCCTTGTCAATATTTATGTTTGGAATGTTCGATCATTGTGGCCCCACTATAGTATTCATGAAAATCGAATAGAATAGAATAGTTTATTTGGTGTCAAAAAAATATATAACATTTTTTAAACAAGTTACAAACAGGCTTAAAAGCCAATGAGCAATACAAATTAAAAGAAAAACAATACTGATACATTCAACAGCAATTAGGTATTAGTTTTTAAACAATATAGTTAAAATAATATTAGTAAAATAAATCTAAGTACGACACGCCAGATCAAAACTGGAATTCCCTTTCACTAAAGTTTGAATTGATAAATTCACTGATGCCATTTTTTGTTGGTAGTCCTTTACTCTATCAGGCAGTTTATTAAAAAACACTTACGCATAGTGTAATGTTGCATTCCAAGGTCTCCCCACTCACTGCGGTAAATGCGAAAACGTAATTGCGAAAAATGCGACATCTATAGAGTGCTATTTATGTCGTATATGGTTCCATAAGGGATGTTCTTTGTTGACTAGTAAAGAGTTCACGGAAATTCGCCAAGCGGTTCCATAGTTGCCGATAATACTATGGATGAACTTCTAGCTGTTATAAAGCAGCTTTATACATTAGTCCTGCAGCAACAAAAAATAAATAATGAACTGATGGACGAAATTCGCACAATGAAAAATGAAAGCAATGAAAAGTTAAGTTCTATTGAGCACAACGTGGTGAGTATTCAAAGTGAGCTTGACATATTGAAAAATAATACTGCTGATATGCCTGTGTCCAATAAGGAGCTTGACCCGAAACCCGGTTGCGACGAGCTACTCATGGAATTGAACGATAGAACGGCAAGGAAAAATAATGTCATTGTATATAATATCCCGGAGAGTAATTCAGATACAATCATGGACAGAATCGAACATGATAAATCACAGGTGAATGCAATATTGGAAATGTTGGAAATAGAAAAAAATAACTTTAGAGTATCTAGAATAGGTAAAAAGGGAAACAGTCCTAGACCTGCAAAAATTGTATTTCATGATCAGCTTATAGCTAGAAAATGCATAAAAAATAAATCAAAACTGCGAAGTACTGATTTTAGATTGAAGGCTGACCTGACAAAACTTCAACGCCAGGATCTTAATAAGTTATATGGTGAAATGCACGATAGGAATCAAAAGGGTGAGAATTTGGTTATCATTTATAAAAATGGGATACCAACTCTAACTAAGAAGTCTACAAAAAACTGACTACAGCCCCATTGAAGATTTACTATCAAAATGTTGGTGGTTTCAGCAGCAAGATTCCAGATTTTAAAAGAGCTGTGCTTTGTTGTGATTATGAAGTCATAGTTTTGTGTGAGAGTTGGTTAAATAATAACATCTCGGATTGTGAGGTATCAATTAAGGGTTCTAATGTATATCGTTGTGATAGATCAGTTTTTACTAGTTGCAAGAAAAGAGGAGGTGGGGTAATAATTCTAGTCAAGAAAAATATACCTTCACATGTTATTAAAATAAGACAAACCTCTGTAGAACAATTGTACATATTTATAAAGTACGGATACTTAAAACTGGTCATTGGTGCGTTGTATATTCCTCCAGGTTCAGAGAGTACGGTTTATGAGGCTCACTCTGAGACGGTTGAAAGTATTTGCTTCAATTACGCATCAGCTAAAGTGCTAATTTTTGGAGATTATAACTTACCTTTGGCCAGGTGGATAAAAGCAGATGATGAAGGATTGACCCTAGAATGTCCGATTAGTTATCAGGCCAAACCTTTGGTTGATGCTTATTCTTTGTTAAATATGTTTCAAATGATTTCAGTTCCCAACTCACGTGATGTCTTTTTGGATTTGGGCTTTAGTCATTTGAGAAATATTAATATACAACTTGCTAGTGATATTTTATTTCCATTAAGTCAACATCATTCTGCTTATTATTGTCAGCAGAGTGTGGAATGTACAAAGGTTTTACAAAAAGAGGAATATTTTCGAGATTATAAAAATGCTGATTATGTTAACTTCAACAATTATTTGGGGTCAGTTCAGTGGGAAGATATATTAAAAAATTTAAATATAAATGAAGCCACTGATTATTTTTACGAAATTTTAAACTTTGGTATTTCTCAGTTTGTACCTTTAAAACGTTATACAACCTCGAATTTTCCTAAATACTTTAGTGCTGAATTAAGGCAAAACATTGTATGGAAGAAGTCAGCTCATAAATCATATATGCAATCTAAATGTATTAATGACTATGAAAATTTTTCACGATATAGAGCTATTTGTAAACAGTTGGTTACTCGAGACCATAATATTTATCTCACACAAATCGAACAGGATGTATCTAATACTCCACGTAACTTTTGGAAGTACATAAATAGCGAACGTAAAAATTTTGATCTTCCTGAGTGTATGTATTATGAGGATAGAATGGTAGATGATGGTCAAAGAATTGCAGATTCCTTTGCTGACTTTTTCCAGACAGTGTATTCAGCAGAGAGGGTTGGTATAACTGTACCTGATTATATCCAGGAACGAACATCTGATGTAATTGTGAATCAAATTAAATTAGTGGATGTTTTTGATAAGATCTTTAACTGTAAAAAGAAATCAAATAGTGGACCCGATGGAGTACCTGAAATATTGTTGTTTAATGTGGTATGTACCATAACTCTACCACTTCATATATTATTCAATAAGTCATTGACAGAGTGCGAGTTTCCGAAAGTTTGGAAAGAGAGTTTCATAGTACCAATTTTTAAGTCAGGGGAGCGATGTAGAGTTAATAACTATAGGGGGGTAGCAAATCAATCGGCGATATCAAAAATTTTTGATTGCCTAGTCTCGGAGCAATTAAAATGGTCATGCAAAGAACTTATTTCTGATCAGCAGCATGGTTTTGTGAGTGGCAGGTCCACGGTTAGCAGTTTGGTTGAGTTCGAGACGGCTGTGCTGGAGGCCTTGGAGGAAGGTTGTCAGGTCGACACAGTTTATACTGATTTCTTCAAGGCATTTGACAGTGTTAACTTTAGGCTGCTCATTGCCAAGTTGCGGTCTTTTGGGTTTGCCACTGATCTATTGAGATGGCTGGAGAGTTTTCTGACTGGTAGAGTTCATAGGGTCAAGATAGGGCCTTTTTGTTCCAAGTTCATTACAGTAACATCTGGAGTACCACAGGGAGGTCACTTGTCGCCTCTCTTATTTATACTGTTTGTCAGTGATATAGCCCTAAGCTTACACTCCTGTAGGTGTCTACTGTTTGCTGATGATATGAAACTTTTTATGCCTATTAGGTCAGAGACGGATATTTTGGCACTCCAAACTGACCTTGACAGTTTTGTGCAATGGACTCATGATAATCACCTTTCACTAAATGTTAAGAAATGTACCTTTATGAGCTTTTACACAGTCACTAAACAATATAGATCTGAATACACGATCGATGGAGTTCAATTGGAAGGGATGGATAGGGTAAGGGATCTTGGAGTATTATTTGACCGTAGAATTTCATTTAAAGATCAGTATGCTGCGGTAACCTTCAAGACAATGCAGATACTGGGTTTAATATTTAGATGTGGGAAAAGTTTGTCTCCATCATCTTTAGTACTTCTATACCTTTCTTTGGTTAGGCCTCATCTTGAGTATGCTTCCATTGTATGGTCACCTGTCTACAATGTCCATATATCAAATATTGAATCAGTTCAGAATAAGTTTGTAAGATATTTGCAACATAAATTTGACATTCAATTACACTTACCATCCTTATCCTGCAGAAGAAAGATGAATGACCTATGCTTTACCTATAAAGTTTTAAATGGTATGGTAAACTGTCCGTTTCTGCTACAGCAAATTAAATTCAAAATACCCTCTCGTACCCTTAGGAGATCTGACCTCTTTCATATCGATTTCCATCACACAAATTATGGACTTAATATGCCTCTCACACGGTCATTAAGAATATTAAATGATAATTCCTCTCTTGATCCTTTCGGAAGCTCATTACAAAAATTCAAGTCCAAAATTCTCAGGACACTAAATGATTGAACAAATTCTTGGACTCTAATATAATTCCTGGTATGTTTTGAATGCTTGCATAAATTTGTTATTTATGATTGCTTTTAGGTTACACTTTTGTATTGGGAAAATACTAGTATTACCTTACTTGAAAATTTATTTTTTGTAAATGTTTATTGTAATTCAATGGGGTATCCCGTTTATTAATAAATAAATAAAAAAAAACTATACAGAAAAAGTTTCTTAGATGTTTACAATACATAATGTCACACAGGGGTCTGCAGGAGGATACATTCACTTGTGTCTCTTTTTTAATATCATAAATAACATAATTGTTTCACCTGAAATATTGGGTTCAATAAATTTTTATATTCCTCCTAGGAATTTAAGAGGATCTCCTCTGCTTTCTCATACAGACTTCAATACCGGTCATTTCCAAGATATGCCATACAATAGAACTATCACCAGGGTCAATGATAACCATGCCATAGAATTTTTTGGTAGCCCCTTGTAATCCTTCAAGCATAGATTAAGGTCTATTATATTTGAATAGTGTATATAGTTTTTTTTAGTTAAGATATTTTATTTATTTATTTACTTATTCAATTTAGTACACTACAGAATCTACAAAAATTCTAAATGGTACTCTACTTAGCCTAAATTATAAGAAAGGAAGAAGAATAAGATAAACAAAAAAAACACCATAGTCGAGTTAACATACATTTAAAATCAACTATTAAGTATTCCTCTTAATGAGGTTTGACTGAGGTAAAAAACATCACAATGAGAGAAGAATCTATTATAGTTATAAACTAAATGATCTGCAAAGGCGTTGAAACCATAATTAGTTCGGTGATATTGTTCATAGAATAATTGCAGTTGTCTAGTATGTCTCATTGGTACTAGAAATAAAACTAAGCTTAAAAGACTATTACAGTTCAATATACCGTTGACAAGTTTGTAGAGAAATAACAAGTAAGCATTTCTACATCGACATTGAAGACTTTTAAAGCCACACAGTAAGAGCCTGGTTTCATAGGCTATGTTATTAGATGGAAATTTAAATTTATTCAAAAGATATTTTACAAACTTACTTTGAACATTCTTCAATTCTATTTACGTGACAAGGATAAAATGGAGACCATATGACAGAACAATACTCTAAAATACTGCGAACTAAAGGGTTATCTAGACACGTAAGCGCCTTTGTATCATTCATGAGCTTAGTATGTCTTTTAATAAAACCAAGCAGTCTAAGTCCTTTCAGAATTATGCTATCAATATGAAGATTAAAAGTCAAATCAGATTGAAAAATTACTCCAAGGTCATTAAATGATGCAACATTTTCAATGTTTAAATTATTAATAATATAGCAAGTTCTGATTGGATTCTGACATTTGTAAAAGCTAATAGATTTACATTTAGACACATTTATAGTTAAAAAAATTAAAACTACACCACTTCGCAAATCTAACCAGATCACACTGTAGACCGTCAGAATCGGGAACAACAATATTATAAAACTTAAGGTCATCCGCGTACAAAAGACAGTGAGATGAAGTAAAACATGATATAGCGTCATTAATAATTTTGTAACAAACTACTTAATAGGTACCGCATGTTATAGTAGATTTAATAATATTATATATAAAAATGGTGATACCGTTGAATAAATAAATAAATAAAGTTAGACAGGGTAAAGGACTTTTTAATAATAATAATAAAAATAATTTTTGAGAAATTAGGCTTTAGGGCAAGGAGGTAAAATAGGGGTTAATTATATTATTTAATCTATTATTTTCTTTTTTACTTCCCTTGTACAAAGATGTCGTTCCGCGGCATGAATTTGCATAGCTAGAAAACTACTTACACGATCGACTTCAAATTTTGTTGAAAAATTAGGGTTCATATAGCGATGACCTGGTAACATGTTGGTAAAAATCCAGTATGGCGAAAAAAAAAATGGCGGGCTAGTGAAATGTTCAAAACATTATATACTACTAAAAAGCTAATTACACAATTTACCTCAAATTATGCATGAATGAATGCTGAGAAACCTACTTATAAGATTGATTTAAAATTTTGTACAAATATTAAGAAAAATTTATAAAATATCAGAAGCCGTTAATATAGCTGCATATGTACATTCTTAATTCTTACCAGTGGCTGAAGATCAAGCAGGTCTTTTGTAAACTCAAATTGGTTCATTTGAACATTGGCTTCTCTAAGATATGTTAAAAATCCTTCTTCTTCGGGTCTTAGCATTAATACTGCATGGCCCACTCCACCTAAAATATTTAAAAACTTACTTTACTTCTTGGTCATAAAAACGTGTATATATTATCCAGTCAGATAAAAATAATTCGTGATTTATAAGCAATTGTCAGTTATTATTTACTATATTATGCGATTTGCACGATTTTGTAACTATTTTGTTTTGTAATGAGCTTCTACCCTGTAGAAAGATAAATAAATAAACTCTGTTTACCTTCTCCCCTGGCTGTTCGTCCAACTCTGTGAATGTACTCGTAAGGATCCTCTGGGGGATCATACTGTATAATCCATTTGACGGCAGGAAAGTCCAAACCTCTCGCAGCTACATCAGTGCACAACAAAATACCTTTTTCGGCATTACAAAATTTAAAAAAACTGGAGGTGCGTTGAGATTGTTTTTGTTTTCCCTGAAATATTACAACACATATTTACACTATTTTATTTATAGAAACAAATTATTTAAAACATTTTTAATATTCTATATCTTATAAACAAACAAAAATACCTATAGGTAGGTATATATTATCTTACTATATAAACTTTTGTAAAAAAATGTGAAATCGGAAGTTTTATAAATAAATTACCACTTTAAAAATCTTGATTCTTGAGATTAGATATATCAGAATGAAATCACTACAGGTAACTGTTTCCATTTTGACACAATCCAATCCAAAAATCTCCATTTATTAATTGACCAAAACTATGAAAGATTAATTATCAGTTCTTCATTATAACTTTTCCAGTAACATTACTAATTATTAATATGGACGTACATGAATACACATGACAGGCAGATCCAAGTAATTAAATAAATCATGGTGATATTTTACTGAACTGCAAGAGCTGAAAAACACCATGACTTTCCTTTTCTTGCATTTTCTCAGGAACGTAAAGAGGGTCAGCATGCGATTTTCTGAGTCACATAACAGATAGCCTTGTTCCAGACCTAAAATATAATTTACAGATTACCTACCCAAGAAGTGGTTGGTGTTTCATAATACCTTACTTAATACTTTAAAGCTATTTTTTGGGTCTTTCGCCTTATAAAATCTGAAAATAAAAAAATAAAAAATATTTACCTTATAAAATCAATAGACAGTCTTAAGTTCTGGGTCCACCCGAGGAACGACACTGAAACATGTTTGTTTTCTGGACGTTTCGGGGGAAAGTCTTCCCCGTCTTCAGCAAATTTAAGACTGTCTATTGATTTTATAAGGTAATGACAAATTTCATCCAGCTCTTCATTTTGATTTTTTCTTAAATACAGCAGATTTAGTGATGGACTTACAACAGACTAAATACAACTTCTTTAAGGCTGACTACAATAAACTGAACGACCACTTTGAAAATATTGACTGGAACTTCTTAAAGTGTAATGACATTAATGCTGCCACTGACATGTTCTATGCTGTTCTCTATATCGCCGTGGATCTATATGTTCCGAAAACTCGAATCCATATTACTAACTACCCCAACTACTTTTCTAATAAGACCATAAAACTAATAAATAAAAAAAAACAAAGCCTTCAAAAGGTACAGACACACACCACGACTCCCGAGTAAGGAATATGATTACAAGGCGCTTAGGATTCAATCGAAAACATCAATAAAGGAAGACTATAATAATTTTATTCAGTCCACACAAAATAACATATTCAATAATATAAAAGCCTTCTGGTCCTACATCAAATCAAAGCGTAAAACGTCATGTTATCCATCAAAAATGAGGTTTCTTGTCCTTGAATCTAGCGAAAAGTTGTTGCGAATTTATTTGCAGACTTTTTTCGGTCAGTTTTTATCGACACTGGTATCTTCACATATGTAGGTACCAATAGCTTTCTTAGTTTGGATATCTCAAATATTGTCATCAACAGTTCCATGGTCTTTGAAAAGCTGGTTGACATTGACGATCATAAAGAAGCTGGACCTGATGATATCCCTCCTACTTTCTTAAAGCACTGCAGCCCAACTCTGGCAGTGCCGCTCACATATCTTTTTCAACTTTCTCTTTCATTGGGTCAGTTTCCTACTATCTGGAAAGAAGCCTATGTAACTGCGATTCACAAGGATGGGGAAAGGGCGGACATCTGTAATTATCGACCAATATCTGGACTTGACTGCATGGCTCTGGTTGTGGACAATTTGCTTGCGTGTGCACGAAACACTCTCTCTGAGAATCAACATGGTTTCCTCACAGGTCGTTCGTGTATGACGAACCTATCAATATATTCTAACTTCTTGGCTACTCCTGTTAACTCGGGCGTTGAAGTTGATTCTATTTACTTCGACTTTAAAAAAGCCTTTGATAGGGTAGATCACTCCATTCTTATAAAAAAACTAAGGTCTTATGGCATTATGAACCCTTTCCTATCTTGGTTCCGCAGTTATCTTCGTGGACGTATACAACATCTTATCAAAAGAGATAGTAGTCACTTCCAGTGTACCCCAAGGCTCATATTTAGGTCCATTCTTGTTCTTAATCTATATTAATGACCTCAGCAATGTGTTCAAAGGCTGCCAATTCCTATTTTATGCTGATGACCTAAAAATCTTTAAACATATATATGACATTGCCGACTGCCAAAATCTTCAATCGGAAATTAACAAGCTGGTGACTTGGTGTGAAGATAACAAAATGGAATTGAATATAATGAAATGTAAGGTCATATCTTTCTCCAAGAGAAAAACGCCATTTCTTCATGATTACTCCATCGCTAATGCACCCGTTGAAAGAGTTGAATGGATCAATGATCTGGGAGTTATCTTTGACACTGGACTGAGATTCAACGATCACATGAATTATGTTTTGGGAAAATCATTCAGGATGGCAGGATTTGTTATGCGTCAATGTTGGGACTTCTCTAATATTACCGTTTGAAGTGCCTCTACTACTCCCTGGTGCGAAGTCATTTAGAGTACTGTTGTACAATCTGGTCTCCATTCTACAGAACACACACCACACGATTAGAGCGGGTCCAAACAAAGTTTGTGAGCTTCCTCCTCTACAAGTTGAGAATTGACAAAAACAACTATTCATACCATCAGAGACTGGAATTGTTGAGCATGAGTAGTCTTGAAACTCGAAGAATCTTCTTAACATTAATGTTTGGATTTAAAATACTTAATAACATGATATACTGCCCTGATCTCCTGACATTGATGAACTTTCGGGTACTATCCCGTAACACTCGTCTAAGTGACATGTTCTTAACTAATAGGAGTCGCACCGACATTGGGAGAAACAGTATCTGAATCGAATAATGACTTAATTTAACACATATGTCTAACCAGACCTAGACTTAAATTGTACGACACACACTTTTGAAAAAAAAACTAAAATTCCTATTATATAATCCCCAATAATAACGAAATCCGAGAACTTAGAGTTTTGGTTTCTTGCTTTACTCCCAATGCTTGTTTTGCTAGGATATATTATGTAGTTTTGACACATTTTTTTTTCTTTTTGTAAATTTTTTGTTTTATTTAGCATAGGATATGTTATGTGGCTCTAATTCTAATTTTACAACTGTTATAGGCCATATCATTTAGAATGTTGAATTCTGTAGCGTATGTTTGACAATAAAAAAAAAGTAAATATTTTTTATTTTCAGATTTTATAAAGGGAAAAACCTAAAAAACAGTTTTAAACCATGAATTATTAATAAAAAGTTAGTTAGTAAAATTAAAACCAAAGCAGTAGATATAAAAGCGCATTTTGAATGCATAATTCAAAAATGATATTGGCTGCTTAAAAAAAAATGTGTTTTGGTAACTATAGAATCCCACAATCGTCTTTTCCGACTAGAAGTTCATGTTTTAAAATAATAAGTGTAATAATAATATGTTAAAGATCTTTTACCTTTTCATGTATGTAAAAATAAATAATAATACATGACTATTAAATAGTAATTTTTACAAATGGTCAAATTATGGTGTAGGGAGTCGCTTATTTTTCACCAAATTCTCATATTGATAGCTATCAAATCTTCTGTGATTTTGCTGAGCAACTACGAAGAAATCATTGTAATGCCTGAATAATTTTTGAAGACTTTAATCCGCCCAACATTACATGGACTATCGAGGATGATCAACTTACTCCTACAAAAGTCAGTTTTGCCCAAGCAGAAATACTTCTCAGCACAGCTCTCTACCTTGAACTGGAGGCTGCTTACTCGGTGTCAAATAAATTTGGCAAAATTTTGGACCTAATCTTTTCAGAGGATCGACTGTCCAAAGTCGACGATTATCATCCTGCGTTAGAAGTATTCTTTACCCCAAAATCGACGCCCGTTTTAAACATCAGGGCGAATACAACTATATATTTGTTTGAACGTGGAGACTTTGAAACAATTCAAAATGCAATTACAGTCAGTCGATTGGAGTGACATGCTTCAACTGAGGAGTGTTAACGATATAGTGACGTTCTTTTACAATGTTGTTGGGGAATTAGGAAACAGTAGAGAACTATGTGCCCAAAAAAACTATTAAACACGAAAAATGTCTAGTCCTCAGTTAAAAAAACTAATATCGGTTAAGCATAGGCTGCACAAAAAATATAAAATATGTGGTCAGCATCCAGATTATCTGAAATATTCAGAAATAAGAGATGAAGTCAAGTATCTGATTGATCTTTGTTACCTCTTGTTTGTAACCAACACTGAATATATGATACCTTCAAATATAAAATACGTTTGGTCTTATATTAACAACTTTCCCAGTGAACATACACAGTCTCTTATCAGGTCATCTGTTTACGGTTGACGAAATCTTGGTTAAAATCAATTATTTGGACACCGTGAAGGATGCTGGTCCGGATGGTTTGACACCATTTGTCCTGAAGAAATGTAGACAGGTCCTTGCTGAACCTCTTCAAATAATAAAATAAAAAGTCTTTTAATAGTTCTTGGTTTCTAACTATCTGGAAGCAAGCATCACTATTCCCAATTTTTAAAAATGGATCAAAGAATGATATTAATAACTAAAGAGGAATCTCCCCCCTTTCCATCATTCCAAAGATTTTTTAATCCATTATAACAGACCAGCTATTTAATAACTTCAAGCACCACGTAAGTCTTCAACAGCAATGGTTTCTACAGGGGAAGATCAACAACTATAAATTTGGCGGAATTTCAGAATTTTCTTAGCGAAAATATAGAGAAGGGCCTTCAACTTGACGTTATACAGTGACCGTCTAAAGTCCGTTCCCCCCCTACTAATTTTTGAGCCAACTCGTATATCGCAACGAAATTTGGAGGGCTTAAATAGGAGATGAAAAGCTTTTTTTTTATGAAAAAATGATAGCTAAAAGTTATTAAATGGCGGCTACGCGCCATCTTGAATTAATATTTTAAATACAACACCCCGCATATTATTCCATTTCAAAATCTGCTCATTATTCTTAACATTTTTCTCTAATACACTTTATTCCTAAATGTAATTGTTTTTGAAATAATGACGTTTGAAAATTGAAAATCCGGTTTAAAATGAAGTAATGGTTTTAGTAACTTTCGATAAAAAATTCTGCTAACTAAATTTTTTAATTAATTTGTAGTTAAATCTTTTAATGAATTCGACTAATAAGAGGCGTAAAGACAGTATTTTAAGGATAAACAGTACCACTTACCAGAAAATCTTGAAGGTTACGAATTTGTTCTGTAAATTCACAAGGAAAACAAATTAGTTCGTAAAAAAATATTTTATTTATTTTTGAACAACACTTATTTAACCCCAACAATAATTATTTTATCAAGTGTTCGATGTGGCCCCCTCCTAAATCTTGACAATAAAGTGCCCTATTATGAATAGCTTCTCTCACGTTGATGAAAGTCTGTTCATCTATTTCTTTACATGCTTCTCTTATTCTGCGTTCCAACTCTTCTATTGTTTGACATTCAGTGGCGTAGATTTTTAACTTGAGATATCCCCAAAGGAAAAAATCTAGAGGGGTAAGATCCGGAGATCTTGGTGGCCATTCTGTACTTCCCCTGCGACCTATCCATCGCCCAGGAAAGTTTGCTTCGAGAAACTCTCTAGCCATGCGATAGAAATGGGGAGGTGCTCCGTCCTGCTGAAATATGATTTCACGATTTTCAAACTCTTCCTGATTGTTTAATACAATTTGTCTTATTCGAGGTTCAATTTCAGTTTCTAAAAGATTTCTGTAAAGATCTCCTGTAAGATTGCCTTTGATGAAAATCGGTCCAACAACGTGGTTGCCCAAAATCCCCGCCCAAACATTAACTTTTTTAGGAAACTGGGTATGCCCTTCTCTAAAAATATGCGGATTAGTATCGCTCCAGTATCGTACGTTCTGTTTGTTGACTTTTCCATTAAGGAAAAACGTGCATTCATCTGAGAAACATACACGT
This sequence comes from Kuschelorhynchus macadamiae, assembly GCA_030620095.1. Taxonomy (NCBI): domain Eukaryota; kingdom Metazoa; phylum Arthropoda; class Insecta; order Coleoptera; family Curculionidae; genus Kuschelorhynchus; species Kuschelorhynchus macadamiae. The sequence goes on along the minus strand of JAUTXW010003730.1, from coordinate 51,675 downwards.
TTTAGGAAGAATCATTCTCCTTCAATTTTTCTTGTTAACCACTCACAAAATTCAACCCTCCGGTCTGGATCATCCTCCGTGCGAGCATGCTTCTGAAAGAGGTGGTCTTCCTGATCTTGGAGCATCTTTCATCGTACCAGTTGCTTGGAGCTTATTTAAAAGTTTGCGCAAATATGACCGCGAAATAGGGTTTTCGGGAAATCTATCGTTAAACATACGGACTGCTAGATGAAAATTTCTTCCAGCTTCTCCAAAAATCAAAACTGCTTCAAATTTATCGTGTAAACTGCGAGCCATGGTCACACTTTTCATAAAATAATTAAGATGCTCAACGGACTATTTGACAGTTAGTTATCAAGATGTTACCGCGACAACGATTTTGTTTCCAACGCAAAAAAAATTTCAAACGTCATTATTTCGAAAGCAATTACATTTAGGAATAAAGTATATTGAAGAAAAATGTTAGGAATAATGAGCAGATTTTGAAAATGGAATAATATGCGGGGTGTTGTATTTAAAATATTAATTCAAGATGGCGCGTAGCCGTCATTTTATAACTTTTAGCTATCATTTTTTCATAAAAAAAAGCTTTTCATCTCCTATTTAAGCCCTCCAAATTTCGTTGCGATATACGAGTTGGCTCAAAAATTAGTAGGGGGGGAATGGACTTTAGACGGTCACTGTATATACCGATATGACCATTTGACAGCGTGTGTCACGCTTTGAAACTCAACGCACTTGGAGTGTGTGGGACTTATCTGTGCTGAATTGAGTCATACCTCAACAATCACACCCAAAAGGTGAAGCTGAATGGAGTTACTTCAAAGTTCACTTCGGACGTTCCACAGGGATCCCACTTAGGACGAGTCTTATTTTTGTTCGTGAATGATATCATGTCCACATTTAAATACTATGAGTGTCTCCTTTATGCAGATGATATAAAGTTCTTTCGCATTGTAGACAAAGTGAAAGACTCTTATTTAATTCAATCAGACCTAAATAGTTTTGGTAGATAGTGTGAACAAAATTTTTTAATATTAAATATTCTAAAATGTAAATTCATAAGATTTCACCGTCGAAAGTTTCCTATTGAGTATAATTATGTTATGTTATAAATCATCACTCATATTTTATTACCAAGATACATGTAGACAATATTCTTTTAAAGTGTTAGGTTTCACAAGAAGAAATTGTGAAAATATCAACAATATCAAAGCCATAAAAAATCTGTACAATTGTTTAGTTCGCAGCATTTTAGAATGCGGTTGTATAGTGTGGTCACCATATTATGCGTTTCACATTAAATATCTGGAAAACGTACAAAATAAGTTCTGTAAATTTCTTTTATATAAGCATAGATTCCCTTATAAAAATATACCATATTCTACTAGAGTACAGTTAGTTGGCTTAGAAATTTTAGAGGAAAGAAGATATAATGTAATGGCTTTTTTTCTTTTCAAATTAATTAACGGAAATATGGACACTAGAAAGCTTCTATCTAATATATATTTTAAAATACCAATAAGTACAACCCGCTACAAATACACTTTTTATGTAAGACCACATTGCACAAAATATGGTTTTAGGCATGTTACAGATCAGCTGACAAAAATATACAATCAATGTTTCAATAGCATTGACATGTTTGGTTCTTCTTATGTTACGTTTAGAAATATGATTTTACAAAGTTTTATTTCATAACTTCTTTCTTCTCTTCGTCATTTGCAAATGTTTTACAGATATTGTAGCTGTAAGGTTTTTTTTTAAGATGTAAAGCAAATACCATTTGGAGTTTTTTTACTCTGTAGCGTATTAAAGAATAAATAAATAAATAATGTGAAATACCAAGAAGTTAGAGAGAAGTAACACCCAGTAGATTTATTTAAAATGTATTATAGCCATTTTGTAAACATTGCTTACTGTGTGTCAAATTTGAATGATTTATTTCTAGAAATGTACAAGGTCCATGGAAAAAAGAAGGCCTTACCGGCACATGTTGACATAAACTTTTAGTCCTAAATTAAGGCAAAAAAATTATTTTTAGTCATTAATTAAATAACACTCTGTAAAAAGGAAATAAGATAAAAGAAATATAACATGTTTCATCCTTTTTAAAAAAAGCGAACCTTTATTGATATAAAAAATATTTCCTTCTTTGAAATATATTTTTTTCGTTTCCATGAGGGCTATTTTAGTATTTTTAGGATTTATGGGCTGATACGGGGAAGTAAATATTACATTCTTATATAAAATTCTTTCATATTAGTACAAATTTCGTACAGCAATTACTCCTACTTACCAGAAACAGTTGGTGTGATTTTGGTATCATCCACTTCAACATATGAATATCCCTTTTTAAGAACGATTGATGTCAAAACTTCGACATTTTTGTTTTGAGTAGCACTGAATAATATGGTTTGTCTTCTTTCTGTATATTATAAAGGAAGGTTAAATATAACTTTAACTTTATTTAATAACAAATACTTCAAAATTTTTAGTGAATGGACTTACTAGGTAAGAAGTTTACAATCTGATTCATTTCTGCCTCAAAGCCTATGTCTAAAATTCGATCAGCCTCATCAAGTACCAGACAACATACATTTTTATAAACAAAATCCGGAGTATTTAGTAGATGATCTAATAATCTACAACAATGATAATGAATAAGTGAATAATAGAGTTATATAATCTGTCTTGATATTCTAAAGACAACCAAGTTTCATTAAAAAAAAACTTCACAATTGTTTTGCCAATTAAATATTTTTAGTTGTAATAATATCCATCTGAATAAAAGCAGGGATTTTCCAGATTTAATTATTTCCAAAATTTTAATTCAAAAATTAAAAAATGTTGATCTGGTTTTATCACCTATCTTGATATATACTGTAATTTAACAAATTTTACTTCTGTGTCAAATCTACCACAAAAGTCATTACTTGATTAGATTCAAATATAAGATATTAAAAAAAATGCATATATTTCCTTACCTTCCGGGTGTAGTAACCACGATATTGATTCCATTAAACAATTTCTTTGCCTCAATATGTCTATTGGCACCGCCCATAAGAAGTCCATAGGTATGATGGTGGTATTTCATTAGCCCTTGTAAAACACCAAAGGTCTGTATCGATAATTCTCTGGTGGGAGATATGATTATTACGGCTGTACCTTAAATGTTTTTTCAAGTAAAAAATTTGGTTTAATGAAAAGGAACTGGGTTGTTTATAACATTAGACATAAAATGAACGTTAAACATCACTCTTCTGTTGAGTTTCGAATTGAGTGGTTCTCTGTGTATCGATAAGCAAGTGTATGTGAAGACGAGAATGTCGAGTCAAACGCGTCGAAGTTGCAAAATTTCTCCTGACAAATTTTATTTATTTTATTTATTTATTTATTCATAAAATACACTACAGAATCAGGATTCTAAATGGTATACAAATATATAAAAAAAAAGAAGAACACAAAAACTAAAACTAAACTAAAAGAGAAAAACAACAAATTATCTGCAATACTACAAAAGATGCAAAATGCAAATTAGTAAAATGAAATAAAATGATTAAGTTGTGCCGAACTTCAGGAATCTTTTGAGGGTAGGAAGACTCATGTTGAAAATGTTGCAGTCATTATAAAATTTGTTGTGGTTGTGACATCGACGGTCAATAAAGGAATTTTGGCCGTAATTGGTACGGTGTCTTCTAACGAAGAAAAGGGAGGTATGCCGTGTGCGTCGAACTGGAACCAGAAAGCCTACCCGACCCAGCAAGATAGGGCAGTCGATAGTACCGTTGAGAAGTTTAAAAGCAAACAGAAGGAGAGCTTGTCTGCGTCTTTCAGCTAAGCTTTGCATACCACAAAGGAGTAATCTCGTACTATAATTTACATTTTGATATGGAAAGTGAAATTTACTTAACAAGTAATTAGAAAATTTGTGTTGAACTCTTTCAACTCTCTCGATGTGGCATGCATAGCGAGGGTGCCAAATGATGGAGCAGTATTCAAGGTAGCTCCTGACAAAGCAGTTATACAGTGATATGATGGCCCTGGTGTCGTTGAAGCATCGGGAGTGCCTCCTGATAAATCCCAACATTCGGAAGGCCTTGCATACAATGGAATCGATATGCTCGTTGAAGGTTAACATACTATCAAATGTTACACCTAAGTCATTAACTGTGGACGAAACCTCTAGGAGTGAGTCGTTAATCCTGTAAGTATTTAGTATGGGGTTCTGGGATCGCGAGAAGTGAATACAGGAATACTTAGCTATATTAATAGTGAGAAGGTTTGTCTTGCACCAAAAGACAAATCGGTCTAAGTCAGACTATAGTGCAGAATTGTCCAAGCTGTTGGATGTGAAAATTTTCAGGTCATCGGCGAAAAGAAGACATTTGCTGTTAATAAAGCAAGACGTGACATCGTTGATAAATAGAAATAAAATTGGGCCAATGTGGGACTCTTGAGGCACGCCGGACGCGACTGATATGACACGAGATACCGAATTATGTACTAAAACACGTTGTTTACGGTTGCTCAGATAGGAGCTAATCCAGTTCAAATAATTGCCTGATATTCCAATGTCGGAAAGCTTTCTTAGTAGCAGCCTGTGACACACACTGTGAAAAGCTTTCGACAGATCGGTATAGATAGAATCGACTTGCTGGCCAGCTTCAAGGTAAGAGACTAGGTAATCTTGATAAATGACGAGGTTGGTTGCTGTGGATCGGCCCCTATAGAATCCATGTTGGTTTGGGGAAATGTAATTAGAGTAAGTGGCGAATATTTCCTCGGTCAGAATGGCTTCGAATACTTTTGGAATAGAAGAGATCATTGATATGCCTCTATAATTTGAAATGTCAGTTTTGGACCCTTTTTTGTATATTGGTACTAGGTTGGAAAATTTCCACGCAGAAGGGAATGTCCCCGAGTCGAAAGATTTTTGAAAGATTGAGCACAGGGGCGCTGAGAGCGTGTCACAACAAGCTGACAAGAGATGGCGGCAAGCCATCGGGACCAGCACTCTTGCTGGTGTCAAGATTTTTCAGTTTTGCGGCTACTTCATCAACGGTGAAGGTATGAGAGGACAAGGAGGAAAAAAATGGGAGCGTGTCAATAGAGTTCAAGTTAACATTTTCATGAGAGGAATAACTGGCTTGAAAGTGATCTGCGAAGGCGTTTGCTATGTCCAACGAGTTTTTAAACTCCTTGCTTTTGAATGACATTGAATTGGGCAAACCAACCAACCAAAAATTTATTATTCATATTTTTAATGAAGGACCAAAAACGTTTTGCATTAGCTGGCATTAGTTGCTCAGAATTGGTTACGAAGATGAGGTAGCACCAATCAGTTCTGACACGGACTTCGCGGCGTTTGTTCGAGTAAGCTAGGTAGTCTGACTGCAGCAAGGTCTTTTTGTATTTAGCATATAATTTGTTTTTTTGGCCGATCAGTTTGCGAAGAGTATGGTCGAACCAAATAGGGTATTTGTTACCGAAGGTTTTCTTTCTGGGCACAAATCTGATTACACCCTCAGACACAACGTCGTGGAATTGCTGTACAACTTCGTTAATATCAACGGAGTTCTGAACGAAGGACCAGTCGATTTCAGCGAAAAAACATTGTCGCGGAGAGGGAGGAGTTTATTATGCAATAGGGAAATATTTAGTGGTGGGTGCAGAGTGTCAATAGTGGACAAAGGAAAGTCGGAACGTTTGCACGTAATAGAGTCAAAATCGTCGACAAATACTAGGTCTAACAAGCGTTGGCGATAGTTCAGAACGAAGTTGATTTGACTGAATTCGAGGAGACACATTGTGTCAATCATGGTTACAGCCGTGGCCGGCTGAATTTTCGCTGAGACAACTATGTCGGATTCAAGAGACCATTCGATTAAAGGAAGGTTGAAGTCTCCACTGATGATAAATTTATGATTTTTGAATCTAATCTTTAAGGCTTCGCACCGATCGGAAAAAGAAATGTAGCAGTCTAATGAGGAGTTTGGGGGAAAATAGACACACCCGATGACAATCTGGAGCTGATTTACCTCTGTCTTGACCCATATGTCATCAAAGTGTGTAGCAGCAGGGGTGTCTATAAGTGAAGATTGTAGGTGGGATAGAATGGCTATCAAGCAACCACCTCCGCGCTGACAGTCTAGTAAGTTGTAATTTCGATCCTTTCTAAAGACTTCATATTTGAGGTCGAAGAATTCATAATTGTGAAAGCTGTCATTGAGCCAGGTCTCAGTAAGCATGATTACCTCGTAGTTACAGGCAGAGGAATTTGAAAGTATAATCGGAGATTTTGTTCGAAGACCCCGTACATTTTAATAGTACAGGGAAACTAATTCTTTGTGTGGAGCTACGGATGAAGTTTCGTCGAAGTTGGAAAATTTGAATTTTGCATAGTATTAATAGGATCATTGATATGACTAGGAGTAACACTTAAAACGTTTTGCTTATTAGATGAGGTAATATTCACATCAAAATCTAGAGTCCCTACGTTGTTTGCTGGTGATTCTTGTGTTGAGATGGAGAGATTGCTTCGTTTCATTGTGTTCAGGACGAGTTGCATAAGTTCTTTTTTTTCTTCGAAAGTAAGCAAGCCGTGCTCTGCTGTAATTTTTGTTGGGATGAAGTACGAATGCAGAAGATCACGGATGCAGTTTAAGATACTAAAGTCGAAATCACGAATTATCCCGTTTAGCACTGGGCGATCTTTATGCAGAGGTGACCCACAAATAAACAAGTTAGTATTTGTGCTATTTTCGACAAGAGAGCGCAGAAGTTTGTAGTCCACTCGCTTTCCTTTAAGGGCGTTCTTGTCCCCTGTGAATATGATGGCGAAATCACACCTGGTAAACCTCCCTATCAACTGCTGACACTCTCGAATACGGTCGTCGAACAGTTTATCATTGGACCACTGACAGTTGATGTCATATAAACCGTCCGTGAGGCGCTTCATTATAGACAATAAGCCCCTTGCATTGCCGTCGCCGATAATTAATATTTGTGGCATGCGAGATTTTGCTGATGGGCTGTTTTTGGTTGAGATATTGAGGTGACTTGAGTTAGCAGATTGGCTCAGATTCTCGATTGTAAGATTGAGTTCAAGTATCTTTTGTTGAAGTTTGCTTTTTTCATGCTGAATTTGAATGTTGTCGTTTTCTAGGGTTCTAAATTTTCCAGGCCATTTTCCGAAAATGTAAAAAAAAGCCTACTTTAAATATTTTGGTGTGTTAATTGGGGATAAAGATAAGCGGTGGGCTCCCCATGTGTGCTGTGTTAGTTGTAGTGTATCATTGGTGCAGTGGAGGAAGGGAAAGAGAAAAAGTATGCCTTTTGCAGTTCCAACGATATGGCGAGAACCAGAACCCACCAATCATTCTGACGATTGTTATTTTTGCTTGACAAAGACTGAAGGTTATTCCAAAAAGGGAAAGCACAATATAGAATAACCAAATTTGCAATCTGTGATACGACCTGTCCTCATAATGCAAATTTGCCAGTGCCGATTGCGCCTATAAATTGGCAAGCTATTGATTTGGGAGATAATGGAGATAACGCATCATCAGGCAGCTCAGAAGAACAGTGCACCGATCCCACTTTTAGCCACATTTGATTGTTCAAAGTAAATTAAATATTTAGTATGTGATTTGGGGTTATCCAAGCAACAGTCAGAACTTCTGGGTTCCCGTCTTAAGGAATGGAACCTATTGCCCAAAGAAACAAAAATTACGAATTTCAGAAAAAGAAATGCTATGTTTTCTGAATTCTACAGTATGGAAAATTCGTTGTGCGCGTGTACTGATATAGACAGTTTAATGCAGGAACTTGATATTGAACATTCTCCCCGTGAGTGGCGCTTATTCACAGACTAATCTAAATATAGCTTAAAAGCTGTGTTATTGCATAATGGAAATTTAAAACCCTCTATACCAGTTGCCCATTCAGTTGAAATGAAAGAAAATGAAAATATGCGCACGATTTTGGATAAAATAAACTACAATAGGTATAAATGGCAGATATGTGAGGACTTAAAAGTTATAGCGATTTTAGTTGGACTTACAAAATTTTGCTGTTTTCTTCGTTTATGAGACAGTCGTGCAATAAATCAGCATTATGTAACAAAAATTTGGCCAGAAAGAAGCGAATTTCAAGCGGGATCTCAAAATGTTAAATTTATACCTCTTGTTGATCCCGAAAATGTCCTTTTGTCTCCTCTTCACATTAAGCTTGGGCTGATGAAAAACTTTGTGAAGGCTTTGAATAAAGATGGTGATGGATTTAAATACCCCAGTTAAGTGATGCCAAATTAAAAGAAGAAGAAATTGCTGGATGATGTCAATTTTACGGAAAAGCTTACCAGGCAGGAACTCAGAGCATGGAATTCATTTGTTAATGTAGTAAGATGATTTTTAAGCAACAATATGGATGAAAATTATGAACAATTAGTTAAAGAACTCTTAGATGCCTATAAAGGGCTTGGTACCAGAATGTCATTAAAAATTCACTTCCTCCATTCCCATCTGTCATTTTTTCCTAAAAATTTGGGAGGTGTTAGTGACGAGCAGGGTGAAAGGTTTTACCAATATATCAGAACAATGGAAATGCGGTAGCAAGAACGATGGGATCCAGCCATGATTGGTGGCTACTGTTGGTTTTCGAAGACAGAAGATAGGACACCTCATAAACGGAAAAAATAAAGTTTAATTAATGTTTTAAGTTAATATTTTTTTCGTTTGCTTTTCTCTTAGATGATATGGTATGTTTAATAGGCGAAAACTACAAACATAGTCAATAAACAGGGTTAAGAATTTTCTGAAATAATTTTTTCTATAGATATTAAGTATCGTAACATTCGATATGGTTTTACAACTCTAACAAGAAAACCCTACATGCTACAACTTTCTATTTGTCATTTTCGTATTTGGATAGATCCATTCTATTAGATTATGCTATTCTGATTTGTATTACAACAAAAAACTTTTTTTTTCTCGGTAAGTGTAATGGGACACGGATCACAGTGAGGTTACGTTATATTATGAAAAAAACGTATTTACAGAATTTACTGTATTTAGAATATGAATAATTGAAAAACCAATTTAACAAGTAAAATGTTTTTCATAATATTGTTAAAAATTCACCAATAAAACCTGCCCCAGTTGCTACTTACTAGCTGTTTGTTTTATTTGAATAAATACTACCATAAAAGTATAAATTTGAATGTTATTTAATATATTTTAAGTGATTATAACTTAAAAAAAATACTTTCAATTTTTTGAGACTAGAGAAACAACCAAACAAAGAATAATATAAATTTTTAGCCCATATGTTTAATCTTAAGCTTACCATTTCTAGGTTTATATTCAAAATTGTACACTAATTCAACTGCTGCAATTAGAAAAGCCAGTGTTTTTCCAGATCCGGTGTGTGCTGTACCCACTAGATTTCTACCTAAAAACAAACTACTATAATTCTAAAAACCTTTTTTTTGATAATAATGCTTTAGTCCAAAAAAAAAATTGTATTTTGACAAGATAGCTCAACCGTAGAAATCAAATAGAAGATCAAAAAAGAAACATGTTTTATTTCAAAGTGACTTAAAATTGAAATATAAAATGCCAATGGAAAGTAAATTATTTGTTACCTTTTAGCAATGTGGGCAGAGTTTTTGCCTGAATATCAGTCATGGTTATCAACCCCATATCGGCGATAGCTTTTAGTGTCTTTTCACTAACAAGATCCTTGAGTGATTCAAATCTTCTATCACTGAATACTTCTTTGGCTGAACTGGGACTATCTATATTATTATCTTAAAAAAACAGCATTCAATTGTTTTGGTATACTATACCTATTTTTGAACTTCCCCTTTTTGTATTGTTAATTAACATGAAGTAAGAAAACAAGTAATTACCTTGAAATTCCACCTTCTTTACATCACAAATAGCTTCTTCTACTTTATTTATCAGGCATGGAGTTTGGTGCTTCTCCTCCTTTTCATCTACAAACAAAAACATATCTAAATATCACATTCCACTTACCAGAAGTAAAGGGTATTTTATGCGATTTATTCAGTGAAATATTAAACTCCTTTTGCCTCAACTTAAAATCATTTGGGACATACTTATGGTTTAAATACATTTCCAAATGATTAAGGAAGCATCGTATTCGCCTTAAATTCATCATGTAAAATTTGTGTGTATTTTTTCTTGAACGGACATTATAAAAATCGCGGTAGCGCGGCACAATCTGGTTAGGGACTTCCCCCCGGCTGCGAGTCGCCTGCAATCTTAAATGAATAGTGTTGTTTGGCTATTTTAGTAATTTTGGTAGTTCAGAATTAATAGTTTGCATAGAGTATAGATACAAAATGTCCCAAAAACGTCGTTTAATAAGTCTGAAAGACGAAATCAACATAGTGGAGTTATACAATAAGGAGAAACTTAGTGTGAGAAATTTATCTAAACATAGGAAAGACGCAAGCAGCTGGAATTATTAAAAGCTGAAATGATTTGTTAAAAAAGTGGCACTCTAATGTTAATATGAATATAAAACAAAGTTCTTTAAAGCCAGTGGGTTTAAATATTGACAAACGTTGCTATGATTGATTCGCAAAAGCAAGAAACAAAGGAATTCTGTTGTCAGGTAAAATTAGAAAAATACGCCGGTAATTTTGTTCTCAAAAATTTATTTTTAAAATTTTTAGGACTTTTAATTCGAGCTAATGTGAAGGAAATTGCAGAGAGCTTGGGATACGAGATTTTCAGTGCGTCATCTAGGTGGCTTGAAACATTCCGTAATAGGCATAACATAGCCTTCAAAGCCATATCCAGAGAAGCAGGAAGTGTCAACGCAGAAGATGTCAAAAGTTTTTTAAAGAAAATGCCTGCACTGCTGAGAGTCTATTCGCCAAGAGATATCTTCAATGCGGATGAAACAGGTCTTTTTTTTACTGACTGACTGCTTTACCTGACAAAACTTAGAAAGACTTACGATAATGCATTGTGTAAATATGTCTGGAGAGAAGGAAAAATTGTGTGATTGGTAAGTCACAAAATCCAAGAGCATTTAAAAATATCAGTAAGAATGAATTGCCTGTCATGTGGAAAAGCAATGAAAAAGCTTGGATGACATCTGCTATAATGGAAGAATGGTTGAAAGATTTTGACAAAAGAATGGGGAGAGAAAAAAGAAAAATTTTACTATTTTTGTATAATGCATGCTCTCATCCTAAAGACATTCAGCTAGCAAACATTCGTATATTTTTTTTGTCGTCAAATTGCACATCTGTTGTTCAACCTCTAGACCAGGGGATTATTAAAAATGTTAAAACATTCTATAGAGCAATTATGATCAAAAATTTACTCATGAAAATAATAAAGTAAATATTGAAAACAATGATTATTCGGCAGAAGATGATCTACCCTTATCTGTCTTATCTGAAATGTGGCGAAACACTGAAGCAATAGACATTAACAATGATTTAGACGACCCTATTAACATCAACAAAGATTTAATAGTAGAAGATGATAAGCTGATGAAACTTTGCACATTTCTGATCACTCGAATGAAGAACTACAAAACACTAATCAAACAAATATCACAAGTTATCAACAAGCCATTGGGTTGGTGAAAGACTTACAAGAATTTGCTAAAAATAAAGGAGACGCTACAGCAATGGGGATGTTATCTGATTTAAAGTTAAATTTTGAAGACAACAACTTTAAAACAAAAAATCGCCAAAATACGTTATTAGATTTTTTTAGTGTTCCATAATTACTGTTCTTTAAGATCTGATTTAGTTACAACTACAAATATTTATTTAATGTTATATACTGCTGTTTAATTATATGTCTTTTGTTAATAAACGAATGCTTTAAATAAATATATAGCATTTGGTTCAATTTTTCCTATAGGCGGACACTTCTATTGGGCGGACACATTTTAACAGTCCCGAAGGTCTCCGCTCAAGAGAGATTTCACTGTATTATATAAAGAGCAAGAAAAGAAGTTAAGATTAAAAGTGCTGTGTGTTAATAGGACGGATAGCTTGGTTATTTTCTTAAGAAAAGCTGAGCATAAGATACAAGTAAAAATAATAGTCAGTTAGTCTTTTTCTTGATACCTTCCCGATGCATTCTAAGAGCGAATAAGTGTGGCATAGGTAAAATATTGGTAGGAATGTTTAAAATGACAGTGTAGTGAACTAAATTAAGTTACACTTCACTATTCCTAATAAAAGGAAAGATTCATAATGGGGGAAGTTCCGGATAAAGGAAATTTACCTAATTTAAATGGTCCTTCCAATAGAACAATAAGATGCTCATGGAATATAATTTAAGTTATTTTTTGTTTTTGAACTAACTCACCCACATTTCTGGTCTGAATTTCAACATTATCTTCCTTCTCCATTTCATCTACAAACAACAATATGTCTAAAATATACAAAGAAAACTTACCAGAAGTAAAAAGTATATTAAGTATCTTAATCAGTAAAATGTTAAACTCCTTTTGCCTCAACTTAAAGCATTTGGGAAGTATTTATTGTTTAAATACAATTCCAAATGATTAAGGAAGCATCGTATTCGCCTTAAATTCATCATGTAAAATGTAAATGCTTTTTTTATATCTTAACCAGTCTTTTAAATAGAATAATAAGATACTCATGGAATATAATTTAAGTTCTTTTTAGGTTTTGAATTAACTCACCCCCATTTCTGGTCTGAATTTCAACATTATCTTCTTTCTCCATTTCATCTACAAACAACAATATGTCTAAAATATACAAAGAAAACTTACCAGACGTAAAAAGTATATTAAGTATCTTAATCAGTAAATTGTTAAACTCTTTTTGACTCAACTTAAAGCATTTGGGAAGTATTTATTATTTAAATACAATTCCAAATGATTAAGGAAGCATCATATTCGCCTTAAATTCATCATGTAAAATGCAAATGTTTTTTTTTATATTTTAACCAGTATTTTTAGCTTTTGAACTAACTCACCCACATTTCTGGTCTGAATTTTATCATTATCTCCCTTCTCCATTTCATCTACAAAGAAAAATATGTCTGAAATATACACAATTTACCAGAAGTAAAGAGTATTATAAGTATGTGAATTAGTAAAATGTTAAAACTCCTTTTGCTTCAACTTTAAAGTATTTGGAAAGTATTTATTTATCATATATGCCACAAATTCACCATATTAAATATGTGTAAATTAGTGAATTAATTCAAAAACAAAAAATATATTTTTTTGTTTTTGAACTAATTCACCTATATTACATGTCTGCATTTCAATCCAAATAAGTATCTATTTTTTTCTCTTTTTTTGTGTTCTCTAAATATTATATAATATATATTATACATTACTTTAAAAGTATGTAATTTGTCATTTAAATAAATAAATTATGAGTGTATGAGAAAAGTATTAATAAAAATACATATAGTTTATTAGTGTCAACACAGTAAGTATTTACACAAGCCAGTAAAAATATCATTAAAATTATTACAATAATATTATAAACAAATATATTAAATATGACAAACATTAAAACTAGATATAAAACTTTACAAATATTGAAATGTAAAACACTAAATTATAAAAGAGACAATACAAACATTACAAAATGCAGACAAGAAATTCTTGATAACTATAAAATGCTGAACTGATGAGATGTTTAGTTTATAAATTAAATTTTTAAGTGGCAGTTTATATAATTAGTGAGTTTATTAAAAAATAATTTTCATTATCATATTTGTAATATGAATTGTAAAATATACATGTAAGCAATTTGTTATCTAGGACACCTGCGGTACCCAAGCATCAATGATTTCAACCTTATGATCCACATCCTACCTTCTTTTTCTCCAACTTCATCCCTTGATGAATTTGACACTGCCATTGTCAAATTTAGAGCAGCTTTTAAAAAAGACACATGATCAAGAGCCATACTAAAGTCATAAAATTTACAAGATAGGTAACACCATTCATCAAACACTTCATATATTTGAGGGGCGAAATCAAAGATTTCTAAAGAAGTGTTAAGAACAAATGATTAGACTCAAAGTAGTTAAATACTCTTGACGACATACATTTTTCAAACATGTTGGAGAGGATGGGTAAAGCCTAAAGTTGCCAAGATATTGAGAATATAATAGAAAATTTTATTAAATACACCAGAGATGTTTCTGATAGGTAAACCCTTTTTGTCCAAAATAAGAATTTAAGATAGTTACTATTTCAAAAAGATAAAATAAAACTAGAATTATAGTGGAAATAGGCTAAAACTGCACTTATACACTAAAAGCTCCAGCAGAAAGGTTCTCAAGAGAAATAGGATTTATTTAAGGTCTGTATTTCAATAGCCTGAAATCCATACGAGGGCTGAACAAAGTAAAGGGGAGATGATATATTCCAGAATGTGTTTAATTACCTGAATGAAAATAATTTTAAAATATATATGTAATGTTTTTCAATGTAACTGGAAATTTATATGTTATGAAATACGAGACTTATTTAATATAAGTTGTACAGCAGTGCACATTTTTTAAAACTCAAAAACATGCTGTTCTAAATTTTGTTACCGATCACTTGAAAAGGTTATCAATTAAATGTGTCTTGTATTTACGTTATGTGGACCCTATGCAGCCTGACAGACTTTTTCCCCTATGATTCTTTTATAAATTGCTTATATATATATATATATATATATATATATATATATATATATATATATCTTTTACTAAAAAATGAAACCTGGCAGGACATATATAATAATAAAGACGTGGAAAATTGCTATAATACCTTTAAAAATAAACTACTCATGTCTATAGAACTCTGCAAAACTATAATTAATTTCTCAAATAAAAGTAAAAGATTAAAGCCCTGGATTACTAGTGGTATATTCAGAGAGATAAGTTGAAATTGGAACTTAATAAAAACTTTTCATTAGAAAAAAACGTTTATTATAAATCTTATAGAAATAATCCTACTAAATTAATAAAAAATGCCAAAAACATGTATTATAAACAAAAGATTATTTCTGCCGGAAATAATTATAAAAAAATATAGAAAATTACAGATGAAGTTGTAAATATAACCAAGAAAAATAATATAATTATTATTAACAACGAAAAAGATATAATTTCCGACCCTAAACATATGGCCAATATATATAAATGATGATTTCTTCACTAATATAGGTATTAACATGAAAAAAAAAATATAGCGAAAACTAAAATGTTATGCAATAACGAAAAAAACAAAAAAATCATTTTTTCTAAAACCTGTAAGTGAAAGTGAATTGATTAAGCAAATTTCAACTTTAAAAATTGATTCTTCCCCAGGGGAAGATGGAACTTCAAAAAATTAAAGATATTCATGTTTATATAGCAAAACCTTTAAGCAACCTAATTAATCTTTGTTTCTCATATTCAAAAATCTCCTCAGATTGGAAAACATCCATAAATCCCTGTATTTAAAGCAGGAAATAGACAGGAGACAAGCAATTATAGACCATTCTCTCTAATAAATAATCTCGCTAAACTGTTTGAAAAATGCCTCAAAAATAGATTGGTGGACTTCCTTGATAAAAATAATCTAATATAAGACAAACGATTTGGGTTTAGAGCGGGTCATAGTACAGAGGACGCCGTGTTTCAACTGATTAATCAAATTAATAACTGTATTAATGAAAACAAGAAGGCATTAGCTGTTTTTATAGATCTTGCAAAAGCATTTGTTATGGTCTCTCATTAACGTTTATTGGTAAGGCTTGAAACTTTGGGAATTCGTGGAAATCAACCTAAACTCTTCGAAAATTATTTATCTGATTGTATACAAAAATAGAGAGCGAGTATAGTGGATCAAAAAAAATTCAGATAGGTGTGCCACAAGGCACTGTATTGGGTCCAGTTCTGTTTTTGGTATACATCAACCAAATAGGAAATATAGTAAAAGATGCAACTGTTATTTCATATGCTGATGATACCGCTATTTTATTTCAGGGAAGCGAATGGGCTGATGTATACCAAAGAGGGGGCTTGGCCTTGTAGAGCTGTCACGTTGACTAGTTTAAATATTAAAAAAACAAAATATATTAGTTTCTCAGTTACAATACCAGATAGACCCCGAAATGATGTTCTAAAAATTCATAAAGACGATTGTGACTTCAATAAATGTAAATGTGAACAAATAAAAAATGTAAAAAATATTAAATATTTATTATAGTAGACCAGCATTTAAGATGAGATGAGCACTGCTATCATATAACTTCAAAAATTAGAAAACACAATTAACAATTATCTATACAGCTCTAATAGAATCAATATTCAGATATTGCATAATTATCTGGGGAGGAGCTTTCAATAATGCATTGCGTTGTGTGACAACTACACAAAATACTGTACTAAAAATTATATATATAGAAAAAAAAGATGTTATTCCACTGATAATTTATACAAAGAAACAAAAGTCTTACCTCTCTGAGCTCTATTTATGCATAGTTGATGTACCTGCCAAAAATTAAATCTCTTTTGCCCAGAATGGATAATACCTATACCACTCATTCGAAAAATACTTATAAAATTCCGCTCTATAAGAAAACTCATGGCCAAAGAATGGTTACTACTTTGCTCGTAAGTTATTTAATTTGCTACCTTACAACCTGCAAATTTTAATGCAAAACAAGATCGAGTTTAGAAAGGAAACAAAGAAATATGTACAAGAACATTACAGCTCGCTTATACACATCTTTAACCAATAAATATCCTGGAATGTGGAAGGTAATTAAACTGGTTTGAATGGTAAAAGGTTGAACTTTGAGTCTGCTTTTCTGGATCCTGTGCTCTCCCTCTTGGTCGATCTTTCTTCCCCTTCTGCTGGTCTCGCTCTTCTTTCCGTTTGGGTTTCCCTGCTCTGCTGCCCGCTTTAATTGATTTTTTGTCTCTAATAATAAATAAGTCTCGACTAATCAATTTTAACTTCACTGTGATATTTCTAAACCATCTATGTACTTTAAACTCTAATAAATATTTTGAATTGAATTTGAATTTGAATAAGATAAAGTGAAAGTGGAGATTCCCAACCCTCTCCTGCAACTTCTTGATTTATTGGGGCTAGTTTCTAGGTTGTTAGGTTCTCAAACAACAAGACAAAACTTTATATCTTACCACTCTTTCTTGGAGAAGTTTCAGAAAGTTCGATGTGAGAAAATTCATTGATATCTTCTTTATTCTTTTTCTTTTTACCTAAAATATAATTAATTCAATGTTGCGAAGTTTATTGTTTATCCTACCAAAACTGTGTTTTTAATCACAAGGTAATATAAAAAAAAATCATCCTGCATCTCTATAATATATCAGTGGATCTCTGAAGATCTCAAAATCTCCACAATGAAGTACCCTTCAAATTTATAATTCAGAATCATCATTTCCAGTTAATGTGGCAGTTATTTATTTGTGGTTTATTAAGAAACACAAAGTTTATTTTACAACACATTAAAAATCCACTCACATTACAATGAACTCCTTCTTTTATCAAAAAACCTAACCTTGAACTATAATCAAATGTATTTTATGTAGGCAGTGTTTATTTTTGATATTTATCATTTTGCTTGATACAAAAATTTATATAGTTAACCCCCGGATGCACAAAGCTTAATTGCTGTTTAGAATGTTTAACAGAAATCTAATTCTAAACCATCATTGAGCTTTCTGCAACCGGTTGTAAAGGTTTTTACTGATTTCCTAAGCCTTGCATTAAATCAGATTTATAACTCTAACATTAATTCTGTTGCATTAGATAAAAATTACTAGGGTTCTATAGATCATTGATGATTTTAAATTATATTTTCCGCAATAATAAAGAACGATGTATTCCTTACCCTTCTTTTTTGAATTTACTCCACTAACAGATTCAGAAAGAGAAGTTCCATCATTACTTTCCAAACTTGTGTCATTATCTTCTTTTTTCTTCTTCTTCTCTAAAAGATAACAATTTTATTATTACTATTTCATTTTGGTGTATTAAAAAGAAAAAATATCAAAACCTTTTGGATCTTATTAGGTAAGTTGAAAGATAAATGTATTCGCCTTCTTGATTTTACTTAAATTCTCTCCACAGTAAAAATAAATCTGATAGTTGTCTCAATTTGTTTAAGCCTTTCACACAGAGACTATACATTCAAGGGCAAATTATATATTTCAATGAATTCAAATTACCTATTAAAAGTAAAAATTATCTTTTATAATGCTCATTATGAAAATTATTTCTATGTAAAGGCTTCATCTTATAAATATTATTTTATTTTTTTATGAATAAACAGAAATAGATTATGAGTACTGGACATGTTACATACTTCTTTTAGATATCCCTTCTTCATTACTTGCCAACCTTTTAACACCTTTTTTCTCTTTAATAACCTTCTGCTGTTCTTCTAAAAATTACACATAATTCTAGTTACAATCTCATAATAATATGTTTTTTATTGTTTAAATTATATGTATCCCATCAATAAAAATTTCAGAGAAGGCATTGAGGGACAATAATAAAATACATATGAATCGGTTACACAAAATTCTGTTTACAATCTCATAATAATATGTTTTTCATTGTTTAGATTATATGTATCCCATCACTTTGTTTTATATAAAGACTTCAGAGAAGTCATTGGGGAACAATAATAAAATACATATGAATCAAAAATAACATATGGCCAAAAAGGTCATCTCTTCTGTATTAAGGTATCAAGATCCAGAGCTAATCTTTCGTTTTAATTAGAGAACGGAGACTTCAATGGGACATGCAAATTGTAAATAGGGGAAGAATAATCACTAATTTTATACAGACAATAAAAAAAGAGCTAGTGTAGCTTGTCTTATAACAGCTAATTAGTACTTAAAAAGTATTTTAAAACTAAAAAACGATGTTATCTATGTAGAAGTTTCTATTAAGTGATAAACTACTACTTGTTATTATTGACTGTGGTCTATTGCTATTTTATACCCACCTTTTTGCTTTTTTTCGGCTTCTTTTTGCTGAAGCAATTTTAATTTTTGTTGTTCTCTCTTTTTTATTTTTCGCATCAATATTTTATCTTGAATAGCCATAATTTGCTATTTTTGTCTTAGATATAAACTTTTTTATCTGTTTAAAAACTGAAAACTGAAGAAAACAGAAACACGTGTAGAACGAGTTTGACGTCCCGAATTACTCTGAAGTTGGAGTCAGAATTAAATCTTCTCTTTAATGTTTATAGATGTCCGCTCCTTATTAAAATGACAAGCCAGTGTATTCTCGTATCCAATTTTTCATACGATTCAACGTCATAATACGCGTGTTGTTTTAGGGAATTTTAATAACCTATGTATTAATGCGGGTTTTTTGAGTGCCTATTAAAAATACCGGTCTTTGGTAATTTTTTACTAGAGGTCTTTCCAGCTTATTTTCGTGATTTTTTGATGTATTGATAGATTTTAGGTTGTTTATCACGTATCCGAAGTTAAACCGATTCGAAAACGTCCCGTTTCCGAGTTATTTTTCTTCAAATTCTCAAATTTCACTTTGTTTTAATAGATTTTTTTCTTTTCTTTAGAAATAAATATCCTTACTTTTAGCAAAAATTTGATGTAAGTGATATTAAACTGTGTAATTATTAAAATATGTCTATTTTGCTGCGGTTTTTTGACTAAAACATCAATAAAAAAAACTAATTTTGAAATTTTTACACTACGTCAGCAGCAGTTTTTTTTTTGATGTTGGTACAGAGTTTGTGTTATTGTCATTGTTTTGTAAATCGCTCACTGCAATCCAACATAGGTGCTAGCAGGAGTCTAGTTTCTCTTTAAAGTTGTATCTCGATGGTTTTTTTATGACGTCGTGATGCCAACCTGAATCAAAAGTTACTATCCATCCAAAAGATATGAAATACAGCATTTTGTTCAACCTTCTCAATTTTTAGATAAAAAATGCAAGAAAAATAAAAAAGAATTTATTTTACGTCTTTTTATAATTGTTTGTAGTAGCTTTATACAGAACTAGCTAATTTACATAAAAAAGAAGAAAGAAAAATGTAAATTGATTTTAGGATGTTTATGAACTTTAAAGACGAATAACTCAAAAACAAAACGTGACCGAAAAATTTTGATTTTTTTTGATTTCGGATTCGTAATCCAACTACAATTTAAAAAGTAGACGCTTTTCCGCATTTTTGTTTGGAACTGACGGTTAATTTTCAGTAGCACCAACCTAAAATAAACTTACGGTTAACGTCGTATTAGAATCATAGATTTTAAAACGGTGTTTTTATTGCTTTATATTGTAATTTTTAATAATAAAACTGCAATAAAATATATATTTTTAAATAATTACACAGTTCAATATCACTTCTATCAAATTTATGCTAAAAATAATTACTTAATTTTCAGTAGCACTTACCTAAAAAAACTTATGGTTGACGTAGTATAAGAATCATTGATTTTAAAACGATGTTTTTATTGCTCTACCTTGTAGTTTTTGATCATAAAACTGCAAAAAAATATGTGTTTTCTAATATTTACACAGTCTAACATCACTTCCATCAAATTTATGCTAAAAACAAGGACATTTTCTAAAGAAAGAAGGGAAATCCATTAAAATGTGAAATTTGAGATTTTGAAGAAGAATAACTCTGAAACGTAACGTTGCCAAATCGATTTGACTTCAAATTGGTAATCAGCGATCCGAAGTCTACCAATGCGTCCCTTCTTTCTTCAGAAAATGTCCTCTCTTTTAGCATAAATTTGAAGTAAGTAATATTAAACCGTGTAATTATTAAAAAATATCTATTTTATTGCTTTTTTATCACTAAAAAGCATGGAAAACAATGGAAGTTACGTCATTCGTTTCTGTCCATTAGGGTCAAACTATTTATTTTTCATTGTGTATTTTGTTAGATAATGTTAAATAGTTAAAATGATCACCCGTTTTTGTGATAGTGTTGGCTACTGAACCGATATTTCGAATCAGTGAGTCTAATCATTCAAGTGAGTCGCTGAGTCGAATCTCGAAATTTTATTATATTACTCATTACATTAGCACATACTCCGCCACTGTCTGCTTTCGGTGTAATAGTTGTCTGAACAGAAAAGCGAAACCCGATCGACCGATCGACGTGCTA
Source organism: Kuschelorhynchus macadamiae (assembly GCA_030620095.1). NCBI lineage: Eukaryota > Metazoa > Arthropoda > Insecta > Coleoptera > Curculionidae > Kuschelorhynchus > Kuschelorhynchus macadamiae. The sequence goes on along the minus strand of JAUTXW010003730.1, from coordinate 30,515 downwards.
GTCCACGCTGCTTTCTCGGCCTTGGTCTGTTGCTCTTGCGTGAGAATCGAATCATTGACTAGAATCAGAGTAAGCCTTTGCGAGAGTCGTTGCATTGTGCTGTGCTCGTATCGGCAAGCGGCGCCAGATTAACATTTTTAAATTGTAATGTTGATTTAATTTAAAAAAATGTGTTTTTTTGTTCAGTTTCATCTAATTTATTATGTAGTTTTTACCAAAAATAATTTAGTAGTTCATGTAGATTGTAGAGTGTAATATTTTTATTTTTTGTTACATTAATTAAAAAGTTTATTATATATTATTCTAAGCAATATATTTAATAAAAAATGCCGCTTTATTATTTCAAAACATTATATAATAGTAATATATTATTAAAAAATATATATAAATATGTATAACAGGCTTTGCATTGCAAAAGTAAATATAGTGAACCTCCGAATAGATTGGTATTTTTGTATTTTTATTATACAGCCACTTTCACTTTTTGACTCACTGAGTCGAATCAGTGATTATAATCTTTCTAGTGAGTTAATCACTATTTTGTACCATAAATCTACACTTTCGTCTTAAGTTTCGTTTTTGTAGGTAAGTTTTAACGTTAAACTTTTCCGGAAGTTCTATTGTGTTACAAAATTATTTGCATCTACTGTTGCCAGGTGTTCCGGTTTGCGTGTGACCTACTGATTTTCATGGGTCTGTAGATACGATCCCGTCGACCCTTGTTCGGGACGCCAAATGTGCCGATTTTTCACCGAAGTATAAACATAGTTTGTTACATTTTTGGTGCGAAACCTCGAGGTTTGCGTGTGACCTACTGATTTTCATGGGTCTGTAGATACGATCCCGTCGACCCTTGTTCGGGACGCCAAATGTGCCGATTTTTCACCGAAGTATAAACATAGTTTGTTACATTTTTGGTGCGAAACCTCGAGGCACAATTTCTAGTGCAGTTGTTTTTGTTTTATATAGATAAAGAATCGTGTTGCGTGTGCTACCGTGAGCTTTCTTTACAGCAAACCTACCAATCCTAATTAGCATTTTTATTAAATATGTTTTGTTAAAAGAAATAACTTTAGAAAATCATACAGGATTCGAACACACATGCGCCACATCCAACGCCGAATAGCCTACAGATGAGCTAGCAGGCAGCTCATGCCAAACGTTCAACAAAAATTGTTTCTACTTCGCCTCTCGCCAACAGCAGCCAATCAAATCGCAGGATTTAACTTACGTTTTTTACAACTATATCATATCATCATATATATATATATATATTTTATATATATATATATATATATATATATATATATATATATATATATATATATATATATATATATATATATATATATATATATATATATATATATATATATATATATATATATATATATATATATATAATGTGTTTTCATTCCGGGTGTACATCCGTTTACTACTGTCGTTCTGAAAAGAACAGTTTTGCTGACGTTTCGCCAAAATCACATTTGGCATTTTCGAAGCTTTCTTTCTCGCGTCCGAATAGAGACTCTGACTCTGAGAGTCACTCTGACTGAGTAAACGGATGTACACCCGGAATGAAAATATATATATATTTTATTATATATATATATAATATATATATATATATATATATATATATATATATATATATATATATATATATATAAATAAATATATATATATATATATATATATATATATATATATATATATATATATATATATATATATATATATATATATATATATATATATATATATATATATATATATATATATATATATATATATATATATATATATATATATATATATATATATATATATATATATATATAATGTGTTTTCATTCCGGGTGTACATCCGTTTACTACTGTCGTTCTGAAAAGAACAGTTTTGCTGACGTTTCGCCAAAATCACATTTGGCATTTTCGAAGCTTTCTTTCTCGCGTCCGAATAGAGACTCTGACTCTGAGAGTCACTCTGACTGAGTAAACGGATGTACACCCGGAATGAAAACACATTTTTTTTTCCATCCGTGAATGAGTAAAAACCAACATATATATATATATATATATATATATATATATATATATATATATATATATATATATATATATATATATATATATATATATATATATATATATATATATATATATATATATATATATATATATATATATATATATATATATATATATATATATATATATATATATATATATATAAATGTGTTTTCATTCCGGGTGTACATCCGTTTACTACTGTCGTTCTGAAAAGAACAGTTTTGCTGACGTTTCGCCAAAATCACATTTGGCATTTTCGAAGCTTTCTTTCTCGCGTCCGAATAGAGACTCTGACTCTGAGAGTCACTCTGACTGAGTAAACGGATGTACACCCGGAATGAAAACACATTTTTTTTTCCATCCGTGAAGGAGTAAAAACCAACATATATATATATATATATATATATATATATATATATATATATATATATATATATATATATATATATATATATATATATATATATATATATATATATATATATATATATATATATATATATATATATATATATATATATATATATATATATATATATATATATATATATATATATATATATATATATATATATATATATATATATATATATATATATATATATATATATATATATATATATATATATATATATATATATATATATATATATATATATATATATATATATACGTGTGTAGATAACGTCTCAACTCTCACTTACCCAGTTGAGGCTTTTTTTGGGCAACGTTGCCAACTCAACTCGGGAAAATTAAAAATTAACGTCCAGGTTTTCAGTTATAAACGGACTAAAAAAGGTCCTCAATGTAACGCGTTTTCCAGGGAGAAAACTTTCAAGCAACTGTTTCTATCTTTTGTTGGCATGGTCAAAGAAGTTGAATATTTCAGATTATAGTATATTTTTATTCTTTTTTGTCAGAATTTTATAATTTTATTTACTTGTTATACCTTTTCCACCTAGGTGACAGTTGATAGTAAAATTATCTTTTAACGCTAAAACCAATCTTTGAATTACATTGAACCTCTGCATGCTGCAATAACTGATGACGTCAAAGATGCTTGTAACTAGTACAGAAAACTGAATAGACCTCTAATTAATAAACTTGCTTTTATGTATTCATTCTGCTTGTAGAATAAAAGTAAATTAAACTTTCAAAATTAATTTTCATATAAGTATTGGAAAAATATTTTAGGTGGGCGTAAATGGCAGTATATCTTTTAGAGGCAGTTTTTTTTTCATTATGCCAAGTATGATAAAAAATATGGGTATTAATGTTCTTCTCATACCATTTACAATAAAATATATTAACGCCCCCCACACTAGTCTTATTATTTTCCGTTTATTTCTACAACGATAAATAAATTTAATAAATAAGAAAAAAATGTTAGTAAAACGTTCTAGCCAGACAATTTGATTTTTGATATTTTAATGTATCTTGCCTCAAGAGGAAAATAAAATAGATGCCAAAGTGAAAGCCACATACACAACCAAAAAAGTATATTATCCAGCAAGAACTAATAATGCTAATATAATATATTAACCATCATTAGTCATGACTAGGCTTAGGATACATATGCATTTAAAAATCTAAAAATATGCATGCAAATATGCTCCGAAACAAGGGAAAATATGCACTTAAAAATGCATTTATTATCAAATCACAAAAAAAATTAAGCAAAAGTATAGCAATTAAAATATTATATTATTTACACTTCAAGGTATCCTTAAGACGCTATTTTTAGCAGCAATTATTACATTAATACAAATATGTAATAAAAGTATTCTTTTAAATAAAATTTTAATATATAGCTAACTAAAGAAACTAACTAAAGAATAAACCTGTATTGTTTACGCTATTCAACAAGCTGCGGTTACATTTTATAACTATATGATGTAACAAATTATCAAATTCAAATTTTCTTCTATTATCTGACAAAAGTACTTTATACTCAGAAATTACTCGTTTAACATCACAAGATACAATTGGAACATATTTAAACAAATTCAAATCATTGTTTATTAAAAATTGTTCATTATCTGAATTCAATGCCTCTTTATTGTCCAAAACTTGACGTTAGCGTTATTTTTTGCGCTAATGTCATCAGTTTCGTAAATCACTTTTAGTTCAGATCGCAATAACACTCGGTCGAAGAACTGGGCATAATGAAGAGGAGATTTAAACACATCATCTGGAAAAGTTTTTCCTTTGAATGCATCAAAATTGCAGATCTCGAGGAATTTAAAATCATTTAAATCGTTAAATCTGTAGTTTATTTGTTGCTGAATTTGATCGATTATTTCATAAAAGAGGCGTCTGTATAATGTTTGAACATCTCCGACCTTGTCTGTTTGAAGACGCTTGGCTTGTGGCCATTTAACGTCATCGTTTTCTCCTAAAATAGGTCAAAGTCATCTCTTTTTTGGCTTAACATGGACTTAAAATTATCCACTGTTTTTAGGCAAAAAGCAATATCATTTGTTTTAGTTTGTAATATACTAAAAAGATTGTCCGAGAATGGAAATATTTCTGAAAATATGTTCAACAAATAATTAAAATTAACATCTCGTTTCAAACAGTCCAAAAACCCCTGCGAACTATTTATTGCTTCTGAGTACCACGTTTCATTATTTTCTATTATATTCTCAAATAGTTCAATCAGTGATTCACAATTTTCAGATACTGTTGACACAAGTCTTCCATTATAGTTCCACCTAGTAGGAGCTACTTTGGGCAATCGTTTGTGGACAGTGGAGTCCAAAGTTTGTGTACGTTTTGTCGATTTGGAAAAAAAAGCAGCCATGCCACTTAAAGTAACGAAAAATACTTTATACTCTTTAATGTGATTGATGAACTGGGATAAAACTAAATTTAATTTATGAGTAAAACAACGGACAAACACAGCAATTGGGAAAGTTTCTCGAACCTTAGCTTGCAGACCCCCTAATTGTTCTGCCATCACTGCAGCTCCATCATAGCTTTGAGCAACTAATTTTTCTCTCCATTAATTTCTCTAGTAACGTTATAAACTACGGACACATTCTTTAAACCTAAAAATCGCTCTTGAATACTTCCGTCTGTTTTAACGTAGCGTATTACTAAAGATAATTGGCTAAAATTAGTGTTATCAGTTGTTTCGTCCAGAACAATAGCAATGAACCGCGCCTCGCCAATCTCCTGCTTAACTCTTTTTAGAATAATGGTTGCAACAGCTAGACTGCTCTAAATGATTTTTTAAGCAATCATCATATTTAACCATTAAACTAAGTAAATCTTGAAAATTTCCTCTATTTGAAGAAACCCTTGTTTCGCCATGACCTCTAAATCCCAATTCGTGCTGTCGGAGAAAACAAACAACATCGATAAGTCTTCTTAATATTTGCCTATTTTTATCGTATAGTTGTTGTTGTAACTGTTTATTAAGGGTGTGTTCAATTCTGGCTTTGCCGAAGACTTTTTCTTTTATGACGGCCTGCAAATGCGCTTTGGACATAATGTGTCTTTTTACAGCTTTATGGAAATTGTTTAAATCGGAAAAACCAGTTTTATTCCAGAGACCTTTTTCATTTTCAAAAAGTAAACATGGCCAACAAAACAATTTACTTATATTTTCACACCCTGTTAACCATTTAAATTGTTCGTATTGTTTTTCCAGATAAAAATGTCTAATACAGTTTTTCATTTTTGTAGTTACATTTTTCATAAGCGGTTTTGCCCTTCTTTTGAAAATCCCTTTATTATTAAGACGCACACCACACATTCACACACACTCTTCTTACAAAATTCTTAAACATTTTCAACGTTATTACCGACAGCCGAAGTTGGCGGTATTTGCATATCCATGTCCGTATTATTGACTTCCATATCGCACCATGCACAACGCGACGTACGTATCACACAGCACACGGATAGCCGTTCAAACAAAGAACCTACTCCAACGATAGCGTCCGCCCCCACTTAAAGCACGCGACTGAAATGCAAAAATTGTAAACAGCCGGTGGAAAGGTCAATAACTTCTAGCTCGATTCACAGGAAATCAAACATACAGGACTTGGCTGCAGAGAAGCTAGCGGCCCGCATAGGTTCTATTCGATTTCTATTATGGCTCGGTCGGAGTCGAGGCCACATTTATTATGGACTTGATAATTAAGATATTTTAGCATTTTTAATATAAACTAAATTAATGGTTTCCTATTTCAAAAATCACATTTTAGACGTTTTGTAATTTTTTTGGGAAAGCACTGCCTCCCTTGCTTCCATGGACTGCAAGACACTGCTACTGATGTTAGATATAACTAGAAAACAAATTTCACAGCGGCTGTTGCTGAGAGTACATACCTTATGAAAATTTAAAAAAAGAACACCCTTCCATGCTATGAAATTGAAAAGGAAAATCAAATGAAAAACGTTAAGTATCTGTAAATATCAATATAAAAAAAAATCAAGTTATAGCAGTACAGATTTCCTAAAAAACACTGAAATCTATAAAGACAAATGCCCCTTTATATACTCCGATAGCTCAAAAAAAGACAATAGAACGGGTTACGGTATACACCACCCAAAAAAAAAACAGTTTCTCCTCATCTCCACATGAAAGTACATCTTACCTGCTTAAAAATAATATAAGAAACGCAATCATATTCACTGACTCTAAAAGTGCTATTGAAAAACTAAATCGAAACATGATCAACCCCCACAATAACCACATAGAACTAATGACTAAAAGGCTTGTTATAGAGGCGAACCAAACTAATAACATTAAATTGGCATGGATACCAAGACATTCAAATATCCCATGAAATGAGAAGGCAGATAAACTAGCCAACTGAATATTCCAAGAAACATTTTAATTGATTCCACCCACATTTTACCTATCATAAAAAGTAATATAAAAAAGAGCATTCTACACAGTGGCAAATCATAGCAAAGAAGAAAGGTACATGGTACTCCCAAATACAAGGTGATTTCCCTGAAGTAAAATGGTTCAAAAAAACTCCCATACATAGACAGAAGACACCTGACCTCAATAATTAGGCTTCGCACTGGACACTGTTTAACAAACGAACACTTCTACAAACTAGGTATAAAAGACAACCCATTCTGTGAATGTGGACAAATAGAAAACATAAATCACAACTTTTTAGAGTGTCTTATCAACAAATTGCCACAACTAGACTTATATAAAGAATTTCTAAAAGAAGGAATAAAAGCCCCCATCAGTATGACCAATGTTCTTTCCAATCTCTCCATAAATATAATTTATATAATTAATACATTTTTAAACTGTAATAAAATCAAACTTTGATAAACTTGAATAAATCTCAATACTTTCATTATATAATATAGCAGATAAGATCAGCTGCCACATCCTAACCAATTCCTGAGTGTGATATGATCCTTTTTTGCCCAGGATCGAGAAGAGTTTAAGCAAATCCCTTGTTGTTTTGTACATACTAACCTACCCTCACCATATCGACGAATAAACTCATATCATAACAACAAACCACGAATCGAAAAATATACATGGCACTATAATAAAATAATCAAGCTGCTAATTATAGGTATCTGGGATATGGAAAATCCCAGACAAAAGCCTACTACTAAAATACCACTGAATGTGCTGACGAAATGGCCCAATAGGAGCTGAGTGTCAAAAAAATCACTGAAGAAAGAAAGAGAGTATAAAGGGGTTAACTTCTAAATGTTCAAAGCGCAATTGCCCTAACTGACCTTATTATTAGCCAAATATCATTAACTTGAGCTGGAAATGTCATTTTAATGTAAAAATAAGTAAAAATTAGACAAATGCGACAAATTTCAAGCACCTGGAAATTTCACGGAAGCTTTTTTGGACGTTTCTTGAGTTCCGCATCTCTAGTCATGTATAATAAACCATCATGAAGCATTAGGACTATTAGGAGTCAATGTATGGAAGAGTTTGTAAATAAATGTAATGGAAACGCTTTTTCAAAAACTGGGATATATTTTAAATGTACAAGTACAAATTATAATAGAAATATTATCTAGCAAATTGCCTCCTATCAGACCCACCCTTTCTCTTGGGTTGTCTGTAAACTGTATTTTTCTTGAAGCTTTTTTCTGGCATAGTATTTAGGTTTTTGAAATAACCAAAACCGCCACCACCTTTCCTTTTTTTCTCTGGACGTTCAGCTAAAATAAAACAACATGGTAAATATCACAAAAGCAGCATACAAAAAATTATGTGAATTGTGTTTATCCAGTTATAAAGAAAAAAAGAATAATAATGTATGTACCTTTTCTTGCTGACACATTCAAGTCTACAGCTGGAGGTACCTTAAATCCAAATGACTGACCAACTTTAGCTAAATCCAGTGTGCTAATATCAAATATATTCTTCAAATGATGGGAATCATAGGCTCTTACATAAGCTTTAAATGCATCCTTTGCTGACATGTTAAGAAAATAGTTTTTGCTGATTAGATTTTCCAGCTGAAAAATATCATAAATGTTAGTCACTGTTAGTAATAATCTTAGCGGAACAGAGCCTAAAAATTCCTATTTCCATACTTGCTTTCGTTGCCCAAAATGCAAACGGAAACGAAACTTTCAAGGAACACATAAATAAAAGCAAAGTTATCTTTATTTACTAAGAGGGTGTTAAACCTAAATGAAAATAATAATAATAAATAAATATTGTCAAAAAAAATTTACAATTTTGTGGACAAAGCTGTTGTAAAAAAAAAATAGTTTACAAACATCAAAATTAGCAAACAAAACAAAACAAAAACACATCATAAATATTATAGAAAAATAATATTTAAATCAAGAATTTAGAATATTAATATAATAGAATCCTAAAAGAAGTACATTAGAAATGTACTTTGTCAGTCGTACTATGTTATAAACATTTTCATAAATATAATGTAAAAAAAAAATAAAAAAGCAAAGTAAAAAATAAAAAATAAAAAAGTACGAAACAATTAAAAAAATACATATACAAAATTCGGTAAAAATGGTTGGTAATGGCAACTATCACACTAGGGGTTCATAAGGATAAATTTATGTGTTGTAAAACTCGTTCACGGTGTAGAAGGCGCTTTCCAGTAAGAATGATTTCAAAGCCTTGCGAAATGAAGTCAGAGATATTATGGATTTGATGTTAAATGGCAGGTGATTATGCATTTTTTTTGCATTGTAGATTACTGATCTTTTAATTAACTCTGAGTGTGGGGTTGGAAGATAGAGATCGTGCTCAGTGTTTCTGAGAGGGTAGTTGTGAGAAGGTCTCTCTAATAGAGCAGGTGCATGCTTACGAACTAAGCAAACCGATTCCAAAATGAATAAGCAAGGAAGGGTTAGTATTTTATATCTTTTAAAGAAATCTCGGCAGTGAGTTCTACTGTTAAGTCTCAGTAGGTAACGAACAGCTCTTTTTTGTAGTATAAAAATTCGATCAAATTGAGTCGCACAACATGTACCCCAGAATGGAATAGCATATCTGAGGTGCGACTCAACAAGAGCAAAATAAACAGTTCTAGAGGTAGAAAAGCTAAGCTCCTCGGAAACAGATCTTAACGCAAAGCAAGCAGAACCCAACTTCCTTGATAAAGCGTCGATATGTGGATCCCATTTTAAAGAATCATCTACAAGAAGCCCTAGAAATTTTACAGAGTTTACGACATCAATAGTGGTGCCATTAAGGTCAAAAGGTTGCAGCGTGTTTTTATAAGACAAGACTTTCGTTTTAGAGATGTTCAAACATAGGAGATTAGAATCGCACCAGGATTTAATGGTGATTAGGTCATTAGATACAATCCTATGTAGGTCCGTGACATCTGGGTGGCTCCACGTAAAGCTGGTATCGTCCGCAAAGAGACATATTTTTCCACTAATGTTTAAATTAGCCATGTCGTTTATGAACAGAAGAAACAAGATAGGGCCTAGTACCGAGCCTTGAGGCACTCCATATTCCATTGGCCTACAAGAAGACATCCTGTTGTCAACTTTCACAACTTGATTTCTGTTGCTAAGATATGACTTAAACCAATCGAGAGGAGCCCCTCTAAATCCATAGTACTGCAGCTTGTTAGTTAATATATTATGATTCACACAATCGAAAGCTTTGGAAAAATCACAGAAAATTGTTGCCGTAGCGTGATGGTTGTTTAGGCTGGAGTAAACTCTATTAAGAAGGGAAAACATGGCATCGCTTGTGCATTTGTTACTTAAAAATCCAAATTGATGTTTTGTAAGTATTTCATATCTAGACAGAAATGATAAAAGCCTTTTTTTAACCAGTCTTTCGATGATCTTAGATAGCGTAGGGAGAAGTGCAATTGGGCGATAGTTCGAAGCTTCTTCTGAAACACCTCCTTTGTGAAGAGGTATGATTATTGCAGTTTTAAGGCAGCTGGGAAAAGTACCATTTTGGAAAGACATATTTATCAAAGCAGTCAGATGCTCTAGAGTGCACTCCGGCAGACTTGAATACATTTTTAAAGTAAGCCCATCAATTCCCGAGGAAGATTTATTTTTGATATCATTAATTGTACTGCGAAGTTCTGATAAAACTACTGGTGAAAAGAAGAAACTGTGCAGGTTTACCCTATGATTAGAGAGATATGAAATTGGGTCATTAGATTGAGATACGGATTTAGTCAAATCTTTGGCTACATTTACAAAATAATTGTTTAGGTCCTCAGGAGAGGTAAGGATAGTGTTGGATAAAGGAGTTTTGTTTCTTAAATCATTTACGATAGACCAGGTTTCTTTAGCTACATTTTTGGCGTTAGAAAGTCTATTATTGTAATAAATATCTTTGGCGGCTTTAATAGTCTTATGATAAATTTTTCTGTATGATTTTACATAATTATGAAAAAAGACACTGTCCGAAAATTTCTTTAAATGAGATAGTGACCGCATGTTCTTAGAAGATATACGTAAACCTTTAGTGGACCAGGGTTTACTTCTTTTATTTTTGATAGGCCTAAGAGGAAAAGATTCAGAAGCTATATTAGTTAGAGTTTTTATAAAACGAGAAAATTCAGTGTCGACATCATAAGTGTGAGAGTCCCAGTCAGTTATTTGACATAGGTGTTTGAAATTAATGAAATTTCTAACCGAAAAAATATGGCCTACTTGTCTAGAGGAATTTTTGGCTTTGGATGTAATTGAAAATTTTGTGAAAATTGCTTCATGATCGGAGAAACCTGGACTTAAGACATTACATTCGACGGAGCTAGGATCGAAAGAAGACACAACGTAATCTATAGTACTGGCACTTGTCTTAGTAATTCTGGTTGGTGAGTTGACGTGCATGGCAATTCCTAATGACTCAAAGATGGACTGAAGACATTCCTGAGCAGCACACACACTGGAAAAGTCAATATTGAAATCGCCACATAAGATTAATTTGCTTTTTACAGGAAGGGACTCGAGCAAACTTAGAAGGTTATGGCAGAATAATTGCACATCAGCATCAGGTGTTCTATAAATACAAATAATATAAAGGTCATAAGTATTGTGATAAACGATAGAAAATTCAAATACTTTTTCAGATAATAAATGATTATACTTTGATATTTCGGAAAAATCGTTGTTTGAAGATATTATCATGGTGCCTCCATGAGTTAAATTAGTTCTATTAAATATGGCAATTGTGGTATAGTTTTTAATAAAAACAGGTTGATTGATATTTAGCCAGTGCTCAGTGATGGCAATGACTTCTGGAAAATTTAGCTCTTCTAACAAAAGATATAATTCGTCTGTTTTATGTCTTAAGGACTGAATATTAAGAAAAAAAAGATTAAAATTACTATTGGTCAATTTTCTAGAGGGTGCTAGATCCTCTTTTCGCGTCATATTGACTAAAAATTTTTACTTTTTGATGGTGAACCACTAGAATAATATTTACCAGTACTTTCACGAATTTTTTGGAGCCGTAAAATTTTTTCCGAGGAGTAGAAAGATCTATACGCTGCAAGGTCTGAGTCCACTTCAGATGAACCAATCCCATAGGCATCGTGGAAGCGATAATACAGCTTGCGCAGGGAGTCCTTGTCACTGGGAAGGCCTTCTGAAGCTAGCAATAATTTAATGCTAGTACTTGTATGCCCCTCAAAACACACACTAGATGGCTGGTCGTGTAGATAAGCAAGAAATAGCCTTAAGGTCTTTAGTAAGGAAGGATCCCTTAATCTGGCTAATATATAGCGACCATTTGCTTTATCCGAATCTTGGGACAGCCGCACTCTTGGTGGAGTCATTGGATCAAACTGCAAAAAATCATCTTTCCTTGCAGTTTTCTCCATGCTTAATTTAGAACCCTCCAGTGCCAATGACCTACAAGCTGCTATGGCCTCCCTGTCAGAGCCAATCATGACTGACTTATCCTCCTCAGGCACAAATGTCACTGGTGACAAAAAATCCATCTTCTCAAATTTCATCTCCGAGAATTCGAAAACCTTATACAGTTAACAAAATGAGCTGTCACGTTACTGTAGAGTTACAATTCAGCTATCGGGCCGCATGCGGCCCAGTGAGCATTTTTCTGCTGCCCAAATCAGTTTTGAAAACAGCCAGATAATGCGGCCCGCGAACAAGTTGAAAACCGTTTTTGAAAGCGTGCGCCGCTCCAACAACGATTGGTATAATAAAACGTACAATTGTACATAGTGCCATCTATGTTTAGGAGTATGAACTACACATACTCAACCTAAAACTTAAAGCCAAACGTTATCTGGCTTGTTCCATGAAATTCAAAAACACAGATGACACTATTTGAACAAACTGCTTAGTCAGTTATGAGACAGTTGCGATAGATTTTCGAGTTGAGTTGCGCACTTATTGTTACAACACTTAACAGTACTTATTATAATTTATTTCGGATACAGTTTTTAACATGTCTCTTTCAAAACCAAGTGGAATCAAAAACTAATATAACCCTTCAAGTTTTAAAAGAAGCTTTAAAAAATCGAGGCATATTGGAAATTGGACTAAAATCGTCAAAATTAACAAAAATGTTGGGTTTTCGATATAAAAAGGACTGCAATCGAAGATTTTTATGCGAGTTACCACATATAGCAAGTCAGCGTATCCAGTTTTTAAAGAAATACACGCAAAATGTTAATTATTAAAAATTTAGAAAAGTGGTATTTTTAGACAAGACGGATATTTTCTAAAGAAAGTGGTTCGAAATCTTGGAGGACGAGTCTGTAATAAGTGTCAAGAGAAAAAAGGGATGTGGGACGGGAAAACGGTTCATCATTTTGCACGCAGGTTCTTCAACAGGATTTCTCCCAGGTGCAAGTTTACTGTGTATGGACTACCATGATAATATGAACTGTGAACTGTTTGAAAAGTGGTTAAAAGAACAACTGATTCCAAACCTAGATGCTCCATCTTTAATGATTCTGGACAATGCATCTTATCATTCAAGAATCTTAAATAAACAACCTACTTCATCCTGGAAGAAAAGTGATATTTATGACTGGCTAATAAAACAAAATCCTTTACCCAATATGCTAAAACTAGAACTTCTTTTAATGGCAAAATCTATTAAAAAAACAACCGTAGATGAAATATTATGGGAAAATGGACATGGGGTTTTACGACTGCCGCCATACCATTGCCAGTTTAACGTAATAGAATTAATATGGGCTGGGGCAAAATAATATTACGAAAAACACATGAACAAAACATCAGATGAAGTGCAAATTGTTTGGCAAGATTGATTAAATTATATTACGCCAGAGTACTGGAAGAAATCTGTGGAACATATGGAGAAATTAATATGGGATTGGTATAACCGAGAATGAGATCTAGATATTGAAATAGCACCAATGATCACTGCGCCATTTGAGGACGACTTAAGTGATGATGATATATTTTAGTCTATAATATTAAAAAGTTTCTGAAGGATTATATTAGTCTTTGACGTGTATAAATCATAAATTGCATTATGAATATCCATTTTTGCATTGTAACTTAAGTCTTTTGCCTTTGGATTTTTTCGTGTACATTTCTTAATCTTCTTCGGAAGTAAATTATGTTTTTTTTTCATGAACAAGTTTCTGTACATTCCTTATACCTATTCTCAGAGCCTTTGCCACTGGCTCCTGGATATTAGCCAGTGAATTTTAATTTCAAAATTTTTTATATTAGATTTGACACCATTTTTTTGCTTACTTTTTTAGTACATTTGTAATTTTGTAGGCAATAAATAAATAATTTTAGAATACTTGTTCCAATTTTAAAGCGTGTTTAAAATAAGTAAATTTTTTTATTAATTATAGGACAAAATTTGATATATAAAAATCGGTAAAATCGCTTTGCCAGAAACTCGGGGCTAACGAAAAGTACATATATATATATATATATATATATATATATATATATATATATATATGTATATATACATATATATATATATATATATATATATATATATATATATATATATATATATATATATATATATATATATATATATATATATATATATATATATATATATATATATATATATATATATATATATATATATATATATATATATATATATATATATATATATATATATATATATATATATATATATATATACATATATATAATATATATAAATATATATATATATATATATATATATATATATATATATATATAGAGAGAAACAGAAATTTCAATTTCTGTGCGGTTCTTGGTCGTAAAAAGTTATATAAAACGAAACCAGTAACGGTAAGGATTACTCGGTTTTAATACCGATTACTACGGTTTTAATACCGATACCCTCCAAGGAAACTGCCTGATGAGCCTTGCCGGGGCAGATACCACGGTAGCAGATTGGCCCCTTGGCCCTGGAAACAAACATAGCGTCATGTTTTGGTCGATTCTCGACAAAATGGTGAAGGAGTAATCCTTACCGTTACTGGTTTCGTTTTATATATATATATATATATATATATATATATATATATATTTAATTATACTTAAACAATAAGGGCGCAAAATCGAGTAGCCCAGTCTTGGGATACACCCTGGGCAAATTACATAAATTCAAAAATTAACAATCTTACTTGCAACTGGATATCAGCAATCTTAGTCCAACTAAATTCAAATTCATTCAATGGAACTTTGGCTTGCTTAAGGTACCACAAAAACCCAAGTTCTTCTGGCCTTAATATTAGCAAAGCATGCCCACTGCCACCTAAAATTACATAGATTGCTCATTAACTTCAAAAAAGTATTCTTTAGAAGTTGGAAAACGTGTATATGTATAATTAATTATATTAAGCCCCAAGAACTTTACATTATCTGTGTTGTTGATAGGTATTGAGTCTAAATTTATCTTGTCAATAGTGCATCTAAAGGTTATAACGTTTATTTTGGCCACATTGAAAGTCAACAAATTACTGTCAAACCAGATTTTGACCCTCTTCAAGTCTTCAGATATCACTCCATCTAGCCCATCTGAGCCAGAGTGTCATCCGCAAAAAGAGTGAACTCGCCTTTAATATCAAGCGCAGCCACATTGTTAATATAAATTAAAAATAAAAGTGGTCCCAGGACAGATCCTTGTGGAACACCACAGGTCACTGTGACATTATCAGACAATGATCCATTTATATAAACGCTCTGCGACCTCTGTGAGAGGTAGGACTTAAACTAATTCAGGGACACATCCCTGAAACCATAAACTTCCAGTTTCCTTAAAAATATTTCTTGACTGACACAATCAAATGCTTTAGTCTAGTCACAAAACACCGCCGCAGCAAGATCTCCTCCATTTAGACCAACATATAAGCGGTCCAGAAAGGTAAAAATGGCATCATTTGTTCCCTTCTCGCTTTGAAATCCAAACTGGCTTATACTTAGAACATTAAATTTAGTTAAAAAGACATGTCTGTTGTTCACTAATTTTTCAATTATTTTAAACAAGGTCGGCAAGAGGGATATAGGTCTGAAATTAGATGGAGACAGATCTTTGCCACCTTTATGCAAGGATATAATTATAGCCTTTTTTAGAAGTTCTGGAAATTGACCATTAGCAAAAGAATGGTTAATTGCGTCAGCTAATGACAATAATGCAGAATGATTCAACTCAGAAAATACCCTGACTGACATGTCATCCCACCTTGAAGCATTCTTGTTTTTGATGTTGTGAATCACAGACCTTACCTCGAAGACATCAGTGGGGTACAGAAAGAATGTTTCGGAGACATATCTATTGGTTAAATATTGTATTGGGTCATTTTTTGTCTTTATCTTAAACGAAAGATTATGACCCACAGAACAGTAGAATTTGTTAAACTCATCAGGTGGCCGTGTTACACAAAACCAAAAGCTGAATGAAATGGTTCATATTCAAGCACATCAACAAAAAATTCTTAATGGAATTTAAGTAAATTCATTTATTACTATTTTTTGAGAAGTTTGAATAATTATGTTTGATGTTTCAACTTGTTGTGACATTCACGTACTACTTATGGCTACCATACATATTGTCACAATTGTGATTTATGTCCACTTGCTTAGAATTATTTTAATAGTTAAGCTCCACAGAAATCTTTCAATTGATCCCAAATCTACCGAAAGACGGCAAAGTTATCGATTTTTGGGGTCTTTTATTTAGTCTTTTTTGGATCAACTATTAGAAGAATAATAGGTCTTTGATTTGTCTCATAGGTAGACTTCAAATAGAATGATAATTTATTATATTATTACCTTCTCCCCTGGCCGTTCGTCCAACTCTATGTATATATTCCTTGGGATCATCTGGTGGATCATATTGTACAATCCAGTCAACAGCTGGGATATCTAAACCTCTGGCAGCTACATCGGTACACAATAAAATACCTGACTCGGCGTTACAAAATTCGAAGAAAGTCGCAGTGCGTTTAGTTTGTTTTTGTTTTCCCTAAAAAAATTTAAAATTTAATCATCAATCAAAATTTGTGGTTCTCATTACACCATATTTTTATTTATTACCATTTATTTTCTCAAAATAAATGTTTGCCGCATGCATAAAGATATAATAATGCTCTGTAGTAATAGTTTGTGCCCTGCACTTTTAAGTTAAATTCAACTTCATGTCCCACACGGACATACCATACAAGTTTCATCATTTTACACTCCTGCCCATAGGACTAATTATGACTATAATTTATTTTTGTTAAGACTCCAAGATTTGCCAAGTCCTACTCATTGAGTTTAGATTGTTTTACAAATCATGCTTCTTTTAAGAACACTGTCTGTAATTCATTCTGTGATTTCTTTTTGTTCAGTTTGGTGCTATATATTATATCATTGTCTTGTTGATTGTATTATTAAGTTTCTAAATTTTAGATTATTAATAATATTTATATACATTCTTTAGTCAATTTTCTAGTAAGTTAGGTATCAATATTTTATATTTTAAATATGTGTAAAAAATTATTAAGGATATTATTTATTTTATTATTTTTAAAATAAAGTTCAATTATTTCAATCATAGTTCATGGCCCATTAAATATAGCAAGATATCACTATATAATTTTAATAAAACATACCCTTTACCTACTTCCAAGCATTACGGTTATTCACAATTATGAATGCTACTTACATGAATACACATCACAGGCAAATCTATGTAGTTAAATAATTCATGGTGATATTTAACAGACATACAAGAGCTGAAGAATACCATCACTTTCCTCTTTCTGTTTTTCTTAAGAAATGTAAACAGTACTAACAGACGTTTTTCAGAGGGACACACCACATAGCCCTGTTCCAAACCTACAATTCATATATTGTATTTTTAAAAACATATCCCTCAACATTAGTGCTATTACTTACCAGAAACAGTTGCCTCCGTTTTGGTATCATCTACTCCAACATATACAGGTTCCTTTTTTAGAGCCAGTGCTTGCAAAGATTCTATCTTTTTAGTTTGAGTCGCACTGAACAGCATGGTTTGTCTCTTTTCTACGAAGAAATAATATTTGTAAATTAAACATTTTTAGCTGTTCCACAGTACATAAATGATTATCCGCAATGCACAATGCAAATTGAACTTACTAGGCAAGAGGTTTACGATTTGTTTCATCTCTTCTTCAAAACCAATGTCTAGTATTCTGTCGGCTTCATCAATAATCAAACATTGAAGATTTTTATATAAGAAATCTGGGGTATTTTGCAGATGATCTAACAATCTATAACAAAGCAATTTAGTTATATAAAATAATCAAAAAAGCCAGAAAAAAATTGTCTGCAGCTAACAAGTTAGGTATGAACTCAATTAATTGCTATGCAAAATATGAAAATAAAATAAAAATGAAATTAAAATTAAATGAAATATATAATGAAAATAACTTACCTTCCAGGTGTAGCAACCAGAATATTGATCCCTTTAGACAGCTTTTGTGCTTCTGTTTGCCTACTAGCACCACCCATAATTAGGCCGTATGTGTGGTGATGGTACTTCATCAATTCTTTTAACACTCCAAAAGTCTGCATTGACAGTTCCCTAGTAGGAGATATTATAATGACTCCAGTGCCTTAAATATAAAATAAAATATCTCAGTTAATGTCAACTATTTAAACATACAATAAAAACTAAACAAATCAATTAATTTATTTCCATAAGAAATGTCAAATATAGATTAGTCAAATTTAAGGAAATACAGCCCATTGTTCACACACCTAGCTGAAATATCACGGACACTGCTATTACCCCAAAGAATCTCACAGTTGTCAGGTTCAACAACACTAGAAAAGGAAGGTCACTAATAAACAACAAAAAAAGTACCGGTCCCAACATGCTAGCCTGGGGCACACATTTTATCCACTTCCATACTAGGCCTCTAATTCCATAATGCATTAACTTGTCGAGCAACACTCCATAATTGATAGAGCAATCAGGTAGAAAACAATACACTGAATTAAATGAAAATGTTTTCTGTTAAACTTCTAAAATTATAATTATTTAAAATGACTATGACTATAATTATTTATTATGACAAATAATATTAAGTAATCTTGGGACAACTGGATTTTCCACTTTAATTCTAAACCTATGATACATAATAATAATAATATTTATTTCCAATATGCAAGTACAAATGATGCCTTAACTATATAATAAGAACAAAAGATATAAACATGAAATGGTTACATAAGAAGTATCATTACTGTTGATATGATTTATGATTCATGGGGAAATAAAAATTAGTGTAGAAGGCAAAACCATATAACGATGTCTCCACTACATTCTAGTGACCATTGCACAATAGAAGATGTAAATAGTTGTTTTTTTAAACACTTGAACTAAATTGTATCAAACTGACACTACTTACCATTTCGAGGCATAAACTTTAATTTGTATATTAATTCAACTGCTGGAATCAGAAAAGCCAAAGTTTTCCCAGATCCTGTCTTTGCAGCCCCTACTAGATCTCTACCTAAAAAAATTATAAATTCAAGATTATTATCTATGTTAGTATAATAACATTATTTCTCACTGAGGAAGCTGTTATTAAATTTAATTAATTAATAAAACTACCATAAGGATTACCTAATATAAAGGTTAGAAGCAAATACCAGCTTAGTCTAAATTTGTTTAATATAAATAACGAAATTAATTTTTTGCTTTTTAGGCAGTTGGTTCAGGTATTATTCAGTTCACACGTTTTATTATTTTTATAGACATTCTCTATGAATAAAATAGCACTTTATTCCAGTACAATAATTACAGTACACAAACCTATAAAAAGGTATAGAATGTATCACAAATTTAATTTAAAAATAATCTAAGTCTCCTAAACTTAGAAATAAATGGTAAAAAATTATCATATGTAGATGATACTGTCCTTCTTTTTACGGCTGATAATTGGAATGAGACTAAAACTAAGGCTATTAAGGGTTTTAAAAAAGTAAAGCATTGGCTCAATTCATTTAAACTTTCCTTGAATATTGCAAAAACCAAATACATTGCTTTTTCAATCACAAACTCAAACAGACCTTTTAATAATATCGACATAAATGAAAACATAAAAATAAATGAAGTTGACAAAATAAAGTATTTAGGGGTCATAATTGACAAATATTTGAAATGGGCAGCCCATATAGAATATCTGACTATTAAAAAACGTAAATTAATACACAAATTTTATTTTCTAAGAGAATTTTTAACAACTAAATTATTAAATCAGGTTTATAAATCCTTAATAGAATCTCTCCTTAGGTATGGCTTGATTGTTTGGGGTGGCGCTTACAAAAGTAACTTGCACCCGGTCCAGACAATACAGAATTACATTGTTAAGATAACTTTTTGTAAGAACAAGCGTTTTCCAACTAGTCAGCTGTACACTGAAGAAGTTATTGGTCTTAACACATTATATATAATTGCGTATTGCACGTTTCTACAAAACAATATTAGAGTGCAAAATTTTATTAGCCATTCTCACTTTACCTGACAAAATTAAAGTAGACATTTAAATATTCCCATTAATCACAAACATATAAATTTACGTTTTATAAATTACTCAATTCTATAACATTTTACCTATAAACATAAGAGAAACCGAGAGGATTAAACATTTTATTAAACTTACTAGAGAACATACTTTTAAAAATTTGGCACATTTTGACAGTTTTCTAAAATGAAAATTATCTTTTTATGTTTCCACTTATTTTGAATTAAATAGTTATTATATTTAACATTTTAACAACAGATTGTTTTTTGTTCTTGTGTTATATGTATGCCATTATCATTAAATAAATGTATATTTTGTAAAACAAATCTTATTGACAGAGTCAACATACTCATAGCATTCATAAAGTTTCCCCAAAATATGATACCATACTCTATTTTCAATATGATATGTGCGTAATACACCAGCATTGTGGCATCAAGACCAACCTCTTCCACCAGAATTCTGATAGCAATTCAACACTCCATGAGCCTACCCAACAAATTCTTAATATGGCTGTTCCAGTCCAATCTTTGATCGATTGTCATACCCAAAAATAATATTTTGTTGGTGGTTGAAAATAATATACCATTTCTATGTCATATACATATTTTCAACATTCATTACTAAATTGTTGCTAGTAAACCATTTGTAAAGTACATCAAGCGAGCTCCCTAGGTGTCCCCTGGTATCAACATAACTACTTGATCCCTTATTAATGAATGCAGCTCATTGTTTTAGTTTCAATATTTTTTGTTTGAGAGGAACATTAATTTGCCTTAATACAAGAATTTCTGTTATTAATTCTATTGAAATTTATAGGAATGTTTTTTTAATAATCATATAATAGATGACCACAAACCTGCTAACCAGTCTTATACAATGTATATCAATACAATAAAACTCTTACTTATTATATTTTTTATTAAGTGTCATAATGAGAAGCTTATGCCAATAACATTAACTGAAATTAAACACCAGACATACAAGCATCTATACACACACCATCAACTGCTCAAGGACCAATATTAATGATTGTACTTGTTATCCTACACTAAAATACAATGCATATATTATTTACTTTATTTATTTATAGATTGATACAATTTGTAATGAAGACGGAAATGTAATTTTTTTTACTTAAAGGCTAAAATTCAACTATTAAAAAAAAAGTTTAAACCTAAGAGAGTTAATATTATTATATAGACAACATATTAAATAAATCATTGTTACCTTCTAGTAAAGGAGGTACACTTTTAGCTTGGATTTCAGTCATTGTCGTAAATCCCATGTCTACAATAGCATTTAATGTATTTTCACAAACCACATCTTTGAGCGACTCGAATTTGCGATTGCTAAGTATCTCTAGACCTGCACTAGAACCTGGCACTATAAATAGAACAAAACACTATTTTATCCATATTTCAATATAAAATTTTGTAGCAAGTAAATTATAGTGACAAAACATTTAATTACTCACACTGGGCATCTAAATTACCGATTTCTTGTGATTTATTATCTTCTTGTAATTTACTAGTTTCTTCTACTTCATTTGCATCTTCATTATCAGAAACAACTTCTGAATTTTTTTGTTTCTTTTTCTCTAGAAATTTTAAAACTTTTTTAAAAACGAATAGTGGATAATTGAGTGAATAACCAATAAGTAGTTTTTTTAATCATATTTACAATTAAACAATTATCTGCCTAATAAGAAACTGGAACTAGTTTACTGAATGACCACCCTAGAGTCAAAAATCCCAAATACATTTGTTTATTGATGATTTAAATGAGTACTTATCTCACTTTATATCTTTTAATAAGGTTTTAAACACATATGAAATAGGGGGGCTGTGCTGGATACCTTTCAAAGCTATCTCTCAGAAAGACAGCAACTAGACAAAATTGAAAATACTATTTGTGAACACATGGATGTAAAAATTGGTATCCCACAAGGTACTGTACTAGGGCCATTACTCTTCATAATAAGCATTAATTCACTAACAAATGTGTTTATCAAGAATGGTTATTGAATTTCCTATACTGACGATATGGTAGTGGTTTTTTATATGGTTAAATCTTTAATTTTGTCCCACGTTTTACCAGACTAAATATGTAGCTTTTTCTCTCACAGTTGCAAGTCATTCTATGTATAAAGATATAAAAGTCTTTGGTCTAGCCAAGAAAATAAATGAGGCACTGTTTTTCAACTATTTAGGAGCTATCACTGACAAAAACCTTAATTGGAAGACATGTATAAAGGTTAACCACCTATATAAGAAAACTTATACATAAACTTTATATACTGAAAGAAATACTAAATAAAGGACTGCTAATTATTATATATATAAAAAAATTTACCCTGTTGGAATGTTGGTTATTCATGGATGGATATATATATATATATATATATATATATATATATATATATATATATATATATATATATATATATATATATATATATATATATATATATATATATGTATATATATATATATATATTTTATTAGTTATTCTGAAATACAACAAAATTTTAATTACTATAAATTATATCAATTTTCAAAACCTCTGTAAACTGCACATACAGGCAATTAGTTATATAGGTGAGCTTTAAAATTTGTTTTAACTAATCATTTAATGTACTATTTATTTTGTTTTGTTGTTAAATAAAAAAGGCATAAATAAATTAGGTAAAAAAAATCAGTTTACATAATCTCTATTTTCTTAAACTTAATAGAACCATATTTTTTTTCTCACCCTTCTTTTTGGATCCTACTTCATTACTGGATTGTTGTGTGGGTTGAGAATTTCCAATATTTACTTCTATATTCTTATTTTTCTTCTTCTTTTTTTCTGAAATATAATTAAAAAAACTGCTGCAATTCTTTTATGTACACTTTTTTGTTTATATTCACCTACGCCAAAACCAGAGTACATTATCTAAATTTACCTAACATATAAACCAAGACTGTGTATCGGAATGATAAAAATGTAAATATTTGACACTGAGAAGGAAATAAAATGTGCTAATTCCACACTTATAAAACATTTTAATAAAGCCCTAGGCAAAAAGATATAACAAGATTGATTCTTGATAAAGAAGTTGGAATTAATAGTTAAAAATTTGATAGCACAATTTAATAATAATGTTATTTTAGTTCACTACTTTTTTTTCACCTTTTTGCCTTCTTGCTTAGCGTTCATATAAAATAACATAAATTAAGTTGTTGTATTTTTTAACAAATTAGGCAAATAATTATTTAAAATAAGTTCAGTATGTATAATATAATTTTATGACCTATCTCCAATCATACAATTTTCAATACACTTTACGTATGAAAACATTTTGTCTTAATTTATATATAGAGGTAAGTATGAACATTTCATTAGTACATACTTTTAGGACTGCTTTCTTCATTATTTCCTGATCTTTTCATGCCCCTTCTTTCCTCAATGGACTGTTGCTTCTTATCTAAAAAAGTGCGATTGTATAATTATTGTGGTATTTCAAAATTTACATTTTCAATTTTACCATCTTCCTCCTTTTCAGCATCTCTTAACTGAACAAGTTTTAATTTCGGTTTCCCCTTTTTTATTTTTTTCATGTTTTTCTTCAAAAGTTTACCTTCTATTGCCATGTTTATTTTTTGTGGTCGTTTTAGGTTAATGGAATGAACGTGGGTCTGCGTCTTCCTCAACTATGTTTTGGTACTTCTCAGGGATGACTTGTCAGATGAAATAGGAGAAAAGAACTCAAAGTCAAGGTCAAACTCAAAACCCTATTCAAAATACTCAATATTTGTAATTTTAATTATTGCATATGTTTTTCGACCTTTTTCTTCTTCCTCAGTTAGTAATTTTGTAGTAAAAGGATTAAATACACAAATTAAATATTAAACTAATATACATTTTTGCATTTATAGCTGATATACGATATGATATGGATATTGGTAACCATTGTCATTCAAAAAAAAAATGCAGTACATATTTAATTTTAACATTCGGCAAATTTTACCAAAGTAACAGTAAATGTTTCAAAAATAGACTTCTAATTTGTTCTAAAAATGTATTTTAAGTTGTAAATTAGCAAAACATAACAGCGGAAAACACTAATGTAATTAGCAAAAGGAAAAAGGGGCACTTACCTGTAGATTAAATTGCAGCCTTTTCAGAAAATAGCTAAACTTCGAAGAGTAGGTAGTGTCCACGTTGACGGCCGGTACACCTCCTTGATGCAGTTTTTTATTAACTCCGTACGTCTTTACGGTATGGAGAAATTTTTTAGCTATATAACGACGTAGCAAAACACTCACAGTGAATTTTTTAATATACATGGAGACGGTATATCTACTTTTTATTATATTATAATAACTCTAAACATAAAATTACTGCAGGTAAGCCTTATGAGTAATATGAAAATGTAATACATTTTTTGAAATTTTATTTTTCTGTCAATACTTTTTTCCTTAAAAAGTAAATTTGGTTTTTTCACTTTTTTTCCGATTTCATTTAAAATGCTAACAACTATATTTATACTTATTTATTGCACATTGCAAAAAAATATTCTTGTATATTTTCTAAGAACCTGCGTACTATAAAATTTGGTAATGTCCATAATGTATTAATTTTATATCAGTCATAATAATTTTCCATAATTCCTATTGTTTGACACTGTTTCGACATTTATTTTCATAATTTGTATTAAATATAAAAATGCTATTATAATGATGTATGTATAAATTGTTTCAAAGACCCAAATAATTAATTTTCCCTTATCGGTCGGGCTGCTGTGCGAAGAGGCTAAGCGAAATACCTTAGCTTAATTTCCATGTGCGAAGTGTGAGTACCAGGCTAAGCGCGTTGCGATAGGCGAGGCGTCGTTGTGGACACACACTAATAGGAGCGGCTAAGGCCGTATTCCGTTTCCAATCTTGGTTTCGGTTTCGCGTTCCGTATCCATCGGTCATCTGAAAAGTCGGTTATTTTCTGAACACGGTTCCTGAAAATATCTGTCAACAGTGTCACCAGAACAAGCGAAGAATTTTGTTCAGTTTTGTTCACTTGTTTTTTTATGGCGCTGTCATTTACTATGACAACTTGCCAGCTGCCAATTTTGTTGGTTGTCGGGTAACCAATGTCTGATGAACTGTCAATTATTTGATGGGTGTTTCGTTTTCAAAGGGTTTTTCAGATAACGCTGTCAATTGGATTGGTTAAACAGGTTTGGAAACGGAATACGACCTAAATATTAAGAACTTCTTACTGCCTGTAGCACCACTTACGGCGATTTAATTCTAGGATCTTTGCAATGCAGTTGCAGTGCCCTTCCACTGAGCTAGCAACAGATTTCACAGCAAGCACTTAACGAATTTTGTTTCTGGAAGCTCCTGATTCCGGGTCCGGAGTTTTCAATACCGTAACTAATTTAAACAAACCGCCGTAAGTGGCTTCGCAGTCAGTGAGAAATTCTAGAGATTTATATGTTCCTCCTCTAGTGGTGAGCGATCCGATTAAGTTTGAGGACTCACATGCTTCGAATAATAAAAAAAGATACGTATCAAATGATTCGTACCAATAATTCGATCTCTCTCTTTCTCTCTCCACCTTTCATTAGGGGACAGGAATAACCTTTAGCTAAATTAAAATTTGAGACACGGTTAAATATCCGACGGATTTGTTAAAAATGTTTCTAGTGTTAGTTCCAGAACTTCTTAATACGTCAAAAAAAAACTTTTCTTTCGAACATTTTTGTATTATATTATAGTAAAAAGCAGTACGTAGTCTACTACTGACGTGTGTCAGAATTTTCTTAGCTTAACTATTTCATAAAATAAAAAAACCGCATTTTACGTATGTGTAGTATATATTTTTTTACTTATATACTTTATAATTCGAAAATATATTCAAAAAAATTCATGAATAGATATTTTCTTCACTTATATTTAAATAAATGCTCCTACACATCTAAAGTTCGATTTTTTATTAGACACTTAATTTTGAATTGAATGAAAAATTAATTTTAAAACGGCTGATCATCATAAAGTGTATCTTTCGTACTTACGTTCAATATGTGACATTAGATATTTGATTTATATCCCTTTGCAGGTACGTATACTTATACCATTGTGTAACCGCACGCTCATACAACGTTTATACTAAACATCGCAGTACAGTAACGCTAAATCGATCCATGGAAAATTTCCTCTACTTACGTACCGAATCGGACATTGTATACAGATTGCGCAACGGAATCAGCAGTAAAAACAGTCCTTTGCCGGACGCTAGTCGAATTATTTCAGTAGCAATGATATGAATCTTTTTAGTAAGCGTGATTCCTTTAACAACAAACTGCTACGTTGATTCGTACTATAGTTGGCGCATTACCTTTCTGGAATGACGTCACGCTGGTTTCAAATAACGTATTTCTTATATTATTTATATTTCAGCGATGATTCCTAACCTAAACGTATGCAGTGATGTAGATAGGAGGGGTGCGTTCAGCACTGGCTAAAGCGAATTTAAAATTGGCATTTTCTGTACAGAAAGCGCTGCAACTTGTCGAAAATGGCTGGCAAAAAATTAACACTCTCATTGCCATAAAAAAACCCTCATTTTGCACACTTAATACAAAAATAACTATTATAACTTCAAAAACTAAAATTATTTTGCAAATAAGACTTTTACTAATATAAATTCTTTCATCTTAGTCTTATTCTTTGTTTGCAATGTAATAAATTGACGCCAGTTACCCATTTTCATCAAAATTATTTTAATTCTCAATTACAGACAATACTGAAAAAATATTAAGAAAAGGGGAATAACGAACGATGAATCCTTTACCTCCAGAATGTTTCAAAAACAAAAAGAGGTAAAACAAAAATCACAGATTACTTAAAGAACAAAATAAGAGATATGATCTATTGCGTGTATGCTAAAAATGAATATGTTACAATGCAGACTTTGCTTTAAAAACTAAAAGAGAGAAATTAATGTATAACTAACTAACTTTAAAGCCAATTTTCCTTCAACTAGCTTTTTCCCACAATGCCAAAACTTCCCTTAATGGTGGTCTCCTTAACTCAGCACCCATTAACATTAAATGAATGCCATTAAATTGACCATGGTATGTGGAGGAAGTCTTAGTAGGTGTTATGTTACAATTTTTTTGAACTCATTTTCAACAATCTCTGCTTTATCATAACATAATGTTTTTCAATCTTAAGTTTTTACTAATGTAGTCTGTGATCAGCTGCTCCTTCATGGCCCTCTTGGGAAGTAAGCATCACTATCAAACTTTTTGGATTCTACCTTCTTTTAGTGACTTTTCTTCTAATACTAAAGGCCAAGGAGCTGATCTCCTTTTGTCATGATAATTCTTTTTAGCATCACTATCAAACTTTTTGGAGGAGAGTTTACTCCCACTAACCTTTTAAACCAACTAGCTTTTTTAGATTTTGTATCATCTGTCATAATATAATAACTTAATCTTTCTAAAGTCGCCCCTCATAAATCCTGAAAAATCCTTTTAGTCCACATAAATTCTCGATCTGATTTCATACCTTTAAGCTAGCTTTTCCAAGCTTGTAACATAGTGTTATGTATCTTTGTTAAACGAACCTTTACTCTGAGAATTTGAGGTCCATGATCAATTAAGGTGGTATAAGCATCTTGTTGCCTGAGTTTCAATGTGGGGCAAATCCATCTGGTATTTTCAGATGGGGCCTAATTTTATTATTAATTTATCCACTTAAAACCAATCTTTGCTTGCGAGGTGATGGAAAAACTAAAATATTCATTTATCTTACATTTTTTTCAGCCAAAGTCTCATTGTAACATATTCTGCATTGTAACATCACACATGCAGAAATGGAAATAAAATTTACCTCTTTTGCTTTTGAGAACGTGAGGTAAAGGATTCTTCTCAATATTTATGGCAGTTTTTTCGAAAGTTTTAAACCCATTTGCGACATGTCTGGCCAAGTCTAATAAATCTGATTATAAAATAATTTTCGAAAGACATACAAAATATAGAGTAAAGTCGTTGCACTAAAGGTAAAGTACAATTAATATTTATATACAATCTAACTTTCTTTTGCGTTGACACTGAAAGTGTTCCTGTTTAGCCTATGACGCTTTATGTCACACAAGCGGAACCAACCGTTTGCCTTAAAGTAGTTGAGTGTTTGGCAAATCTAATCCATCCATTTTACCTTTTTTTGTACATTTTTAAAAGATATTAAAAACAGGATTTAGATCAATATATCTCTAACATTAAAATAATGCAGTGGTTTATATGCATGTATAACCGCTATAGTTAATGTGTCAATACCTTTGTCAAGAGTTTTTAATTATGATGTTGAGAAAATTTTCTACAGAACATTAGTAATATGGGTTCATAAATTTTGTAGGAATATTAGTTTCAAAAATAGTTTCCAATTCATTTTGCAGGGTGTAATAAATCTAATTATGCGACATGTATACTAAAATATCGCAAATATCTACAAAGGTAAAGACAATTAATATTTATGCATAGTCAGTTGACACTGTGTCCTGGCCTAATGACACTTTATGTAACAATATTTACCTTAACGATGAATTATATCGTACATAGTTTTAAAACACTTTTATATGGGTGTATAGATTTAAAACCTTTGTCGACTACTTTATACTGGATACCGATATTCGTGTACACATGATGTTTGATGGGTTTCCAAACGCAACTCCACTTTTATATGTGGCCCATACTCAATCGTCCCACAACTTAACTATACAACTATACAGTAAGTTAAAGTAACTGTGGCTGGGCCCTGATACGTTTAATTGTACTATTTTTTTTGAGAATATACTGGATTTCAATTCAACCATCTGTGAGTGGAAAAGCACGCGACGTTATAAAACCTGTTGACGTTGACTCATTCAGAAATGATATTGCTATATAATATACTTGGCAACTTCAAAAATAACATCACGTAGACATCTTTATTTCATCTTATACAGATTAGCAACAAGTTCCAAAGATAAATTATATAGAGTTACGTAATTCAGAATACTTAAATACGTGTGTGTGAGTGTGTGCGTTCCGCCTACAGACGTCAACAAAAGTATCAGATAGAAACCATATTTTTAAATACTTAATATTCTTGAATTAAACTGAATAATATTTTGAAAACGGATTTTAAAAATTACTAGATGTAAACGGTTGGAAAACACAAAAGAAATCCACTATCTGGAAATATATGTATTTCTTGAATCAGTAATAAAGATATCTTGCTTTTTATCTCATTTCGAAGATAAATGTAATATGAAAATGCGTAGACAACAAGGAAAATGCATGGGTAATCTAATCCTTTCGATTTTTGGAGGGAGAAATTAATTAATAATAGAGGTCACATAGATAACTTTATTTCTAACTTATTAGATAACAGGGATCATCAGTAAAAGAAAGGTTCTTGAGGTCTCATTTTAGAACTTTTTCACTTTTTACGTAAAATTTTGATTTTGACGTTTACGCATTGTTTCTATGACGCAACCTTCTTAAAGGCTATATTTTTTTGATTATAAATTTAATAAACTGTCAAATTCCATATTTGGCTAGTTAAAATTGACACACAAAATATTCCTCTATTATTTGACGACTTGCCAGTAAAATGGCGAATAAAGTTTTCTGTTTCGTTTGTTATTGACCAGCTATAACTAATGTGAATTTTATTTTCCACAAACGTGTTTGTCGCTTTACCTCTCTCGTTACGCTTGAAACCAATGGACCTTCGTAAACTTTTAATTAAAAACAGAGTGCACGGTTTGTGGCCAAAAACGGGTGATAATTTTGACTTTGGAACTAAATATAAGCGTTTATAATCTATATTTCAAAAAAGTATCTAACAAAACACGAAAAATACTCAAAGGAAATAAATGGACAAAACTAATAACGTAAGTCCTATTGTGATCCAAGCTTTTGGCCTTTTGACATTCAAAATCGCCACCTGTAGGCACACCGATTTATGCTTTATTT